>JAVIAB010000025.1:19709282-20061782 GCA_032433765.1 Megaustenia siamemsis | reverse complement strand
TCAAGAGACACGCCGTATGACAAAAGAAGAAATAAATTCAAAAAGCATCATCATCACTATCATAATTATCCGATATAAAATATCTTGTTCACATATCTGATTTATAGCTCTGGCTTAGTAAAGGTAAAGTACGAAACCTGAATCGGGATCTTAGCACGCGAGTTTTTACCTATATGTGCTCGGCCACCTATCCAGAAGTCTCCGAACACTGAGTGTCGCTTCAAGCATCTAAACTCACGATGCGAGGAGGCATTCCTCACCTTCCCAGAGTACTACCCTGGTATCAATTTCTGCCAGCGGCTGGGTCGACAGCTGGTTTTTTTGTTTTCCAACCACGAGTAGAACTCACACTGCTTCCAACGGGAATCCAACACGTATTGTTCGAACGTCGGTAGCGCGGTCGGGTGGTTTTCCCAACTACGCTACTCAGGCCACCTCTGGCTTAACAACCGTTAATCCTTTTTATTCTGTATACATTTAATGAAAGCAAAAGAGGAAGACCTAAAGAAACACAAAACAGAACTCTCCAAACTGTTCCACTATGGCTTGACAGAAGAAATTTAGGGCCACTGAAATAAACAACAGAGCAGAGTCCAAGATGGAGAGTAATGGTTTAGGCTCCATTCGCTGACTTTCAAGAACAAGAGGAAACTACGTTGTGCTACCAATAAAAAAAAAGTACAGTAGCTCCGTCACGCCAAGTGGCGTATAGGGAAATATGGTGTTAGTGACCCTATATTTTACAGACCTTCAGCACATGATTTTTGGGGTAATGTGGTCGGTATTACGCCCGTGCTGCTCTACTTTCCCAGAAAAAAATCCGGTAGCCTACCCATTTAAGGCTGGGTGAAAATATATATAGTATAGTTTATAGTAGGGAGCCGCGATAGCCTAGTGGTTAGTGAACTGGACTACAAAGGACAAGGGGTAGGGTTCGATCCCAACCGACGGCTTCCGGGTTCACCCAACCTTTAATGGATACCAAATTTTTTTCTGGGAAAGTAAAGCGTCGCGGGCGTAATACCGACCCCATTATCCCGAAAATAATGTGCTGATGGTCTGTAAAATTTATGGTCACTAACACCATATTCCCTATACGTCAGGGCTCTTTACTTTTTTTTTTATATAGTATATAGTATATTTATATATTGTATAGTATATAGTATATTTATATATAGTATAGTATATAGTATATTTATATATAGTATAGTAGGTATTTTCCTGTAACAACAGAGAGACTTTTCTGTGCTCCATTTTTAAGGCATATGAACATTCCAGCTCCATTTTCTCTTGCATTGGTTGTTGATCCATCTGTGTAGGCAGGTGTCCAGGAGGAGTTTGGATAGTATTTCTCTATGCATCTTTACGTTATTCTTCTTCTCTGTTTCTCTATGCATCTTTACGTTATCCTTCTTCTTCTCTGTTCTCTATGTATCTTTACGTTATTCTTTTTCTCTGTTTCTCTATGCATCTTTACGTTATTCTTCTTCTCTGTTTCTCTATGCATCTTTACGTTATTCTTCTTCTCTGTTTCTCTATGCATCTTTACGTTATTCTTCTTCTCTGTTCTCTATGCATCTTTACGTTATTTTTTCTCTGTTTCTCTATGCATCTTTACGTTATTTTTTTCTCTGTTTCTCTATGCATCTTTACGTTATTTTTCTTCTCTGTTCTCTATGCATCTTTACGTTATTCTTCTTCTCTGTTCTCTATGCATCTTTACGTTATTCTTCTTCTCTGTTTCTCTATGCATCTTTACGTTATTCTTCTTCTCTGTTTCTCTATGCATCTTTACGTTATTCTTCTTCCCTGTTCTCTATGCATCTTTACGTTATTCTTCTTCTCTGTTTCTCTATGCATCTTTACGTTATTTTTCTTCTCTGTTTCTCTATGCATCTTTACGTTATTCTTCTTCTCTGTTTCTCTATGCATCTTTACGTTATTCTTCTTCTCTGTTTCTCTATGCATCTTTACGTTATTCTTCTTCTCTGTTCTCTATGCATCTTTACGTTATTTTTTTCTCTGTTTCTCTATGCATCTTTACGTTATTTTTTTCTCTGTTTCTCTATGCATCTTTACGTTATTTTTCTTCTCTGTTCTCTATGCATCTTTACGTTATTCTTCTTCTCTGTTCTCTATGCATCTTTACGTTATTCTTCTTCTCTGTTTCTCTATGCATCTTTACGTTATTCTTCTTCTCTGTTTCTCTATGCATCTTTACGTTATTCTTCTTCCCTGTTCTCTATGCATCTTTACGTTATTCTTCTTCTCTGTTTCTCTATGCATCTTTACGTTATTTTTCTTCTCTGTTTCTCTATGCATCTTTACGTTATTCTTCTTCTCTGTTTCTCTATGCATCTTTACGTTATTCTTCTTCTCTGTTTCTCTATTCAGGTCGTTGTTACCCAATATGTCCGCAATGCTCTCTTGTAGTTTAGGGAGATGCTGTTTGCTCCACCGTGTGTGTTTGTTTGTATTATTAATTGGTCTAGGCGTAGTCAAATAGTCTGTTTGATCTGCTTTCTGCATAACTTTTGTTGATTCAAGAAAATGTGTCCAATGTAATCGATCTTTCCCAAAACATGTATTCTCTGTTGCATGGGATGATTAGCCAATCAGAATTGTTCACCTTGTTATAGTCATAAGTAAAGTAAGTAAAGAGCCCCGTCACGCCAAGTGGCGTATAGGGAATATTGTGTTAGTGACCATATATTTTACAGACCTTCAGCACATGATTTTTGGGGTAATGTGGTCGGTATTACGCCCGTGCCGCTTTACTTTCCAAGAAAAAAATCCGGTACCCATTAAAGGCTGGGTGAACCCAGAAGCCGTCGGTTGGGATCGAACCCTACCCCTTGTCGTTGTTCTTTTTAAATAGTCCACTTCACTAACCACTGAGCTATCGCGGTTCCCATTTATTGTAATAGTTAATGTTAATGTTATAGTTGTTGTTATAGTTATTGTTATAGTATTTGTTATAATTATAGTTAGTCGAAGGCCACGTTATCACTGCAAACGAATGAAAATCTATAATTGCTCAACCGCCCATGCCAGTGGAATCATCCGAATTAACATCTCATCGAATATCCAAACAAAGAGGGACAGCTGCAGTCCCCATCATAACAAACACAGTACACGTCAAAAGATATATGGTGTATCAGGACCGAAAATGAACGCAGCTGAACTGTCCCTCGTCATGTGATATCATCATTCATCGTAAGCAATCTGAATATAGAAAAACCATCCCAATGAAAACCACAGCTCACGGTGTGCACAGAGCACTAAACTCAGTAGTTCCGGCAGCAATCCAAACTTGGAATATGATGAAACTGCAACAAGTAATACTTTTCAGATAGAGCCTCAATGGTTCCTGCCGCTATCCGCCATATTGAAAGGAAGTCCTGTTCACGTTGTTGTGAGTTCTGGTGTCTTTCATTGACTCCAAGTGTGTGAATGTTATTTTTCCAGTTCTATAACGGGTGTTGATGTCATACCACCAGGTTTATTTCTCTTTGCTTGGTTTATGAGTCTGCAGATCTTCTCAAAATTTGACTTGTCGTTGTTGCCCCTGCTGCAATGCCATACTCTAGGACAAGTCACAGTAAAACTTCTTCAAAACACGCCCATCTGCTCCTCCCCGACAAGTCACAGTAAAACTTCTTCAAAACACGCCCATCTGCTCCTCCCCAAGTTGTACAATATATTTTGTTTTTGGTTTATAAAGAGGGATTTAAATAAGTAAACAGTAGCCACAACCTAGTTATTGAGTTATTAGCGGGTCATCATCATTGCACTCCGAACATGTCCATAGGTGCTCAGATCCCCTCCTCAGTTATTGAGTTATTAGCGGGTCATCATCATTGCACTCCGAACATGTCCATAGGTGCTCAGATCCCCTCCTCAGTTATTGAGTTATTAGCGGGTCATCATCATTGCACTCCGAACATGTCCATAGGTGCTCAGATCCCCTCCTCAGTTATTGAGTTATTAGCGGGTCATCATCATTGCACTCCGAACATGTCCATAGGTGCTCAGATCCCCTCCTCAGTTATTGAGTTATTAGCGGGTCATCATCATTGCACTCCGAACATGTCCATAGGTGCTCAGATCCCCTCCTCAGTTATTGAGTTATTAGCGGGTCATCATCATTGCACTCCGAACATGTCCATAGGTGCTCAGATCCCCTCCTCAGTTATTGAGTTATTAGCGGGTCATCATCATTGCACTCCGAACATGTCCATAGGTGCTCAGATCCCCTCCTCAGTTATTGAGTTATTAGCGGGTCATCATCATTGCACTCCGAACATGTCCATAGGTGCTCAGATCCCCTCCTCAGTTATTGAGTTATTAGCGGGTCATCATCATTGCACTCCGAACATGTTCATAGGTGCTCAGATCCCTCCCTCAGTTATTGAGTTATTTGCAGGTCATCATCATTGCACTTTGAACATGTACATAGGTGCTCAGATCCCCTCCTCAGCAAGTCTCGCAGTGTCAGTGTCCAGCGACTGACGACTCCAGTTCTTTGTTGGTTGATAAGTCCTATTACACGGTCACTAAGTTTCTTGTTTCCGACTGTGTCCATCTTAACTCCCATCTCTTTCATCTGACGGAGTGACGTAAACTCATGGTTGTCGAAGTCCCATCCCACATCTTGAAGGGCATTTACCATGTCCGCCCGATATATTGGTTGACGGTCCTCAACGACAACGCAGCTCGCCAACCTGCCCCCTCTTTCATTTCCCAGTACTCCCGCATGTCCTGGGACGTAGACAACGTGACCTTACCACTTAGTTACATCAAACAAAGAAAAGTAAATGAACAGTCTCATAATTTCCAGGAAAAATTAAAGGTGAGTTTCGAATTATTTTTCCATTCTGTATTGCGATAACTCCGTGTGCTTAATATGCAGTGTAAGAAAGCAAAAGTCCCTCATTAAACAGATAAGTTATCCATTGAATAATTATGTTTTTTTAATGTTCATTATTTCCCCTACTTCTTTCCTTCTGATTCCCTCCCTTCTCCCCCAAGTTTCTCCGTACCATTTTCCGCCTTCCTGTCTTGAACCTTCCAACATTAATATGATTTCTACATTACAATAGCTTGTGCGTGCAAATTAAGTTGTATATATATATAATACCAACCACATTACCCTAGAGGGAGCCGCGATAGCTCAGTGGTTAGTGAATTGGACTACAAAGCACAAGGGGTAGGGTTCGAACAGAAACCGACGTCTTCCGGGATCATCCAGCCTTAAGAGGGTACCGGATATTTTCTGGGAAAGTAAAGCCGCACGGGCGTAATACCGACCACATTACCCCAAAAATCTTACGTTAAAGGTCTGTAAAATTCATTGTAAAAAAAAAAAAGTGAAGTATCCCCGTCACGTCAAGTAGCGTATAGGGAATATGGTGTTAGTGACAATTAATTTTACAGACCTTCCGCACATGATTTTTGGGGTAATGTGGTCGGTATTACGCCCGTGCCGCTTTACTTTCCAGAAAAAAATCCGAAAAATCCGGTACCCATTAAAGGCTGGGTGAACCCGGAAGCCGTCGGTTGGGATCGAACCCTACCCCTTGTCCTTTGTAGTCCAGTTCACTAACCACTGAGCTATCGCGGCTCCCTAAAATTCATGGTCAGTAACACCATATTCCCTACACACCACTTGGCGTGACGGGGACTTTACTTTTTTTTTTGCGCCAGCTCCTCTAGTGGTGTCAGATCTGACAACAGGCAACATTATAGCTCAATAGGTGATGTTGCCTTTAAGTTAACTTTCGTGCATTAAAATGTGACCAGTAACGCTTCCGTACAATTTATTCATCCCATGCCGTGAAACGGAATTCGTGCTTGGGATTCGGTTTTCTTCTCAGAGGTTCTCAGTATTTCTCAAAGAAGATTTGGACACCTATGGGTCTGTCCTGAGTACAGTGAAAATAATCCTACATAACAGTAAAATAAAATATTTTAAAAAAAAAGTAAAGAGCCCCCGTCACGCCATGTGGCGTGTAGGGAATATGGTGTTAGTGACCATACATTTTACAGACCTTCAGCACATTATTTTCGGGGTAATGTGGTCGGTATTACGCCCGTGCCGCTTTACTTTCCCAGAAAAAATCCGATACCCATAAATGGCTGGGTGAACCTGGAAACCGTCAGTTGGAATCGAACCCTACCTCTTGTCCTTTGTAGTCCAGTTCAGTAACCATTGAGCTATTGTGGCTCCCATTTCCAAGAGACAAGTTAGGGTATATCCTAGAGATTGGGTCAATTACTAAAGCCGGAAAATAATTCACCATATTTGAGAATTTGTACTGGACCGGTCTACAGACGAGCATAATAATGACTTCATCGTTGCAGTTTCTAAACGCTCTCTCAAAGTAGGCGTTGCACATATTTTGGTGGTAAAATTGTGAAGGCAGTTCTGATGTGGCAGAAAGTTTCTAAGGGACTTAATCGATGAACAATTATCTTAGAGTTTAGTAAATGGTAATCGAATTGCACAACGCGCGAACTAGAGTGATGTGCCCTGCAGACACCACTGCTGAATCTTTTTTTTCTTTTTCTTCATTTCTTCCTCATCAGCCGTCCAGCGTCGAGTAGAGATACAATTTGTGCTCTTCTGTCCGCTTCTGCTGCTGTTGTTTCTTAATGTTTCTAATATTCCGCCAGTTCACCTTTTTCGTAGTCGGCCCTTGGGTCTGGTGTTCTCGCAATGTTTATTGAAGGCTCGTTGTGTTGTGTTTTAATCTTTCTACCTTATCACGTGGCCAAACCATTTTACCTGTTGTTTCTTTATGTACTCGAGGGCGGGTATCATTCCTAGCTGTTTTTTTTCCAGTTCCTTATTTTTTAAAATCTTATCTGTCATGCTGTTTCCTGCCATTCGTCTAACACATTTCATCTCAGTAGAGGTTATTTGTCTTATTGTTCTTGCATTTAGGGTCCAGGTCTGGCATTGGTAGCACAACGTTGGGATGAAGATTTGTTTTGTAGAGTGTCCATTTTAACTCTAGAATTATTTCCTTGTTGGACAGTAGTGGCGATAACTGTTCGATCTATTGAACCATCATTGAAACTTCTGAATCGGCGACTTAAACATGATCAACGCGTTATTTGACCCCCACGGCGAGATCTTCGCTAACAGTTTGGTTGCGTCAAAATAGACACGGTGGTGTTGAATCTTGATCAGCTCTGGTTTGATTATTCTTACTTCAACAGTCATGTGGAGGCGAAAGCGCGCCTCACAGCACCAGAGCTGAAGGCTGTCAGCGACCCTGATGGCTTGCGCCAGGATCGGTGAACCAGAACCATCCAGACCTTGCTCCATCTCTCCGTGGTGCCTCTAGTAACACTAACCTGTCTAGTCTGGCCAAGCGAGTAGGGATCGAAGTGGGGAGACAACCCGGTGCTCAAAATGTCATGCTGAAGTCGGATGTGTTAGGCCGAAAGGCGCATATATCACAGTTATACTGTAAACCACAACACAACGCAGACACGTCCTTTTAAGGGCGGATGATGAAGAGGTACACTCCTTTAGTCATCGGGCGGACGCAAGCAAGCAAACAATCATGCAAATTAAAAACGTCTTATGCAACAAGTCTAAGTCAAAAGAAGTGAAAAAGCGAGTTCATCATTCTCTATAGAACCAATTCTGACCTATGGAAGCGAATCGTTGACAGTAAACAAACAAATGAAAAGACGATTAGAGGCCACAGAGATGGGATTTCTCAGAAAAATGTTGGAAGTTCCCTGGACAACTAAAAAGACCAACGAGGAAATTCTCAAAGACGTCAACACAAAAAGGGAGCTCCTAAGTAACACCAGAAAGAAACTATCAACATTTTTCAGACACATCAAGAGAAAAGTTGGAATGCTTAGTTACAAGTGGCAAAATACAGGGAAAGAGAGATCGCGGAAATAGAAACAAGAAAAAAGAGTTCTTAAATGTTATGTAGAGCCAGTTTTCATATGAATGCGAATCATGGACAATATGACAACAGACAAGAAAATCACTGAAGTCTGCAGAAAAGTGTTTTTACAGAAGAATGTTAAGAATACAGCTAAGAAGAGTAACGAAAACGTTCTGAAAGAGGTCAAAGCAAAAAGAGAGATAATTTCTGATATTAGGAAGAAACAATCATCATTTTTTGGCCATGTAATAAAAAGGGAACAGTTAGCATATATTGTAACAACTGGGAAAATCGAGGTACGGAGAGAGGGAGGGAAGCAAAAAGAAAAAAATACCAGACAACTTAAGAGAAAGGCTTGGCAGAAGGTCAACAACGGAAATAATAAATTACTGTAGAGATCGAAAGTTGTGGGAGAGACATGACCACCTACGCCAGCAGGCCCTGTACTTGATGATAAATGACCTGGTGCAGTTGGGTGTTTTGGGGCACATAGGTACACATATGAGTGGAATGACCATATTCTGCTAAATGTTCCGTGCAGCTAAACTGTTTGAGAGCCCCTTATTTTGGACGGCGTAATGTTATATTGTTAAGCGAAGCTATTTTTAGAACTTCCTGATTATTTCAGCCGCTAAAAAAATAAAGGAGAGGCAGCAAAAATACGAAATAACACCAAGACGATCATACGTGACATCACGCTGAGCATACAAAGGAGATCATTAGCATCATAAAAATGCGTCTGTAACCAATAATAATAATAATAACTTGATGCATAATTGAATATGCTTCTTCTTCTTCTTCTTTTTCACTAACTAGGAAATTGCAGGGAACTATATTTTACACTTTACAGCAGTGATAAGTTTAATCTAGCCAACAGATCATCTTCCTGCGAATCAATTCAGAGGAAGAGGTATGTTTACAGCACTCGGGAAAAAAATGACAAATAATCAACAGAAAAAAAAAGAACAACAATATATGGTCCGAAGCAGGATCGAACCAGTTCTCAGTGGCACAGCGGCTTGCCACGAGAAGCCAAACGCTAGGGAACACTACCAACTCGACTAACTAAAAAATTAGTCATCATTGGCGATGTCTGTCACCCAGGTGTTCTCATGACTAGACTTCGAATCTCACTAGCCAGAGATGGCTAAACTTCGAATCTCACTACCCAGAGAGGGGATATACTTCGAATCTTACTAGCCAGAGAGGGCTAGACTTCGAATCTCACTACACAAAGAGGGCTAGACACATCTCACTACCTAGAGAGGGCTAGGCATCGAATCTCACTACACAAAGAGGGCTAGACACATCTCACTAGCCAGAGAGGGCTAGACTACGAATCTCACTACACAAAGAGGGCTAGACACATCTCACTACCTAGAGAGGGCTAGGCATCGAATCTCACTATCCAGGGAGGGCTAGACTTCGAATCTCACTATCCAGGGAGGGCAAGACTTCGAAACTCACTACTCAGGGAGGACTAGACATCGAATCTCACTACCAAGAGAAGGCTAGACTTCGAATCTCACAACCCATGGAGGGCTAGACTGAATCTCACTACACAAAGAGGGCTAGACACATCTCACTACCTAGAGAGGGCTAGGCATCGAATCTCACTACTCAGGGAGGACTAGACATCGAATCTCACTACCCAGGGAGGGCTAGATTTCGAATCTCACTACCCAGAGAAGACTAGACTTCGAATATCACTACCCAGAGATGGCTAAACATCGAATCTCACTACCCAGGGTGGGCTAGACTTCGAATCTCACCACCAAGCAATGGGAGCAAGACATCTAATCTACGGAGAAACATAAGAAACCAAGGATTCGAAGTGAAAAATTTGTCCACCATTTACCATTTATTGAAAAAATATTCCCGCGGAAATATTTATATACATATGGTTATTGAATGTCCCGGTATCACTGCAAACGAATTAAAATCCATAATTGCTCAACCGCCCGTGTCAGTGGAATCTTCCGAATTACTAACTCATCTCCCAAACAAAGAAAGGTAGCTGTAGTCCCTATCATAGCAGTCTCAGCACACGCCAAAAGACATAAGGCGAAACCGCAGAGAAAGTGAACACAGCCAACTGTTCCTTGTCATACGATATAATCATTCATCGTAAACAATTGGAATATCGAAACACGATCAAAACGGATGGTACACACAGCTCACGGTGTGCACAGAGCACCTAACTCAGTAGCTCGTGCAACAAGCCGGACTTGGAATATGAGGAATCTGCAACACTTTTCATATATAGCCTTCAATGGTTTCTGCCGCCTATCCACCACATTGACCGGAAGTTCACGTCCTCCTGAAAATGACAATCGTCATATTTTTTTTTAAATGCATAACGCTTGATGATGTTAGGACATCGTTTTTTACTCCAATTCCGAGTTAGTCGTCGGATTATCCCCGTCGCACATCAAACAACAGACCGTAAGGTCTTCCCGCAATGTGAATTTGTGAAATTATCAAGTCACATGTCTACCCGAAGGCGAAGGCGCACCTCACAGCACCAGAGCTGAAAGTTGTCAGCGACCAACAGCTTGCGCCAGGATCGGTGTTTCAGAACCATCTAGACCCTGCTCCACTTCTCAGTGGTGCCTCTATTACCAGACCTTAAATATATATATATATATATATATATATATATATATATATATATATATATATATATATATATATATATATATATATATATATATTAACATCAAAACAAATAACACCAGGCTGAAACTTAGAATAGTAAAATATTATGTTTTCAACATTCCTGTATGGTGCAGTAACAATGGACATTAGACAAGAAAACAAAACAGAAAATTGAAGCCTTTGAAATGTGGATTTATAGAAGAATAGGTAGAATTGGATGGAAAGAAAAGATAACAAACAAGGAAGTTTTAAAACAGCTGAAAATAAAAAGAGAACTACTAAATACAATTAAGACAAGACAAATGACATTTTTGGGGCATGTTAAAAGACACAACAGCCTACTAAAAGTAATATTGGAAGGAAAACTACAAGGTAAAAGGGGCAGAGGCAGACCAAGACTAACATGGACGAGTAACATCAAAAGATGGACAAGTCAATCTATGACAGACTGCACCATCAAAGCAAGAAACAGAGTAGAATGGCGATCCATGGTAGCCAATCTTCGTTGCGGAGAAGGCACTCGATGAAGATGATGATCATTAAAGAAGAAAAGAAAAGAAAACGCGCCTACGCCTCACCGGTCTTGTGCAAGAAGGTAAAAAATGAAAATGTTAATGAAGAAAAGAAGACGCGCTACGTATATTTATGGCTACTCCTATTACGGTTGTCTCCGGGGTTTTTAGTTTCACTAAATGTCACGGCCTCATAGAAATGACGATCGCCTGGGGGACTTGATGCCGTCACTGTTCATGATTAATATTTCTTATATAGACGGATTTCGAAACGAATTTTGTCAGCTCTTTTATAGCATTGGAGTCATCCGATACTAGGACAGATTGCATAACGTTTATTGGATGAACATAGAGACAATGAGGGTTATTTGTTACATTGTTAATTATATACAAAGATAACTTTGGAATAACTAAATACTTTCATATACACATCATCACCAGCATCAAGTACTGGACCTGCTGGCGTAGGTGATCATGTCTCTCCACAACTTTCGATCTCGACATTTATATATCATTTCCGTTGTTGACCTTCTGCCAAGTCATTCTCTTAAGCTGTCTGGTATTTTTTTTTCCCTCTATCTCTTCGTCCCTCATTTTTTCCAGTTGTTACAATAGTTGTTCTCTTCTCATTACATGGCCAAAAAATGATGATAGTTTCTTCCTAATATTGGAAATGAGCTTTCTTTTTGTTCTAGCCTCTTTCAGGACGTTTTCATTACACTTCTTAGCTGTCTATGGTATTCTCAACATTCTTCTGTAAAATCACATTTCTACAGCCTCCAGTGATTTTCTTGTCTGTTGTCATATTGTCCATGATTCATATCCATATGTTAAGACTGGCTCTACATAAGATTTAAATACTCTTATTATTGTTACTTAGGGAGCCGCGATAGCTCAGTGGTTAGTGAACTGGGCTACAAAGGACAGGGGGTCGGGTTTGACCCTAACCGACGGCTTCCGGGTTCACCGAGCCTTTAATGGGTACCGGATTTTTTTCTGGGAAAGTAAAGCGGCACGGGCGTAATACTGACCACATTACCCTAAATAATCATGTGCCGAATGTCTGTAAAATGTATGGCCACTAACACTATATTCCCCGTACGCCACTTGGCGTGATGGGGGTTGGGTCAAAGAAATGCAAATGAATGCATAAAAATGCTAAGCTGCAGTAAAGCTAAATGTGAGGGAGAATTGAAAAAAAAAATAGACAAAATGGTATGAAAAAAGTGTTACATGATTAGTAGACGATACAGATCTGAACGACGTTTCGGCTCAATAGGCCTTCAGCAGGAACAAACAAACAACACACACACACACAGATATGTAAGTAAATAAAACGAACCCTACATCTATCTATCTATTGTCATTTCGAGCGAAGACGGCACATAGGGCAGAACCACAATCTCAAAAACAAACCTTGCGTGCCAAAATGGCACATATTGCAGAGATCACTGCTCTAAAATATATGGTTCTGTTTCCATAACAATACTTTTTACAATGGCAGCTTGTTAAGCCATCGATCAATATCCTTAGTCGCCTCTTACGACATGCCTGGAAGGTCACAGTGTCACTATTCTTTACTTCTCTCATAATGTGGCCCCGGTAACACACGGGAAACTAAGATATATGTACTAGAGTAAACAATTAGGACTAAATACAAACATTAAGTAGCAGCGGTATTGTACGATAATTGTAAGGGGTTAAGGCAAAGAAATACAAATGAATGCAATAAAAATGCGAAGCTGGCAGGAAAGCTAAATGTGAGGGAGAATTGAAAAAAATAGAAAAAAAAAATTCTATGGTAAAGGGGGCTCTTTACTTTTGTTTAAAAATTATTGTTATTTACATACATATAGATAACCAGGGAACAGGCAAGTGATTGCAGTTCTGCGGTAAAGCTGGTAGTAAGGTGTGAGGTCCACCTATACAAGATGTGGTAGAATTTATCTGTTTTTTTTTTAAAAATCATTTGTTGTTGTTGTTCTTGTTTTCTGAAGAAGGTAGCATGTAGGCTGAAACGTCAGTATTTTGTTGTGTTCCTATTTTGTTGCGTTTCTATTTTGTTGTGTTTCTATTTTGCTGTGTTTCTATTTTGTTGTGTTCCTATTTTGTTGTATTTCTATTTTGTTGCGTTTCTATTTTGTTGTGTTTCTATTTTGTTTTGTTCCTATTTTGTTGTGTTTCTATTTTGTTGTGTTTCTATTTTGCTGTGTTTCTATTCTGTTGTGTTCCTATTTTGTTGTATTTCTATTTTGTTGTGTTTCTATTTTGTCGTGTTCCTATTTTGTTGTGTTTCTATTTTGTTGTGTTCCTATTTTGTTGTGTTCCTATTTTGTTGTGTTTCTATTTTGTTGTGTTCCTATTTTGTTGTGTTCCTATTTTGTTGTGTTTCTATTTTGTTGTGTTCCTATTTTGTTATGTTCCTATTTTGTTGTGTTTCTATTTTGTTGTGTTTCTATTTTGTTGTGTTTCTATTTTGTTGTGTTCCTATTATGTTGTGTTCCTATTATGTTGTGTTTCTATTTTGTTGTGTTTCTATTTTGTTGTGTTTCTATTTTGTTGTGTTCCTATTATGTTGTGTTCCTATTATGTTGTGTTTCTATTTTGTTGTGTTCCTATTTTGTTGTGTTCCTATTTTGTTGTGTTCCTATTTTGTAAAACTGTCACCATAACTTGTAATAGTGTACGTTACACCCCGCCACTGACTCCATATAGATAACTCTTTAAATAGCTGAAAACCTTCACAAAGATATTATAAACTTTTTTTTTTATAAAATACTCGCAAATCATCATCATCATCATCATGTACCCTACCGGTTGGCGTTGGCGATCATGTCCTTCCACAATCTTCTATCTGCAGTGCATCGTATCAGTTCTGTTGTTGACTGTTTTCCATGACACCAAGCTACCCAGTATTTTCTCTCTTTGTCGTCCGCGATCTCTCTTTCCTTTTATTTTGCCAGTTGTAACCAAGTATTCTAACTTTCCTCTTCTCATGATGTGCTCAAAAATGTTGATTGTTTATTTCTGATGTTTTTTAAAAGCTCCTTTTTTGTGTTGGCCTCTTTGAGAACTTTCTCATTGGTCTTTTTAGCTGTCCAGGGAACTTTCAACATTCTTCTGAGAAATCCCATCTCTGTGGCCTCTAATCGCCTTTTAATTTGTTTGTCTATTGTCCATGATTCGTTTCCATAGATCAGAATTGGTTCTATATAGCATCGATGAACTCTCTTTCTCATTTCTATTGACATAGATTTGTTGCATAAGATATCTTTCATTTTCTGAAATGCTATTTTGGTCTGAGCTATTCTGCTTTTTATTTCTATGTTGCATCTTCCATCTGATGTTATCACTGTGCCCAAGTATTTCAAACGTTGCACTTGTTTCAGATTTGTCTTGTTTATTCTCAAATACATACAGAAAATACTTTAAGTAATCCAAGGGTAATTGGGTTAATTGTAGGTTGTCATTATTGCACTCCAAATATGTCCATAGATGCTCAAATCATTTCCTGAACTTCTCCCTCGGTGTCCAGCGTCTGACGACCCCAATTCTGTGTTGGTTGTTGAGTCCTCTTATACGCCCACTAGGCCTCTTATTTCTGGCCGTGTCCATCTAAATCCCTCATCTCTTTCGTTCGAAGGGTGAGTGATATGGACTCATGGTTGTCGGAGTTCTGTGCCCTTCTCGCATTTCGGAGAGCATTAACGACGCCCGCCGATCCATAGTTTGACAGTCTTCGATGATAGCACAGCTAGCCAGCCTGTCCGCTCTTTCATTTCTCCCGCAAGACCAGGGGCTACAAGGTGACTCTGTCTATCGTTATAAAGTAATCCACTTCCTGCACTTTCTTCCTATCTTCTTTCTCTTTCTCTTTCTCTTTTCACTGATACCGAAAAGGTGTCGTGGTTATATCATTTATTGTTCTTGAGCTGCTCGAACAGTCTGAATTAGTGATTTTCCTTTGTTGTTACATGTCTCTGTCACTGCATCTATCCATCTTCTTCGAGGTCTTCCTCTTGGTCTTTTTCCATGCATTCTCGAGAAGAACGCCCTTGATGGTGATTGATAAGGATTCATTCTGACCAGGTGGCCAAACCATTTGCTTGTGTTCGCCCGATGACTAAAGTATTCTAGAGTATTCGTAAACTGTAGAATTCCTCTTCGTCATCCGTCCTTAAAAGGACGTTAAGTGGGCGTGTCTGCGTTGTGTTGTGGTTTGCAGTATAACTGTTATATTTACGCCTTTCGGCCCAACACATCCGATTTCAGCATGACATTTTTGAGTACCGGGTTGTCTTCTTTCTTCGATCCCTGCTCGCTTGGCCAGACTAGACAGGTTAGTCTGCTACTGGAGGCACCGCGGAGAGGTGGAGCAGGTTCTGGATGGTTTTGGTTCACCGATCCTGGCGCAAGCCATCAGCTGTGGGTCCCTGACAACGTCCAGGCTGGTGCTGGGAGGCGCGCCTTCGCCTCCAACCATTTAAGTTGTTGGTGTTCTATATATTCTTGGCATAGTTTTATTCCTACCATTTTTCTGATGGTTTCATTTGGTATTCTGTCTCTTCTTGTGTTGTTTGTAACTTTTCTCAAGCATCGCATCTCACATGTATTGATCTTTCTTAAATGTGATTTTAAAGGCTGCACCTGCGTCATCATCGGTACGTGGCACGGCAATTTTTCACATGGGATCTATGCTCCGGGAAGACTGCTCCGGGTCTTGTCTTAGTGTCAGTTCTTTATGTGAGGAAAATCCGGAAAATGCCAACATTGCAAACACCCTGGCTATACCTGTGATGACACTTGTCCTGATGGTAGTTTTGGACTACAGTGCGAACAGACGTGTTCTGATGGCTGTGACATCATATGTGACACAGAAAGAGCAGACTGTACGCGCAAGGAAGCGTACTACGGGCCAGACTGCACTCTCAAATGTCCTGACCACTGTTTCAACGACACCTGTGAACAGTCAACCGGGATCTGTTCATGCAAGGGAACGTTCTACGGGTCAGACTGCACTCTCAAATCTCCGTACAACTGTTTGGACGATATCTGTTAACAGTTCATGGGGGCCGGCGTCTCGTATGTCGATGATTCCCACGTTAGAAGAGTCTGCCGACTACAACAAACCCAAGCATATGAATACCTTAATGTGTACTGGATATTTTCTTTCTGTGCTGGACATGGTTCATTTCTTGGTGTGTTTCATTGCTAGCCAAGGCTCATATCTTGGCTTGTGTGTGTGCTGGCCATGGCTCATATCTTGGTGTGTGTCATGTTAGTCATATCTCATATCTTGGAGTGTCCGTGTTAATCATGTCTCATATCTTTAAGCGTGTATGTGTTTAGTCATATCTCATATCTTAGTGTGTATCTGTGTTAGTCATGTGTCATATCTTTGTGTGGGCACGTTTGGGCTAGTGATATCTCATATCTCTGTGTGTATGTTTATGTTAGTCATATCTCATATCTTTGTGTGTGCATGTCTGTGTATGTCACATCTCATATCATTGTGTGCCTATCTATGTTGGTCATATCTCATATCTTTGTGTGCATGTCCATGTTAGACATGTGTAATTTCTTTGTGGGTGCATGTCTATGTCAGTCATATCTCTTATCTTTGTGTGCATGTTTATGTTAGTCATATCTCATATCTTTGTGTGTGCATGTCTGTGTATGTCACATCTGATATCATTGTGTGTGCCTATCTATGTTGGTCATATCTCATATATGTGTGTGCATGTTAGACATGTGTAATTTCTTTGTGGGTGCATGTCTATGTCAGTCATATCTTTATGTGCATGTTTATGTTAGTCATGTGTCATATATCTTGATGTATGTCAGTGTTAGTCATGCCTCGTATCGCTATGTGCATGTCTGTGTTAGTCACCTCTAGTGACTCGGGCAGATGGTGCTCGTAAACCTGGGAGGGCCGACCATCTAAGGGCAGAATCCCCCTACAGAAAAGATCACCTGCTGCCTTGCAGGAAGATTGGGGACAATCAAAGGCTAGGGAAAGCAAACCTGAATAAAATGCTGGCTGAAATCGGATGCACTGGGCCACTGGCGCAGAACACAGTGCAACGTTTTTAACGGGTGTTCAATCAGAGTGGATCTGGCAGACTCTAATTGTGATGTTCTGTTTGTAACACACCTAACCTGACAGCTGAGTTCATGTGAGGAGCTGGAATCCTACTCTGATTGGGTCCTGATCGCAGAGAGAGAGAGAGAGAGAGAAATGTGATTTAGAAAGGGTCCATGTTTGACTTTTGTAGCACAAAGTTGGTATGAAAAAGCTATTTATCATTTGGTGTGTATCATGTATGGTATATGTCGTTGCATATGTCTGTGATCACTTCACCAGTTTATTTCTATACAATACTTCCCTTATTCTTCATATTATTCTCCAGTTATTAATTTTTGTCTTAATTTTTTTTTTTTTACTTGTATCTCTTCAACAGTTATTGCCTCAAACATTTCTCTATCTTTTTTTTTTTTTTTTTTTTTACCTCATGCACATGTCATCATCATGGAGTGCCGTCTCCGCATCGAAGGTTGGCTACCATGGAGCGCAATTCCACTCTGTCTCTTGCTTTGATGGTGCAGATTGTCATAGGCTGACTTGTCCATCTTTTGATGTTACTCGTCCATGTTAGTCTTGGTCTGCCTCTTTCGCTTTGTTTATTAGGCTGTTGTGTCTTTTAACATGCCCAAAATGTCATTTGTCTTGTTCTAATTGTGTTTAGTAGTTCTCTTTTCATTTTCAGTTGTTTTAAAACTTCATCGTTTGTTTTCTTTTCTTTCTATCCAATTCTACCCATTCTTCTATAAATCCACATTTCAAAGGCTTCAATTTTCTGTTCTGTTTTCTTGTCTAACGTCCATATTTCTCCACCATACATGCACATTTACATTTTTATTTTATTTTCACTATATGATCATTTTATTTTTATTTTTACATCTTCACTTTTCTCGTCATCATTGAGTGCCGTCTCCGCAACGAAGGTTGGCTACCATGGATCGCCATTCTACTCTGTTTCTTGCTTTGATGGTGCAGGCTGTCATAGATTGACTTATCTATCTTTTGATGTTACTCATCCATGTTAGTCTTGGTCTGCCTCTGCCCCTTTTACCTTGTATTTTCCTTCCAATATTACTTTTAGTAGGCTGTTGTGTCTTTTAACGTGCCCCAAAAATTTCATTTGTCTTGTTCTAATTGTGTTTAGTAGTTCTCTTTTTATTTTTAGTTGTTTTAAAACTTCATCGTTTGTTATCTTTTCTTTCCATCCAATTCTACCTATTCTTCTATAAATCCACATTTCAAAGGCTTCAATTTTCTGTTCTGTTTTCTTATCTAATATCCATGTTTCTGCACCATACAGGAATATTGAAAAGATGTAACGTTTTGCTATTCTTAGTTTCAGCCCTGCTGATATTTGTTTTGTTGTTAGTATATTTTTCATGTCATTAAAACTACTTTTTGCCATACCTATTCTTGTGTTTTACTTTTCTAAACGCCCGTAAATGAGATAAGGAGAAAGTGAAGAACGAAGAATACAATGACACCACCAAGTGTTTGCCTGTAGCGTTTCTATACTGAATATAATTTACTCAGTCTAAGACTAGTTCTAGTGACTAATGTGTCCTGGCCTACTTCATATCGTATTCCCCCATCACTCTCAACCCCCGTAAAGGTTCTCTGCCAATTTATTGATATTTGCTTAAATGGACTGAATAACATCGCTATAAAGTATGGGAACAAAATATGTCCTTTCAAGTAGACACCGGATTGGGAGCGGGAAATGACGTAAATTGATTATAAGAGAAAAGGGCGCGACAGGGGCAGAAAATAAAGGAGAAAGTCTGCCCATTTGTCGCGTGAGAATATCAAGCTGCTGATTTCTGTTATGGATCGCCCTTAAGAAAAGTCTGGCCAATGAAATCGACCTGTGTTATGTCGCAGATAATTTCCTGTCTGTTTGTCTATCCATCCTGCCTCCAGAGGTGTTGGTATGGGGAGAACTGTGGGGTTTGAATATAAACACACTCTACCCGGGGCTACATTTAGGCAACAACTTAGGCTCCAAAATCCAGGGGAGGGGGGGGAGACTTAAAAAAATGGTCAGTAATTGTTTTTAGCGAGTACATTTTTTTTCCCAACTGAGTTGTTGGCTTTCCTAGTTCAACTTCCTCCATCATTGATCCGTTTGGTCGAAAATTATTTAGAAGAAGTAGTGTCCCAAACGAAGCTTGTCAAATCATCGGACAACTATTACCACTTCTGTCAACAAAGAAAAACACTAGAGGCAAAACGGGCACTGAATTTTCGCCACTGAATATATACAGAAGCAACAGATTAAATGGTGCGGCCACGTGATAAGACAGAAAGATTAAAAAAAAAAAAAAAGCAACAGGACGAGCCTTTAATCAACTTTACGAGAACACCAGACTAGAGAGCCAACCAGCAAAAAGATGGATTGGTGGAATATTAGAAATACCAGGAAACATAACAGCAGCTGAGGCTAACCGAATGGCAAAAGATGGATTGGTGGAATATTAGAAATACCAGGAAACATAACAGCAGCTGAGGCTAACCGAATGGCAAAAGATGGATTGGTGGAATATTAGAAACACCAGGAAACAACAGCAGCTGAGGCTAACCGAATGGCAAAAGATGGATTGGTGGAATATTAGAAACACCAGGAAACAACAGCAGCTGAGGCTAACCGAATGGCAAAAGATGGATTGGTGGAATATTAGAAACACCAGGAAACAACAGCAGCTGAGGCTAACCGAATGGCAAAAGATGGATTGGTGGAATATTAGAAACACCAGGAAACATAACAGCAGCTGAGGCTAACCGAATGGCAAAAGATGGATTGGTGGAATATTAGAAACACCAGGAAACATAACAGCAGCTGAGGCTAACAGAAGAACAAAAGATGGATTGGTGTAATATTAGAAACACCAGGAAACATAACAGCAGGAGAGGCCAACAGAAGAGCAAAAGATGAATTGATGGAATATTAGAAATACCAGGAAACATAACAGCAGCTGAGGCTAACCGAATGGCAAAAGATGGATTGGTGGAATATTAGAAACACCAGAAAACAACAGCAGCTGAGGCTAACCGAATGACAAAAGATGGATTGGTGGAATATTAGAAACACCAGGAAACATAACAGCAGCTGAGGCTAACCGAATGGCAAAAGATGGATTGGTGGAATATTAGAAACACCAGGAAACAACAGCAGCTGAGGCTAACCGAATGGCAAAAGATGGATTGGTGGAATATTAGAAACACCAGGAAACAACAGCAGCTGAGGCTAACCGAATGGCAAAAGATGGATTGGTGGAATATTAGAAACACCAGGAAACAACAGCAGCTGAGGCTAACCGAATGGCAAAAGATGGATTGGTGGAATATTAGAAACACCAGGAAACATAACAGCAGCTGAGGCTAACCGAATGGCAAAAGATGGATTGGTGGAATATTAGAAACACCAGGAAACATAACAGCAGCTGAGGCTAACAGAAGAACAAAAGATGGATTGGTGTAATATTAGAAACACCAGGAAACATAACAGCAGGAGAGGCCAACAGAAGAGCAAAAGATGAATTGATGGAATATTAGAAATACCAGGAAACATAACAGCAGCTGAGGCTAACCGAATGGCAAAAGATGGATTGGTGGAATATTAGAAACACCAGGAAACATAACAGCAGCTGAGGCTAACCGAATGGCAAAAGATGGATTGGTGGAATATTAGAAACACCAGGAAACAACAGCAGCTGAGGCTAACCGAATGGCAAAAGATGGATTGGTGGAATATTAGAAACACCAGGAAATATAACAGCAGCTGAGGCTAACCGAATGGCAAAAGATGGATTGGTGGAATATTAGAAACACCAGGAAACATAACAGCAGCTGAGGCTAACAGAAGAACAAAAGATGGATTGGTGTAATATTAGAAACACCAGGAAACATAACAGCAGGAGAGGCCAACAGAAGAGCAAAAGATGAATTGATGGAATATTAGAAATACCAGGAAACATAACAGCAGCTGAGGCTAACCGAATGGCAAAAGATGGATTGGTGGAATATTAGAAACACCGGGAAACATAACAGCAGCTGAGGCTAACCGAATAGCAAAAGATGGATTGGTGGATTATTAGAAACACCAGGAAACATAACAGCAGCTGAGGCTAACATAATGACAAAAGATGGATTGGTGGAATATTAGAAACACCAGGAAACATAACAGCAGCTGAGGCTAACAGAAGAACAAAAGATGGATTGGTGTAATATTAGAAACACCAGGAAACATAACAGCAGGAGAGGCCAACAGAAGAGCAAAAGATGAATTGATGGAATATTAGAAACACCAGGAAACATAACAGCAGCTGAGGCCAACAGAAGAGCAAAAGATGAATTGATGGAAAATTAGAAATACCAGGAAACATAACAGCAGCTGAGGCTAACCGAATGACAAAAGATGGATTGGTGGAATATTAGAAACACCAGGAAACATAACAGCAGCTGAGGCTAACCGAATGGCAAAAGGTGGATTGGTGGAATATTAGAAACACCAGGAAACGTAACAGCAGCTGAGGCTAACCGAATGGCAAAAGATGGATTGGTGGAATATTAGAAACACCAGGAAACATAACAGCAGCTGAGGCTAACCGAATGGCAAAAGATGGATTGGTAGAATATTAGAAACACCAGGAAACATAACAGCAGCTGAGGCTAACCGAATGGCAAAAGATGGATTGGTAGAATATTAGAAACACCAGGAAACATAACAGCAGCTGAGGCTAACCGAATGGCAAAAGATGGATTGGTGGAATATTAGAAACACCAGGAAACATAACAGCAGCTGAGGCTAACAGAAGAACAAAAGATGGATTGGTGTAATATTAGAAACACCAGGAAACATAACAGCAGCTGAGGCTAACAGAATAACAAAAGATGGATTGGTGTAATATTAGAAACACCAGGAAACATAACAGCAGCTGAGGCTAACAGAAGAACAAAAGATGGATTGGTGGAATATTAGAAACACCAGGAAACATAACAGCAGCTGAGGCTAACAGAAGAACAAAAGATGGATTGGTGGAATATTAGAAACACCAGGAAACATAACAGCAGCTGAGGCTAACAGAATGGCAAAAGATGGATTGGTGGAATATTAGAAACACCAGGAAACATAACAGCAGCTGAGGCTAACAGAAGAACAAAAGATGGATTGGTGGAATATTAGAAACACCAGGAAACATAACAGCAGCTGAGGCTAACAGAAGAACAAAATATGGATTGGTGGAATATTAGAAACACCAGGAAACATAACAGCAGCTGAGGCTAACAGAAGAACAAAAGATGGATTGGTGGAATATTAGAAACACCAGGAAACATAACAGCAGCTGAGGCTAACAGAATGGCAAAAGACTGCAAATTATATCTGCCCTTCGACACCTAAAGGTTAAACAAGGAAAGGAAAGAAGAAAAGGGCGTGTCGAAAAAAATATTAACGAAAAAAAAAATCATTTCCCTTAAAACGTCAACGTGAACCCACACGGTACAAAGTGTTCTACAATATCCGATAACAAACTACTATACTTCTGGTGTTAATTTATTAACAGACGGAAGATTCATTATTTGGCTTAGGGTCCTTCCAAGTCTAAAACAGGCACTGCCTCGACCACACACACCTGTTTTCGGTGTTATAGACAGTTGCAAGCAGGTTGATGATGATCGTCAGTAATCATTGCTAGACGTTGTTGAACTGTGCCGCTTCCACCGTCGAAAAAAGTAAAGAGCCCCCGTCCCGCCAGGTGGCGTATAGGGAATATGGTGTTAGTGATCATAAATTTTACAGACCTTCAGCACATGATTTTTGGGGTAATGTGGTCGGTATTACGCCCGTGCCGCTTTACTTTCCCAGATAAAAATCCGGTACTCATTTAAGGCTGGGTGAACCCGGAAGTCGTCGGCTGGGATCGAACCAGACCTCTTGTCCTTTGTAGTCCAGTTCACTAACCACTGAGCTATCGCGGCTCCCAGCTTCTACCGTAGCTGAGATGTAAATACGTGTAGTTGGCTGTTAACACTTTTCACATTTCAATTTATTAAAAAAATTATGTAAAATAAACATGAAGCTAATAAAGGAATCAGCCGTAATAGTAAAAAGACAGAAGTGATGGTAGCAACAAAGAAAACGACATCACAGCAATGTACAATAAAGACAAGTGGAACGATATTAAAACAGGTAAATTAATAAAAAAAAATTAAATATTTGGGATGTTAACCTCTGATGGTAGATGTACAACAGAGGTGTGGTGCAGAATAGCTCAGGCAAAAGCAGCTTTCGCCCGTGCGCTGCCGGGGCCCGAAAGGGAAGTAAAGAATAGCGGCGCTGTACCCTACCAGGCATGTTCGTAAGAGGCGAGAAAGGAGGGTTAGGCATGGGACTGGCTATCCCATACTGTAAAAAAATAAGCCGAAAAAACTTCACAAACATGAACAAGTCAAAGAAAGATAAAGTAAATCCGTCAACCAGGAAAGAGAAGGGCTCTCTGTCTAAGAGACGTATGACGCAATCCGGAGAAAGCCATAAGGAGTCCGGGTTGCCGACTCACCCTTTGTCTACCAGGAAATCATCCAGAATTGGCACCTGGAATGTTCGTACCCTTAACGAACAGGGAAAAGCGGCACAAGTGGCAGCAGAAATGAACAACTACAAGATAGATATTCTGGGAATGTGTGAAACAAGATGGCTGGGAGCGGAGAGAATAAAATTGAATACAGGGGAGATGATTTTATCATCAGGACACCAGGAACCAGGAGCACAACATAGCGAAGGGGTAGCTATAATGCTATCAAAGAATGCACAGAAGACACTAATAGAATGGGAGGCAGTGGGACCAAGACTGGTGAGAGCAACATTTAGAACAACCAAAAACAAAATAAAATTACACATTATACAATGCTATGCACCAACCAACGATAAAGATGACTCAGTTAAAGATGATTTTTATAAACAGCTACAATGCCAGATGGATGCAAGACGAGCCAAGGATATTATAATCTTGATGGGAGACCTAAATGCTAAGGTAGGATCAGACAACAGAGGCTTTGAAGAGATTATGGGAAAACATGGACTTGGAGATATAAACGAGAATGGAGAGATATTTGTGAATTTCTGCGCCCTTAATCAAATGAGCCTAGGAGGAACAATATTCCAACATAAAAGAATACACAAAGCTACATGGGTGTCACCAGATCATAGAACGGAAAATCAAATTGATCACATATGTATTAATAATAAGTTTAAGTCATCCTTACAGGATGTAAAAGTATATAGAGGGGCAGATATAGCTTCTGATCATCATCTTCTGTTAAGTAAAGTAAAGTAAAGTACCCCCCGTCACGCCAAGTGGCGTATAGGGAAATATGGTGTTAGTGACCCTATATTTTACAGACCTTCAGCACATGATTTTTGGGGTAATGTGGTCGGTATTACGCCCGTGCTGCTTTTACTTTCCCAGAAAAAATCCGGTACCCATTTAAGGCTGGGTGAACCCGGAGCCGTCGGTTGGGATCGAACCCTACCCCTTGTCCGTAGTAGTCCAGTTCACTAACCACTGAGCTATCGCGGCTCCTACTAATTTTTAGGGAATTAGTAAAACCCAGGTGTCCTCGCCAGGATTACGAACCCCGGCTGTTGCCGTGGTAAGCCAACCGCATCTTCTGTTAGCCAAACTTAAAATTAAATTAAAAAGGTATACTACAACGAATAAGGGCAGAACGTATTTCAATGTAGGGTTTCTTAAAGAACAAGGAATTAAAGATAAATTCGCAGTCACAATATCAAACAAATACCAAGTCCTCCAACAACTAGAAAATACAATAAATATAGAAGATCATTGGAAACAGGTAAAAAATATATGGAAAGAGACATGCGAAGAAACACTGGGGAAAAGAGAACGCCAGAATAAGGCATGGATGACAGCAGAGACCCTGGATAAAATTAAAGAAAGAAAGAACAAGAAAGCAGACATAAATAAAAGCAAAACAAGAAGTAATAAAGCCAAGACACAGGAAGCTTACACAGAGGTGAACAAAGAAGTGAGAAGATGCATTAAAAGGGATAAGAGGAAATATATAGATGAATTAGCTAAAGAGGCAGAAGAAGCAGCAAATAAAGGGAATATGAAAGAACTGTACAACAGCACAAAGAAATTAGGTGGAAAATACAAACAGATCAACGCCTTTATCAAAGATAAGAAAGGAAATCTGCTTAGTAATATAAAGGAACAAATGGAGAGATGGAAGGAGCACTTTGAAGAACTTTTGAACAGACCTGGCTCAAATAATCCTCCAGATATACTACCAGCAGAAGAAGAATTACACGTTAACTGCGGAAAACCAAGCAAAGAAGAAATAATGAAAGCCATCAAACTGTTAAAAGATGGTAAAGCCACAGGACCAGATGAAATTCCTTCGGAAGCCATCAAAGCAGATATTATCACCTCTACCAAGATGTTACATAATCTATTGGATAAAATTTGGGAGAGGGAAGAAATACCTAAAGACTGGAGAGAAGGTTATATGATCAAACTACCAAAGAAAGGAAGTTTACAGGAGTGCACAAATTATAGGGGAATTATGCTACTATCAGTGCCAGGAAAAATATTAGGCAGAATCATTCTGGAGAGACTAAAAGAGGCTATAGAGAAACACTTGAGAGATGAACAAGCAGGTTTTAGGAAGAACAGATCATGTGCTGATCAAATAACTACTCTACGTATAATAGTTGAACAAAGTTTAGAACTAAAATCCCCACTTTATATTGGATTCATAGATTACGAAAAGGCATTTGATAGTTTAGACAGAAGAATGCTTTGGAAGTTGCTGAGTCATTATGGAATCCCCATAAAGTTTATTAACCTGATAAAAACAATGTATGAAGGAACAAAATGTAGTGTGGTGCATGAAGGACAGCTTACAGAAGCATTTGAAATAAGAACAGGAGTAAGGCAAGGATGCCTTCTGTCTCCATTTCTCTTTCTACTGGCCATAGATTGGATTATGAAAATAACTCAAAACAACAGAAATGGGATCCAGTGGTCACTGACCAAACAACTTGATGATTTAGACTTTGCTGATGACATAGCTCTCCTATCACACAGCCACCAACAGATGCAAGATAAAATGAGTATATTAGATGAGAGATCACAACAGCTAGGACTAAAGATTAATAGAGATAAGACCAACATTATGAGAATTAATGCAGTTGGCAATAACCAAATAAAACTAGGAGAAATACCTCTACTAGACGTACAATCTTATATATATCTGGGCATAGACGTACAATCTTATATATATCTGGGCAGTAATATAGATAAAGAGGGAGGAACAGAAAACGATACCAAAATAAGGATATCAAAAGCAAGAGGAGCTTTCATTGCACTGGGAAACATATGGAAATCCAAAGAAATTAGGCTAAATACAAAAATACAAATTTTCAACTCCAATGTTAAGTCGGTTCTATTATATGGCTGTGAAACATGGAGAATAACAAAATTGACAATCACGAAGGTACAGACTTTCATTAATGGATGCTTGCGCAGAATAAAGGGATGGAAATGGCAGGACAAAGTCACAAACGTGGAATTATGGAAATGTACCGGTCAAATACCAGTGGATAAAGAAATACAGCGAAGACGATGGCGATGGATAGGACACACACTACGGAAACCAACTGAGAGTATTACACAACAGGCCCTTTTTTTTGAATCCCCAGGGGAAAAGACAAAGAGGAAGACCAAGGAATTCTTGGAGAAGACAGATTGAAGCAGAGATGAAGATGATGGGGAAGACATGGAATGATCTTAAAAGAATTGCAAAAAACAGAACGACTTGGAAAGTGTTTGTTGAAGACCTATGCTCCACTGGGAGCTAAAAGGTAGAAGAAGAAGAAAAGCAGCTTTCCAAAAAATGAAGAAGAGGCTGTGCAATCCATTTTTGACAATAGAAACAAGAAAAAGAGTTCTTAAATGTTATCTAGAGCCAGTCTTAACAAATGAATGTGAATCATGGACAACAAGACAACAGACAAGAAAATCACTGGAGGCTGTGGAAATGTGGTTTTACATAAGAATGTTGAGAGTACCATGGACAGCTAAGAAGAGTAATGAAAACGTTCTGAAAGAGGCCAAAGCAAAGAGAGAGCTAATTTCCAATATTAGGAAGAAATAATCATAATTTTTTTGTAATGAGAAGAGAACAGCTGGAATATATTGTAACAACTGGGAAAATTGAGGGACGTAGAGATAGCGGAAGAAAAGAGTAAAGATACCAGACATCTTAAGAGAATGGCTTGGCTAAATGGTCAAGAACAGAAATGATAAATAACTGTCGAGATCAAAAGTTGTGGAGATACATGATCACCTACGCCAGCAGGCATGGCGCTTGATGATGATGAAACATGAGACGGTACGGAACAACTAAACCAACAGAAAGATCAGACAAACTACGACGTTTTACAAAAGCTCTTAAGTTATGCGAACGTGTTGCAAGATCCTGGTGTTCTTTTTTTGCTGGTGTTTACATTATTTCTGATGTAAGTGTCCATGACTCACTAGCACACACTCATGCAGACTTTACTAGCGAGCTCATATTTCTAATATAGAAAAATGTAAAGAGCCCCGCCACGCCAAGTGACGTATATGGAATATGGTGTTAGTAGCTAAACATTTTACACACCTTCAGCACATGATTTTTGGGGTAATGTGGTCGGTATTACGCCCGTGCCGCTTTACTTTCCCAGAAAAAAATCCGGTACCCATTTAGAGAGATCGCGGACGACAAAGAGAGAAAATACTGGATAGCTTGGTGTCATGGCATGGAAAACAGTCAACAACAGAACTGATACGATGCACTGTAGATAGAAGATTGTGGAGGGACATGATCGCCTACGCCAACCGGCAGGGTACATGATGATGATGACCCATTTAAGGCAGGGTGAACCCGGAAGCAATCGATAGGGATCGAACCCTACCTCTTGTCCTTCTTCACTAACCACTGAGCTATCGCGGCTCCTATATTTCTAATATAGGCATCAATATTTCTTTCTTTCTGATGTTCGCCCCTATAACTACTTAAGAACATGATTGCTCTCTTAGTTATCCGCCCTTGCACGGACGTTCAGTGGGCGTGGAGGCATGATGTGGAGGTTTGAAGTAAAACTGTATTTGCTCCTACTGGTCCAACACATCCGACTTCAGCACGGCATTTTTTAGACCGGGTTGCCTTCCCTCTTCGATCCCTACTCGCTTGTTCAGACTAAATTAGTTAGACTGTTTCTGGAGGCACTGTGAAGAGGTGGAGTAGGATCTGGATAGTTCTAGTTTACCGATCCTGGCGTAAGCCATTAGCTATGAGTCGTTAACAGTTTCCATCATTTTAAATCTTCATCAAGTACCATGCTTGCTGACGTAGGTGATCATGTCTCTTCACAAATTTCGATCTCGAAAGTTATTTATCATTTCTGTTGTTGACCTTCTGCCAAGCCATTCTCTTAAGCTGTCTGGTATGTTTTCTCTTTGCTTCTCTCTACCTCTTCGTTCCTGAATTTTGCTAGTTGTCACAATATATTCCAGCTGTTCCCTTCTCATTACATGGACGAAAAATGATGATTGTTTCTTCCTAATATTGGAAATTCGCTCTCTCTTTTTTGCTTTGGTCTCTTTCAGAACGTTTTCATTACTCTTCTTAACTGTCCATGGCATTCTCAACATTCTTCTGTAAAACCACATTTCTACAGCCACCAGTGACTTTCTCGTCCTACTGACCAAGATTGACATCCATATGTTAAGACTGGCTCAACATGGCATCTAAGAACTCTTTTTCTTGCTTCTATTGTATTTTTAAATATATAAGCATATATACAAAAATATGAGCTCGTAAGTGAAGCGAAGAAAGCTAAATAACTCTCGCAATAGAATACATAGAATTAATCCTTACCAATCACCATCAAGGGCCTTCTTCTCGAGAATGCATGGAAAAAGACCAAGAGGAAGACCCAGAAGAAGAAGGATAGATGCAGTGACAGAGACATGTAACAACAAAGGAAAGTCACTAATTCAGACAATTCGAGCAGCACAAGAACGACAAAAGATATAAACCACGACACCTTTTAGGTATCAGTGACAAAAGAAAAGAAGAGAAGAAGATAGAATACATAAGGAGAGTGGATGACGGAATCGATAACTTGTCGGACTCCAAACCAGGAGAGCGCGTTATTCGAATCTCAGCAGGGTCAAGGTTGTTTTCTGTGTCTCAAATGTCTCCCGCTAGAGAAAATCCGAGAAGAATCCTGGCCCATGTGCACGAGGAGAATCCTGGCCCATGTGTATGAGGAGGATCCTGACCCATGTGCACGAGGAGAATTCTGGCCCATGTGCGTGAGGAGAATTCTGGTCATGTGCACGAGGAGAATTCTGGTCCATGTGTATGAGGAGGATCCTGACCCATGTGCACGAGGAGAATTCTGGCCCATGTGCGTGAGGAGAATTCTGGTCATGTGCACGAGGAGAATTCTGGTCCATGTGTATGAGGAGGATCCTGACCCATGTGCACGAGGAGAATTCTGGCCCATGTGCGTGAGGAGAATTCTGGTCATGTGCACGAGAAGAATCCTGGCCCATGTGTATGAGGAGGATCCTGACCCATGTGCACGAGGAGAATTCTGGCCCATGTGCGTGAGGAGAATTCTGGTCATGTGCACGAGGAGAATTCTGGTCCATGTGTATGAGGAGGATCCTGACCCATGTGCACGAGGAGAATTCTGGCCCATGTGCGTGAGGAGAATTCTGGTCATGTGCACGAGGAGAATTCTGGTCATGTGCATGAGGAGAATTCTGGCCCATGTGCACGAGGAGAATCCTGGCCCATGTGCACGAGGAGAATCCTGGCCCATGTGCATGAGGAGAATCCTGGCCCATGTGCATGAGAAGAATCCTGGCCCATGTGCATGAGGAGAATCCTGGCCCATGTGCACGAGAAGAATCCTGGCCCATGTGCACGAGGAGAATCCTGGCCCATGTGCACGAGGAGAATCCTGGCCCATGTGCACGAGGAGAATTCTGGCTATGTACACGAGGAGAATTCTGGCCCATGTGCACGAGAAGAATCCTGGCCCATGTGCACGAGGAGAATCCTGGCCCATGTGCACGAGGAGCTCCTGGCCCATGTGCACGAGGAGAATTCTGGCTATGTACACGAGGAGAATTCTGGCCCATGTGCATGAGGAGAATTCTGGCCCATGTGCACGAGGAGAATTCTGGCCCATGTGTACGAGGAGAATTCTGGCCATGTGCACGAGGAGAATTCTGGCCCATGTGCACGAGGAGAATTCTGGCCCATGTGCACGAGGAGAATTCTGGCCCATGTGCACGAGGAGAATTCTGGCCCATGTGCACGAGGAGAATTCTGGCCCATGTGCATGAGGAGAATTCTGACCATGTGCACGAGGAGAATTCTGGCCATGTGCACGAGGAGAATTCTTGCCCATGTGCACGAGGAGAATTCTGGTCCATGTGCGTGAGGAGAATTCTGGTCATGTGCACGAGGAGAATTCTGGTCATGTGTATGAGGAGGATCCTGACCCATGTGCACGAGGAGAATTCTGGCCCATGTGCGTGAGGAGAATTCTGGTCATGTGCACGAGGAGAATTCTGGTCATGTGCATGAGGAGAATTCTGGCCCATGTGCACGAGGGGAATCCTGGCACATGTGCACGAGGAGAATCCTGGCCCATGTGCATGAGGAGAATTCTGGCCCATGTGCACGAGGATAATCCTGGCCCATGTGCACGACGAGAATCCTGGCACATGTGCACGAGGAGAATTCTGGCCGATGTGCACGAGGAGAATCCTGGCCCATGTGCATGAGGAGAATTCTGGCCCATGTGCACGAGGAGAATCCTGGCCCATGTGCACGAGGGGAATCCTGGCCCATGTGCACGAGGTGAATCCTGGCTCATGTGCACGAGAATTCTGGTACATGTGCACGAGGTGAATCCTGGCCCATGTGCACAAGAATTCTGGTACATGTGCACGAGGAGAATCCTGGCCCATGTGCACGAACTCCGTAGTAACCACGATATGAGTAGGTATGTGCTGACAATGTTGCCCGGGCTGCGTTCAAATTTATGTTTTAGGAATCATAGAAGAAAGAGGTACGTATTACAGCACTCAGAACAAATGGCAAATAAACCACAGAAAAAAAAAAACAAAGAACATATGGTCCGAAACAGGTTCGAACCCGTACTCCTTGGCACTGCGCCTTGCCACGAGAAGCCGAACGTTAGGGAACACTGCCACTGAGCATATAACAGTTATACTGCAAACCACAACACAACGCAGACACGTCCACTACATCTTTGTAAGGGCGGATGATGAAGAGGAATATTCTAGTCTACCACGATACTCTAGAATACTTTAGTCATCGGGCAAACGCAATCAACCATTTGGGGAAAAAAAAATACAAATTCTTGAAATTTGACAGTTAGCTTCGGACAAACACTCCCCCCTCCCCCATTATCTTATGACTTTTGAGTACTGGATTTGTTTTCTTTATGTTGTAATTTTTTCCAAGTGCGTTGCAAAATTTACTACGGTATCATAGAAAGGGGGGATGTTTATTTATTTCGCCAATTTTGAAGAAATTCGTTTTTTTTTCTTCTTTTTCCTTATGACGGGGGAAATCTTCTCGTCCGACAGCAAGACATTAAACAAATCTTTTTAATACGGAATCGACAGCGAACACCACTTTAGGCAGCCGAACGTTGGGCTGGATTGGCGGGCTTACGGCGGCCGTGTGAATAGACAAAGTAACACCTCCCGTAAACACGGCGCGATGGGATCGAATTTGAGGCTATAAATCTAACGTGACCCAGGAAATGACTCCAGCATCCGATTCCCGTGTGTCTGCTAGGGTAAAACACACAGCAGTGTAGCAAAATTCCAAAGAAAATCTTATTTTTTCAAACTCTAGATGCAACAATTAAGTGGTAATAACATTTACGATGATATCGTGAAAATGTGACCCACAGATATATATAATATAAAATAGGGTAAAAAAAAGTGTGTGAATCTCCCGATATGTAGCAGAGTCGGCGGCAATAATGCAACGATTCTACACGATTTGGGAACCACTAAAACAAGCGATGGAACACTCGCTCTCTCTCATGTATTTAAAACACTGAGAACAGGCTATAATTGGTCATTCTCTTGTGAACTCGACAAAAAGTCGGGGTGACGTTAAGAGATATCTGATGTTGACCGAGTGGAAGTCTAGCTGCTGACTGGATAGTACCATTAGCGGAAGTGTAGAAATCCCATAAAGCCGTGCGTCATGTTTGGCAATTTAACTAAGCGAAACCAAGATAAAGGAGATAAAGATATAGGCAAGATGCTTGACTAGAATCAGTGGTAAGTTGGCATTAGCTGAGTTCATAGTTATTGGTTGGTCATTTAGTGCTCTGAAAAAGGCCAAAGCTGCTCGCTAAAATGACAGTTAAACGTCCTGAAAAAGGTCAAAGCTGCCCGCTATAATGACAAATAAACGTCCTGAAAAAGGCCAAAGCTGCTCGCTATAATGACAGTTAAACGTCCTGAAAAAGGCCAAAGCTGCCCGCTATAATGACAAATAAACGTCCTGAAAAAGGCCAAAGCTGCTCGCTATAATGACAGTTAAACGTCCTGAAAAAGGCCAAAGCTGCTCGCTATGACAGATAAACGTCCTGAAAAAGGCCAAAGCTGCTCGCTATAATGACAAATAAACGTCCTGAAAAAGGCCAAAGCTGCTCGCTATAATGACAGATAAACGTCCTGAAAAAGGCCAAAGCTGCTTGCTATAATGACAGTTAAACATCCTGAAAAAGGCCAAAGCTGCCCGCTATAATGACAAATAAACGTCCTGAAAAAGGCCAAAGCTGCTCGCTATAATGACAGTTAAACGTCCTGAAAAAGGCCAAAGCTGCCCGCTATAATGACAAATAAACGTCCTGAAAAAGGCCAAAGCTGCTCGCTATAATGACAGTTAAACGTCCTGAAAAAGGCCAAAGCTGCTCGCTATGACAGATAAACGTCCTGAAAAAGGCCAAAGCTGCTCGCTATAATGACAGATAAACGTCCTGAAAAAGGCCAAAGCTGCTCGCTATAATGACAGTTAAAGGTCCTGAAAAAGGCCAAAGCTGCTCGCTATAATGACAGATAAACGTCCTGAAAAAGACCAAAGCTGCTCGATATAATGACAGATAAACGTCCTGAAAAAGGCCAAAGCTGCTTGCTATAATGACAGTTAAACTTCCTGAAAAAGGCCAAAGCTGCTCGCTATGACAGATAAACGTCCTGAAAAAGGCCAAAGCTGCTCGCTATAATGACAGATAAACGTCCTGAAAAAGGCCAAAGCTGCTCGCTATAATGACAGATAAACGTCCTGAAAAAGGCCAAAGCTGCTCGCTATAATGACAGATAAACGTCCTGAAAAAGGCCAAAGCTGCCCGCTATATTGACAAATAAACGTCCTGAAAAAGACCAAAGCTGCTCGCTATAATGACAGATAAACGTCCTGAAAAAGGCCAAAGCTGCCCGATATAATGACAGTTAAACATCCTGAAAAAGGCCAAAGCTGCCCGCTATAATGACAGATAAACGTCCTGAAAAAGGCCAAAGCTGCCCACTATAATGACAGTTAAACGTCCTGAAAAAGGCCAAAGCTGCCCACTATAATGACAGTTAAACGTCCTGAAAAAGGCCAAAGCTGCAAGCTATAATGACAGATAAACGTCCTGAAAAAGGTCAAAGCTGCTCGATACAATGACAGTTAAACGTCCTGAAAAAGGCCAAAGCTGCTCGCTATAATGACATTTAAACGTCCTGAAAAAGACCAAAGATGCCCGCTATAATGACAGATAAACGTCCTGAAAAAGACCAAAGCTGCCCGCTATATTGACAGATAAACGTCCTGAAAAAGACCAAAGCTGCTCGCTATAATGACAGATAAACGTCCTGAAAAAGGCCAAAGCTGCCCACTATAATGACAGATAAACGTCCTGAAAAAGGCCAAAGCTGCTCGCTATAATGACAGTTAAACGTCCTGAAAAAGGCCAAAGCTGCCCGCTATAATGACAGTTAAACGTCCTGAAAAAGGCCAAAGCTGCCCGCTATAATGACAAATAAACGTCCTGAAAAAGGTCAAAGCTGCTCGATATAATGACAGTTAAACATCCTGAAAAAGGCCAAAGCTGCCCGCTATAATGACAGTTAAACGTCCTGAAAAAGGCCAAAGCAAAGAGTGAAATAGAAAACATCACAATAAATTGTACTGCAGCAGGAATATTAGTTAAACAAACATAAGATATCACAATAAATTGTACTGCAGCATCAATGTCAGTTAACAAACAAACAAAAAACATCACAATAAATTGTACTGTAGCATCAATGTTAGTTAAACAAACAGAAAACATCATAATAAATTGTACTGTAGCATGTTACTAATAAAATAAAAGAACAACTAAAGGAACTGTAGCTAAATCACTGACTTTACTATAAAAACAACTAAAATAAACTATAGAAAAAAAACTGTAATAAAAACTATACAAAACAAAGAAAGAAATAAAATTGTTGGTGTGGCAAGAGTGTTACAGTTTACAGGACAGACAAATAATGACACAACAGTTGTCTGATAAGATTCTGAAATAATTTTGTATGAAAAACAAAGATATCAAAAATAGGAAAAAAAAACATTTTTGAAATGTGGCAGCAGCAACTATCAGCACGTGGTGAACCTGCAATGATCAACATACATTTACTTCTACTAGGGGACATCCTATTGGATGGAAAGAAAAGAAAACAAACGATGAAGTTTTAAAACAACTACAAATGAAAAGAGAACTACTATACACAATTAGAACAAGACAAATGGAATTTTTGGGGCATGTTAAAAGACACAAAAGCCTAATAAAAGTAATATTGGAAGGGAAAATACAAGGTAAAAGAGGCAGAGGCAGACCAAGACTAACATGGACGAGTAACATCAAAAGATGGACAAGTCAATCTATGACAGCCTGCACCATCAAAGCAAGAGACAGAGAGGGGTGGCGCTCCAAGGTAGCCAACCTTCGATGCAGAGACGGCACTCAATGATTATGAGGGGACAAGACGCAGGGGAATTTATGAGATGAAAGTTGTCTGTGACGGAAAGCTGACTGAGTCAGGATTAGTGATCAAGATCATACTACACCACAGAGGCCCTGAAAATAAATTACCCAGCCTGGAGGAACTAAAAAGGCGAAGGCAAAAACAAAAGGTCATGCTAATGTCGAGCCGTAAGGTGTAGATAATTTGTTTGACAACAATGACAAAACTCGACTTCACCAACTTAACTATTTCACTGCTAACTTCGTATTTACATATTTTTACTCTAGATGCTCATCATCATTGAGTGCCGTCTCCGCAACAAAGGTTGGCTACTATGGAGTGCCATTCCACTTTGTCTCTTGCTTTGATGCTGCAGATTGTCATAAGTTGACTTGTCAATCTTTTGATGTTACTCGTCCATGTTAGTCTTGGTCTGCCTCTTTTACCTTGTATTTTCCCTTGCAATATTACTTTTATTAGGCTGTTGTGTCTTTTAACATGCCCCAAAAATTTCATTTGTCTTGTTCTAATTGTGTTTAGTAGTTCTCTTTTCATTTTTAGTTGTTTTAAAACTTCATCGTTTGTTTTCTTTTCTTTCCATCCAATTCTACCTATTCTAAAAATCCACATTTCAAAGGCTTCAATTTTCTGTTCTGTTTTCTGGTCTAATGTCCATGTTTCTACACCATACAGGAATATTGAGAAGATGTAACATTTTGCTATTCTTAGTTTTACTCTAGATACTATGGACATATATAGTCATTTGTTGTTCTATTGACCTTTCAAGCCGTAGTCGGCACAAGTAGATTTGTTGAACAATTTGTTCCCAGACTGCAACTATTTGGGTAGATTCTTATCAACTTTTAACTGCTCAAGTTCTTTAATGTGTATGAGTGCACACAAGACCTGTTTTTTGCTGTTACCTGAGAGGGTTAGACATCAGATCTCACTATCCCGATAGAGCTAGACATCGAAATTCACTACCCAGAGAGGGTTAGACATCAGATCTCACTATCCCGATAGAGCTAGACATCGAAATTCACTACCCAGAGAGGGTTAGACATCAGATATCACTATCCCGATAGAGCTAGACATCGAAATTCACTACCCAGAGAGGGCTAGACATTGGATCTGACTACCCAGAGAGGGTTAGACATCAGATCTCACTATCCCGATAGAGCTAGACATCGAAATTCACTTCCCAGAGAGGATTAGACATCAGATCTCACTATCCCGATAGAGCTAGACATCGAAATTCACTTCCCAGAGAGGGTTAGACATCAGATCTCACTATCCCGATAGAGCTAGACATCGAAATTCACTTCCCAAAGAGGATTAGACATCAGATCTCACTATCCCGATAGAGCTAGACATCGAAATTCACTTCCCAGAGAGGGCTAGACATTGAATGTGACTACCCAGAGAGGGCTAGACATTGGATCTGACTACCCAGAGAGGGCTAGACATTGGATCTGACTACCCAGAGAGGGCTAGATATAGGATCTCACTACCCACAGAGGGCTAGACATCAGATCTCACTACCCAGAAAAGGCTTGACATTGAATCTCACTACCCAAAGATGGCTAGACATCAGATCCCACTACCCAGAGAGAGCTAGAATCGGATCTCATTACCCAGAGACCTGTGGAGGATGAAGCCACAAAGAAACCACTAATTGAAAATGGAAAATTTCCACCACCTATGGATGACTTCGAACCCTGCACTTTCCTATCTAGAAGCAGAAATCTTATCTTTAGACCACACAGTCCCTGCTACTATAAGTGATTATTACATTCAATAACTGTAGTTATTTTTAGTTTGAAACAAAAAAACTGAATTATGTGAAGGAAATATAAAGGTAATAAAATTGTAAAAAATGTATCGTAAATTTATGTTCTATATTGTGTTCAATCAAAAAAACAATGAAAATAATATCAATATTATTACAACTATTTAGGGTCACTTCTGAAGATCTGCTCACCCCAAGTTTATATAAATGCAAAGTCAACAATAATGGTGATATGAGGGTTGGTCAAAAAGTTGTGCACTTTACTAAGAAAGCAGATGGGAATGGAATGTGCCATTGTAAAGACACACAAATGGTTGACATTTCCTGCAAGAACATGGCAAGTGGGGAGTTGGTTCTTTGGTTATGGAAGGACCCAGTATCACTGCAAACGAATTAAAGTCTATAATTGCTCAACCGCCCGTGCCAGTGGAATCATCCAAATTACTATCTCATCTCCCAAACAAAGAATGGTACCTGTAGTCCCCATCATAGCAGTCTCAGCATACGCAAAAAGACATAAGGCGAAACCGCACAGCCAACTGTTCCCTGTTATACGATATCATCATAAACAGTTGGAATATCGAAACATGATCAAAACATATGAAACACACAAGGGCGATGCTGTGTGTAAGAGAAATTGAGGATTTTATTACTGAACTGGAGATGTGGTTGGGGGCCCAGTTTAGAGGATTTCTACAATCAGGACATCAAGAAAGTGAAGAAGGGTGAAGTGCATTATGGGATGAATATGTGAGAAATTTGACATGTGATGGGAAGAGAGAATAACCGAATAGCAAAGCAAGTCCTCAAGTGGTAAAGAACAGGTTGGAGGACGGATTTACTTTCTATCTATCTATTGACCTTTCGAGCTGTAGTCGGCCCATAGGGCGTAGACCAAGATACACCTTCTCCTATCTGAATTTTTGTTCTAGCAGTTTCCTTTTAAAGATATTTTATCAAATCTCGCCATCTGTCTCTGTTCTGTGCAAGCAGCTCTATCTCATTGAGGTAGCCGAATCCTGCTGCTCTTGCCTCTCTCATCAATGTTCTTCTCAGTGTCTCCCTGGGTCTTCCTCTTTTTCTCTTACCTGTTGTTTCCCATATGAGGGCTTGCTTTGCTATTCGGTTATTATCTCTTCTCATCACATGTGGATTTACTTTAGGTAAGACAAAAACCACAATTTGAAAGGGCAGTCTAGGTATAAACTTTATTATTCACTTCAGATGAAACACAACATTTTCAACATCAGAAAGAATCAGTCGTCATTTTTTAAACAAGTAATGAGAAAGAAATAAGGAAATTAAAGAAATCTCCAATCAACCACTAATATCTTCAGTAATCAAGAAAAGAAAATAGTCATTTGTTGGACATGTGATGAGGAGAGATAATAACCGAATAGCAAAGCAAGCCCTCATGTGGGAAACAACAGGTAAGAGGGAAAAGAGGCAGACCCAGAAAAACACTGAGAAAAAGATTGCTCAGGGTGGCAAAGGCAGCAGGAATCCAATGAGATTGAGATGTTTGCACAGAATAGAGACAAATGGCAAAATTTGATAAAAGATCTTAGCAAGGATTGAGACTGCTGGAAAGAACATTTCAAAACAGGGAAAGAGTATCTGAGGCCATATGGGCTGACTTCGACTCGATAGGTCGATAGATATATGTGTGGAAAGACTTAAAGTCCACACCAATTTTGAGGCACAGGCCTTGACCCTTGCACATTAAGGTGTACAACTTTGTTACTAACTCATGACACTGCGTGATACACAAATGTAATGTTTTTCTTCAAATTTCTCTTTCAAACAGCGACCTAAAGTACCGTGCACTTGCAGGAAATTTAAATAATGTATCTTTATGAAAGGGTCCAGGTTTGATTCCTGGAAGCGGTGGATTTTCTTATTAGGACCAACAATTTTCAGGGTTTAATCTAGTTTCTAAAAATGGGTACCAGAAATTTTGGGGGGAAATTAAAAGCAGCTAAGTGCAATACCACCCACATCATCACCCAAAAACGTGCAGTAAAAAAAAAAAAAGTAAAGTACCCCTGTCACGCCAAGTGGCAGTTAGGGAATATGGTGTTAGTGACCATAAATTTTACAGACCTTCGGCACATGATTTTTGGGGTAATGTGGTCGGTATTATGCCTGTGCCACTTTACTTTCCCAGAAATAAATCCGGTACCCATTAAAGACTGGGTGAACCAGAAGCCGTCGGTTGGGATCGAACCCTACCTCTTGTCATTTGTAGTCCATTTCGCTAACCACTGAGCTATCGCGGCTCCCAAAAATGTGCAGTGGTCACAGAAAAGTATGATCAGTAACAACATATTATCCATATGTTGAGCAAAGATGGGAGGGAACCTTTACTTTAATGTCTCTTTACAGTGACACCTTGTATTCCTGTCTGCCTTAACATTCCCTATTAAAGTACAAGGTTCTTTAACCAAACCTCCTCTCGAATCAACCCTCGCCCTCTAACCAACCCTCGCCCTCTAACCGACCCTCACCCTCTAACCAACCCTCACCCTCTAACCAACCCTCACTCTCTAACCAACCCTCACTCTCTAACCAACCCTCACACAATTGACACATCTTTGTACATGTCTGATAACTTTTCTGATATGATTAGATTGCCGCTCTGTTAATTTCTCTCAAATTTCATATAAAATGAAAAAAAAATGACAATAATAATAGCATTATCTCAATACTGACTAATATTCTGGCACTTCTGATGACCAGATCACCTTCAAGAAACACATTTGTATATGAAAACTTTTCTGATATAATTAGATTGTCGCTCTGTTAATTTCTCTCAAATTTCATATATAAAAAAAAAAAGTAAAGTACCCCCGTCACGCAAGTGGCGTATAGGGAAATATGGTGTTAGTGACCCTATATTTTACAGACCTTCAGCACATGATTTTTGGGGTAATGTGGTCGGTATTACGCCCGTGCTGCTTTACTTTCCCAGAAAAAAATCCGGTACCCATTTAAGGCTGGGTGAACCTGGAAGCCGTCGGTTGGGATCAAACCCTACCTCTTGTCCTTTGTAGTCCAGTTCACTAACCACTGAGCTATCGCGGCTCCCATTATCTCAATACTGACTAATATTATGGCACTTCTGATGACCAGATCACTTTCAAGACACACATTTGTGCATGTCTGATAATTTTCTGATACAATCACAATGCTGCTCAATTTGCTTCTCTCATGTTTCCTATAAACTGCAATACTGACAACAGCAATGCCATTATCTCTAAACCGATCAATATCTTGGCACTTCTGATAACTAGACCACCTTCAAGACACGCATTAATAAGATTGATTTAAGTGTAAATTTGACAAAAATAATTATATTTCAACTGCCTGAGACCACAACTGATGACTAAAACACCACTGTTATATATTTTATAATAATCTGTATATTACAACAACAACAACAATTTACTCCGAGAAAGGAAGCCAGCAGTTTATGAACATTAAAGTCTTGGTTACCTCAAAACAAAGATTTTCTCAAGCAGTTTCATTTAAAACAGCAAAAAGTTACAATAAATTTGTTACAATGTACATTGTTACATGAGTCAACAAAAAAGCAGTTTAGTGGGGGCCTTTGTTTAAATTGTATTAATCTGGGCATTTCATGTATTAGTCCTCTTTCGGCAATTCTAAGAGGTGAAATTAAAAAATCGAATTAGCAACACCTCAAACAACACCCCCCCCCGGTAAAAAAAGATAAAGCACAAGGTGAGATTCTGACCTAAAAGAGATTCTAAGTAAAAAAATGGTCAAGGCCAAGTCATGTTTGGATCATCAAGGACACTCCAGATACATACAAAGATGCCTCAATCTTTTCAAAATATTCAGCAGCATGCAGCGACTGTGCCAGTTTGGTGCTGGCTGATTTCTTCTTCTTCATCAGCGACCAGCTTTTGCTAAGTGTTTTGATATTTATACCAGCTTGGGTCACAAACAAGACAGTGTGTTTGAGGTCATCACAGGTTTCCCATATTTTGTCTTGCAGGGTTGTTTCTATTGGTCATATTCGTGTTCTTAGGGTGTTGCAGTCCTGTGAGATATGCTCTGAAGTTTGGCTGGATGCTCCACTGTCGCATTTTGCTAGATCCCCGATTCCTATATTGCAGGCCGACAATTCTGTCATGAAAGTATTAAATGTATCTTAGTTTACTTAACATTATTTTTTTTGTTCTGCAACATTTCTGTTTAATATGATTTCTTCTATGACACACTTCAAGTATGACCAAAATGTACTCACAAGTCTGAAATTGAAGGTATTTTATAGTTTATAATTTGAAGTCAATTAACCCTGCTGAAACCAACAAAATAATTCCGGAGTTAATGATTTAACTGTCATTTTTTGCCTAGTCTTTTAGAAGTGCAACTGTAAAGGGTTCCTTAATGTGCACAGAATGCATCCTGTTTTCTATTGTTATTTGAGAGTTCTAGACATCATTCTGCTGCAACCTGTGCATAGGACACACACTGCGAAGCCAACTGAGAGTATTACACAACAGGTCCTTTTTTGGAATCCCCAGGGGAAAAGACAAAGAGGAAGACCAAAGAATTCTTGGAGAAGACAGATAGAAGCAGAGGTGAAGATGATGGGGAAGACATGGAATGATCTTAAAAGAATAGCAAGAAACAGAACGACTTGGAAAGTGTTAGTTGAAGACCTATGCTCCACAGGGAGCTGAAAGGTAGAAGAAGAAGACATCATTCTACTATCCAGAGAGTGGAGGGAGGAGTAAAACTCTGAAGAAACTACAGATTAAAACTGAAAAATTCCCACTGCTTGTAGTGGGATTCAAACCAAAGACCTTTTTCTTTGGAGGCCAACGCCTTATCTCTAGACCACCCAGTCCCACGTCTCTTGGTCAGATACAATTTCTTAAATTTATGTTTTACAAGATTCTGCAGCCAAAAAAACATATTCCGTTGATTCTTCTGTTACCAACCAGCTCTCAGTATAGGAGTTCTTCATGGATTTGTCCATCTACCACTCAATAAAAATGACTCAGTCACTTTAGGTAGTGTTGCTAGAGGACAGTGTTCATGCATTAGACTGCAGCATTTCATCATCATTGAGTGCCATCTCCGCATTGAAGGTTGGCTACCATGGAGCGCCATTCCACTCTGTCTCTAGCTTTGATGGTGCAGATTATCATATGCTGGCTTGTCATCTTTTGATGTTACTTGTCCATGTTAGTCTTGGTCTGCCTCTTTTACCTTTTATTTTCCCTTCCAATATTACCTTTATTAGGCTGTTGTGTCTTTTAACATGCCCCAAAAATTTCATTTGTCTTGTTCTAACTGTGTTTAGTAGTTCTCTTTTCATTATGAGTTGTTTTAAAACTTCATCATTTGTTTTCTTTTCTTCCCATCCAATTCTACCTATTCTTCTATAAATCCACATTTTAAAGACTTTTTCTGTTCTGTTTTCTTGTTTAATGTCCATGTTTCTGCACCATACAGGAATATTGAGAAGATTTAACATTTTGCTATTCTTAGTTTTAGCCCTGGTGTTATTTGTTTTGATGTTAGTATATTTTTCATGGCATTAAAATTAATTTTTGCCATACCTATTCCTATTCTTTTGTTTATTTCAGTTATACATTTTACCATCACTGGTTATAGTATGTCCCAGGTAGTTGTAGTTCTGAACACACATCAAAACAAAAAGCATCTAGAGTAAAACTAAGAACAGTAAAATGTTATATCCTCTAAACATTCCTGTATGTGCACAAACATGGACATCAGACAAGAAAACAGAACAGAAAATTGAAGCCTTTGAAATGTGGATATATAGAAGAATAGGTAGGATTGGATGGAAAGAAAAGAAAACAAACGATGAAGTTTTAAAAGAACTAAAAATGAAAAGAGAACGACTAAACAAAATTCAAACAAGACAAATGAGATTTTGGGGGCATGTTAAAAGACACAACTGCCTACTAAAAGTAATCTTGGAAGGGAAAATACAAGGTAAAAGAGGCAGTGGCAGACCTGACTAACATGGACGAGTTACATCAAAACAAGAAATAGAGAGGACTGGCGCTCTATGGTAGCCAACCTTCGATGCGGAGACGACACTCAATGATGATGAGGGGGGGGGGGGGGGGGGGAGAGAATTGTAGGACTGGATAATAAAAAGGCCGGTGCTTTTTCAGTGCAGTCGCCATAAATTGTTTGGGTCTGAGTTTTTATTTCACCCCCAAAAGAAAACAACTTTTAATTCTACATTCTCCCGCATTCTCCTAGTTTGGAGCCTGATAAGTTATTGATCTAGCCACTCGCTATCTTTAAAAATTAAAAAATATTCACAGATGTAAGAATTTATGCAAAAAAAATCATAAACATATTTTATGTTTCTCTGTTAGGATCATCAATGCTGCACACCTGGCAAATCCATAGGTGCACCAACATCACCCCACCTATCCCCAATCAGAGAAAATTAAAGGCGAATCCTGGCTCACATGTACAGACTCTGTAGCACAGCCTGGGATACATTTATTTTATGTTATTTGGTTATGGAAGGCCCCAGTATCACTGCAAACAAATTAAAATCCATAATTGCTCAACCACCCATGCCAGCATAATCATCCAAATTAATATCTCATCTCCCAAACAAAGAAAGGTTACTGTAGTCCCCATCGTAGCAGTCTCAGCACATGCCAAAAGACATAAGGCGAAACTGTGCAGAAAGTGAACACAGCCAACTGTTCCCTGTCATACGATATCATCATTCATCGTAAACAATTGGAATATTGAAACATGATCAAAATGGATGAGACACACAGCTCACGGCGTGCACAGAGCACTTAACTCAGTAGCTCCTGCAACAAGCCGGACTTTGAATATGAGGAAACTGCAACAAGGAACACTTTTCATGCATAGCCTTTAATTGTTCCCGCCGCCTATCCCCCATATACTGGAAGTTCACGTCCTCTTGAAAATGATGATCGTCGTTTTTTTTAAAAAGTGTATAGCTTTTTTATGTAAAAATAATGAACAAATATGAATGTGAATATAAAGTTATAATTGTTTACTTAAACAATAAACTAACATCTGCATTATGCGCGTTTAAAGTTATTCATATCAGCTCTGCCTTGTGGAGAAATTAAAATAGGATACAAAAGTAATCATGATTAAATAAAAGAGAAGCATAAAACAATATCTAATCTATAAACGTGGGCGGATTTCTGAAATAATGTACATTGGGGAAAAGTACACATTAACAATTTCATATGGAATAAACCCCTAGACATAGATACGTGGCATATGGAAACAAAAATGAATAAATAAAGAAAGTGTCATATGGCAATTACTGTATGATGAATTCCAAAGTAATGACATTATCTGTGTTTTTAAAAAAGACCTGTCAGAATGTGAAGACATGATTGAGCCAGTAGTTAGTGAACTGATCTACTGAGAACATGAGCCATGACTGAGTCAGTAGTTAGTGAACTGGTCTACTGAGAACATGAGCCATGACTGAACCAGTAGTTAGTGAACTGAGAACATGAGCCATGACTGAGTCAGTAGTTAGTGAACTGGTCTACTGAGAACATGAGCCATGATTGAGCCAGTAGTTAGTGAACTGGTCTACTGAGAACATGAGCCATGACTGAGCCAGTAGTTAGTGAACTGGTCTACTGAGAACATGAGCCATGATTGAGTCAGTAGTTAGTGAACTGGTCTACTGAGAACATGAGCCATGACTGAACCAGTAGTTAGTGAATTGGTCTACTGAGAACATGAGCCATGACTGAGTCAGTAGTTAGTGAACTGAGAACATGAGCCATGACTGAGTCAGTAGTTAGTGAACTGAGAACATGAGCCATGACTGAGTCAGTAGTTAGTGAACTGAGAACATGAGCCATGACTGAGTCAGTAGTTAGTGAACTGGTCTACTGAGAACAAGAGCCATGATTGAGCCAGTAGTTAGTGAACTGGTCTACTGAGAACATGAGCCATGATTGAGTCAGTAGTTAGTGAACTGGTCTACTGAGAACATGAGCCATGACTGAACCAGTAGTTAGTGAACTGGTCTACTGAGAACATGAGCCATGACTGAGCCAGTAGTTAATTGACTGGTCTACTGAGAACCAGAGGTTGGGCTTATTCTCCCAACCAACTGACTTGTTGGTTCAGGGTGTCCGGTTAGCGCAATCGATAGGCGGTTGGCTTACCACGGCAATAGCCGGGGTTCGTACCCTGGCGAGGACACCTGGGTTTTACTAATTCCCTAAAAATTAGTACCTCTGAAGTCGGAGTAAATCTGCCTGCATGACGAGGGGCATCCTGTAATGGGATAAAACAGACTTTACACACAAAATTCAGTCCCACAAAATTGAGTGGGCGGGACTTCGTCAGAGGTCAAAGCTGACGAAAGCGAACGAACGAACGAACTTGTTGGTTCACCCTAATCTTAAATGAGTACTGCCAATTTATTTTGGGAAAGACAGGCAGCCTGGTGTAGTGTTGCCATATGACCCTAAATATGCTATTGGTCACGCAAAATATGGACACTAACACCAATTCTTTCTATCCCATCTCACCTCCAGAGCATGTACTCTTCTTTCAAGATCAGCAGTAAGTGTCCATAATTCACAGGCATAGAGGAATACAGCTGTCACTATTGTTCATAACAATCTTATCTCTGTTCTTAGGGAGATGGTTTTTGGAGCGTACAGGTTGGCTAGCCACGCTGTCATTGAAGTCAGTCAACCAATGGATCAGGCAGACATCATCAATGCCCTCCAAGATGTGGGTAGGGTGCAGGACTTTGACAACCATGAGTCCATATCACTCCTTCGGGTGAACTAGATGGGCACAGCCAGAAACGAGAAACTTAGTGGGCGATTAAGAAGACTTAACAACCAAAACAGAACAGGAGTCGTCAGTTGCTGTACACTGCTGAGGAGGGGATCTGAGCACCTAAAGACATGTTCGGAGTGAAATGATGATGACCCGCAAGTAACTTAATAAATGTATATGCTTTGAAATTAAATCAGCAACCGAGAATTGCTCAAGATGTACAACCCAGAGGTAATACACACAGTAAAAGACAGATCCTGGAAAGATCACATCATTGGAAAAGATCCAGAAACAATCACGAGAAATGCCAGGGATCAAGATGTAGATCAAGGACAACTTGGTAAAGGGCACTGTATTGTGGGTCAGACCTGGGGAACCAAGTGAAGGATATTTATGGACCAGGTGAAGTCAAAGAACAGGATAGTTATGGGCCATGTGAAGTGAAGGAAACTGGATAGTTATGGGCCATGTGAAGTGAAGGAAACTGGGCAGTTATGGACCATGTGAAGTAAAGGAAACTGGATAGTTATGGGCCATGTGAAGTGAAGGAAACTGGATAGTTATGGGCCATGCAAAGTGAAGGAAACTGGGCAGTTATGGACCATGTGAAGTAAAGGAAACTTGATAGTTATGGACCATGTGAAGTGAAGGAAACTTGATAGTTATGGACCATGCGAAGTGAATGAAACTTGATAGTTATGGACCATGCGAAGTGAAAGAAACTGGGTAGTTATGGACCATGCGAAGTGAATGAGACTTGATAGTTATGGACCATGTGAAGTGAAGGAAACTTGATAGTTATAGGCCATGTGAAGTAAAGAAACTGGACAGTTATGGTCCCTGCTAGTAAGAACAAGACATACAAGCTACTGGCTGCTTTCTAGGTCGGTGACCAAGGTTTAAAAAAAAAAAAAGGATGATTTATATGATTACTATTAGGGGCACTACAATAACATCACTATCACGAGGCCTGCAATTTTAAACACAGGATTTACTTAAAGCTAACCATTTAGCTACACATACACAAGATAATAAATAAATAAACAGAAGTATATCACCAGTAACAGTTGAATAAAATGAGAAAACTTAAGTTCACTCGGTTTGATAAAAAAGGTAACAAATATCCACATATGGTGATCACATCAAAGTAATAAAGATGTTGAGGGGGAAAATGGTTAAGTTTTGTGGAAAAAAAAGGTCTAAATGCAATGCTCCTCATTAAGGGTACATTGTCTACAAAAGGCCATAACTTCTTATTGAGTGAGTGAAAGTTGAATTATCTCATCATCTCACAAAAAATATTCAGCACAGAACATAACTTAACTCTTTCCGTATGTTTCACCCCACAGTGTGCCATGCCAATTTAGGCCGCTTACATTTCACCGCATAGTGTGCCACTCTCAATTTGATTAGTGTAAATCGACATCAAACCATATTCTTTTAAATATCTTATATCATTTTCTATCTATCTATCTATTGTCCTTTCGAGCCGAAGACGGCACATAGAGCAGAACCACAATCTCAAAAACAGAAACCTTGCGTGCCAAAATGGCACATACTGCAGAGATCACTGCTTCTAAATCGTATCATTTTGGTACTGGTAAAATCTAATACATTGTTAAACTATCTGAAAAAACCATAAATAATATGTTAGATATTTATAAATATGTAAATGATTTTAAAAACCATGACAAATTTTGTCTTTGAAATCTCTTCCGTTGCATTGATAAAAAGCTTCAGTATGGATAGAGTTAAATGACTTCTAAATAACTAAATAGATGGACAATGATATTTGGACAAAATAGTTAATACGGTCTTATTATCTTTACAGCACAAATAACTTGAGAAATAAACAAAAGGTTTATAACTTAGTAGTTATTATCAGTAAACAGAAAAAAACTGTTTGAGACTTTGTGTTAATATTTCTTTAATTAAAGATTTAGATCTCAATTATTTGAAAAGTGGAGACAAAATAGAATAATGTTTGAGAAACATTAAGGTACTTTTAGTTTAAAAAAACACCAGATCAAAGTACTTTTAGTTTAAAAAAACACCAGATCAAAGTACCTTTAGTTAATAAACACCAGATCAAAGTACTTTTAGTTAATAAACACCAGATCAAAGTACTTTTAGTTAATAAACACCAGATCAAAGTACTTTTAGTTAATAAGCACCAGATCAAAGTTCTTTTAGTTAAACACTTAGATCAATGTTTTGAAAAAGTGGAGACAACAAAATAATATTTGAGAAACACACTTGTTAAACTTCTAGCCAAACACTTCGATAAATGTTTGGAGAAGTGAAGACAACACAGAATAAGATCGCAGTGAATTATAGTAACAATATTAAACTAACAATCTAAAAAAAAAAAAGAAGAAGAAAGAAGTATTAACCAATTTTCAGATATTATCATCTAAACCCTCACTAATAACCAAACATGAGTTTGAATGTAACTCACAGGATAAGAGATAAGGGGGAAGTCAAAGAACGGTCTGTGAAAAATGGTGAAAAAAAAAAAAAAAGAAATCAGAATACTTCCAGCAACATGGAAGACACAGAACAAATACACAAAAACAAAGACTTATTAATAGTGAACAACACACGCAGACTAAGCTTAACAAGAAAGGAGAGAATAATTGAAAAATATAAATGTTAACAAAAGGTGAAATGTCACTCTACATCATTTGAGTAAATCACAAAAATCAAATCCCAAATTCTATCACTGCAAACAACACAAGAGGGTCTTCAAATTATATTGCGACTGGACAAAATCGACCCCAATTCTTTCTTTTTTTTTCTCTTTGTGTTTTCAAACATCTACCCCAATTCTTTCTTTTTTTTTCTCTTTGTGTTTTCAAACATCTACCCCAATTCTTTCTTTTTTTTTTTCTCTTTGTGTTTTCAAACATCTACCCCAATTCTTTCTTTTTTTTTCTCTTTGTGTTTTCAAACATCTACCCCAATTCTTTCTTTTTTTTTCTCTTTGTGTTTTCAAACATCTACCCCAATTCTTTCTTTTTTTTTTCTCTTTGTGTTTTCAAACATCTACCCCAATTCTTTCTTTTTTTTCTCTTTGTGTTTTCAAACATCTACCCCAATTCTTTCTTTTTTTTTCTCTTTGTGTTTTCAAACATCTATCCCAATTCTTTCTTTTTTTTCTCTTTGTGTTTTCAAATACAGAAACAAAATCATTGAATACATTAATTAAAAACAAAATAATATACACCAGCCTATTATGCGCCGGATCATCAATAATTTAATCCTACTCTCACCTCATAAAGTTAGAGACTCCTGATTATCATTTGTCTTAAGACAGCAAAAACAGAGGGTGTGGGAATACAAGATCAATATGTCAGCAAAGTTATATGAAAAAGGTTCTCAGCGTGGGAATACAAGATCAATATGTCAGGAAAGTTATATAAAAAGGTTCTCAGCATTTATCAAAACCAGTTCCAATCAAAATGAGATAGAAAATATAAATTTACACAAAACACATTTTTGCAACATTTATTTTGCTTAACTGTTAACGCATTATTTCCTGGAAAATTCTACTAGCACGGATTTTAAAAAAGATCAAATCAGCGACGAGAGAGTTAAATGTGAAAAAAAAACCAGGCATATTCTTTACTCATCATCATTATGTGCCATACCAGTTGGCGTAGGCGATCATGTCCTTTCAAAATCTTCTATCTACCGTGCATTGTATCAGTTCTGTTGTTGACTGTTTTCCATGAAAGGACATCAAGGTATCTAGTATTTTCTCTCTTTGTCATCCGCGATCTACCTTTCTCTGTATTTTGCCAGTTGTAAACCAAGTATTCCAATTTTCCTCTTCTCATGATATGCTAGAAAAATATTCTTTACCACTGTTTTGTTTTCTTCTCTGATAATTTTCTTGCTCTTTCTTTTAAATTTTACAATTACAAGTTTGAATTTAAAATGTTGTTTATTTAATTTTAAAAAATGAGGGTAAAGGATGTTTCAGTATCACAAAATATTGTAGGGGAAATAAACAGGGGAATTTGACCACTTCTGTTAAACGCCACAACAAAGCTGAAAAAAAGAGTATATTGGTCAGAGAAGTTAGTGCTCCGTGGTGTTGGGAGTAAAGACTTCATTAAGTTGCTGAGTAACTCTGATGAAGGTTGTTCTCCGGCTCAGTTCCTTGAGTTTTGATGCTCCGACATAAGTGCAGGTTGAGCGAATACCACCAAGAATGTCCTGAATAGTGTTTTCGACGTCTCCTCTGTAAGGGATTGTCACTGTTTTGCCTTCGGATGCTCTGGAAAGATAATAACAAGACAAATCAGTTTATTGTATGTTTGTGTATATATAGATAATGTCTACGAAACAGGACAATTCCAATATATAAAACAAGGAGTCAGACAAGGCTGTGTTCTGTCACCAGATTTCTTTTCACTTTACAGCAAAAATATTATGAGATCAATAGTAGAGTAAAAAGGAAATGAAGTCAACAGTCACAATGTAAAAAATCTGTAATATGCGGATGACACAGTCTTAATAGCAGAGACAGAGAATGAACTACAAGAAATGATAGACATAATAGTAAAAGAAAGCAACAAGGAAGGTCTCAGTTTGAATAGTAAGAAAACAGAAGTAATGGTCATATCGAAGAAACAATCACCACCATCATGCAACATAACAATAAATTGAACAAATCTGAAAGAGGTGCAGAATGTCAAATACTTGGGCACAATAATAACATCAGATGGAAGATGCACCACAGAATTAAAAAGCAGAATAGCTCAGGCCAAAATAACATTTAAGAAAATGAAAAATGTCTTGTGCAACAAGTCAATAGAAGTGAGAAAGAGAGTTCATCAGTGTTATATAGAGCCAGTTCTGACCTATGGAAGTGAATCATGGACAATAGACAAAACAAATGTAAAGACAATTAGAGGCCACAGAGATGGGATTTCTCAGAAGAATGTTGAGAGTTCCTGGACAGCTAAAAAGACCAAAGAGGAAATTCTCAAAGAGGTAAACAAAGAAAGGAAACTCCTAAGAAACATCAGAAAAAAACAATCAACATTTCTGGGGCACATAATGGGAAGGGGAAAGAGAGATCACGGATGACAAAGAGAGAAAATACTGGATAGCTTGGTGTCATGGCATGGAAAACAGTCAACAACAGAACTGATACGATGCACAATGGATTCCCATGCCAGTGCAATCATCCGAATTAACATATCTCATTGAAGGATCCAAACAAAGCAAGGCAGTTGCAGCCCCCATCATAGCAGCTACAGCACATGCCACAAGACATAAGGCTAATATGGCACAGAAAGTGAATGCAGCTGAATTGTCCTTCTTCATATGATATCATCATTCAGCGTAAGCAATCAGAATATAGAAACACAATCCACATAAAAACAACAGCTCATGGTGTGCACAGAGCACTAAACTCAGTAGCTCTGGCAGCAAGCTGGACTTGGAACACCTACGCCAGCAGGCCAGGTACTTGATGATGATGATGCAACACTTTTCGGACTATGCCTCAATGGTTCTTGCAGCCTATCCACCATACTGATCGGTGTTCCAATGATGATGCATATTGCAATCGACACAGATCATACTGTAGAGGATTTCAGATCAAATGCACGTAATCTGCTTCAAAGGCGAAGATCCCAACAGTGGAATTTCCTATCTATATACTTATCTGCATTTTAAAGATAGAATTAACCATCTTTCCAGGAAAAAACGTAACAGTGAAAGTCATGGGGATCTGTTTCTGGAGGTCACTGGGGTACTACTGACAGACTTTGTCAACCTTCTCCTGGTGGTAACTGGGGTACTACTGACAGACTTTGTCAACGTTCTCCTGGTGGTAACTGGGGTACTACTGACAGACTTTGTCAACGTTCTCCTGGTGGTAACTGGGGTACTACTGACAAACTTTGTCAACGTTCTCCTGGTGGTAACTGGGGTACTACTGACAGACTTTGTCAATCTTCTCCTGGTGGTAACTGGGGTACTACTGACAGACTTTGTCAACCTTCTCCTGGTGGTAACTGGGGTACTACTGACAGACTTTGTCAACCTTCTCCATGTATCTCTATACTCAGTCATTCTTTGGTACTCTGTGAAGTCTAGACTTGTCCATTCTTTGATGTTATCTTCCTATCTCTTTCTCTGCCTACCTCTCCTTCTTTCTCCTTTCACTGTTACTTACATAATGGTCATAGATAGATGATCAACGCATCTATCTATCTACCTATTGACCTTTTGAGCTGTAGCCAACCCATAGGGCATACATAGACCCAAATAACCTTTCTCTTATCTAAAGTTTTATTCTACCAGTTTTCAATCCTTGTTATTCTACCAGTTTTCAATCCTTGTAAAGACCTTTTATGAAATCTCGCCATTTGTCTTCTGTGCAAGCAACTCTATCTCACTGAGGGAGTCGATTCCTGCTACTCTTGCCTCTCTGATCAATGTTCTTCTCAGTGTCTCTCTGGGTCAGCCTCTTTTGTTAATGAAACGTAGACCTGATCAACATATGAGGCCAACAATTTCTTCACAATTATTTATTCTGAGTGCTTGTTGTAATGTGTCTGCCAGTGATTCGAGACAAAAGAGGGAAATAAAATGGAGGGGGAATTTAGAAAAAAAAATAGAAAAAATGGTATGGTAAAAGCTTTACGTGATTGATAGACGACACAAATTTGAACGACGTTTCGGCTCAATAGGCCTTCAGCAGGAACAAATAAACAACACACATACACAGATATGTAAGTAAATAAAACTAATCCTACATAGCTAACTAGTAATGTTTCAATTATTTTGTTTTGGATGTTTCGTTACTAGTTTTATTTACTAACATATCTGTGTGTGTGTTTGTTTGCTCCTGCTGAAGGCCTATTGAGCCGAAACGTCGATCAAATTTCTGTCATCTATCAATTATGTAAAGCTTTTACCATACCATTCTTTCTATATTCTATTTAAATTCTCCCTCACATTTAGCTGTACTGCAACTTCACATTTTTATGCATTTCTTTGCCTTAACAACCCCCCCCCCCTCTATTATATTATAGTCCACAATTACAATGTGCAGTTCAGGTGGGCTCTGTACGTAGACAACGGATAGTCATAGCAGAAGTCAACACTATGTAGAGTCACCTTTGTCTATGTCACTGGACTGGACATGTAGGAATATGGGGAAATGAAAGAGTAGACAGGTTAGCTAGCCAAACTGCCTGGAAGAAGATGGTCAATCAATGGATTGGGCAGACGTCACCAATGTTCTCTGAGATGCGGCAAGGGCACAGGATTTTGACAACCATGAGTCCACATCACTCCTTCGGATGAAAGAGATGGGAGTTAAAAATGAGCATGGCCAGAAACAAGAGACTAAGAGGATTTATCAACCAATACAGAATTGGAGATGTCAGTCGATGGACACTGTGATGCAGGACTTGCTGAGGAGGGGGATCTGAGCACCCATAGACATGTATGAAGTGCAATGATGATGATCCACAAATAACTAAAAAATTCAATGAGCAGTTTAAGTGATTTGAGTGCTGAGAAAAGTGATGATAGTTTTATAAAAAGTTTCACTGTTGTTCAGACAACAAAAATAACTATCAGTACAGAGGACGAGAACAAATATACCAATTTGCGAATGAAATAATTTCCAATAAACATTGTAAGTAAAGTTATGTGTAGCAACATGGTGACTAATCAAGACATAAGAATGCATATTCAAGCATCTCTCTTAAGAAAATAATGGGAAAAAATAAAGGAAAGTTTGTGAATAATAAAAGAGGAGTTGGCTAAAGCTGCCAGAGTTTAATGTGCAAAACCTTAACACTGAGGAGGGATTCAACATGTAGCTGAAGATGTTCTTATAAAAGCACAATTATTCTATGTTCGATTGTAAAGTAAGTAAAGTACCCCCGTCACGCCAAGTAGCGTATAGGGAAATATGGTGTTAGTGACCCTATATTTTACAGACCTTCAGCACATGATTTTTGGGGTAATGTGGTCGGTATTACGCCTGTGCTGCGTTACTTTCCCAGAAAAAAATCCGGTACCCATTTAAGGCTGGGTGAATCCGAAAGCCATCAGTTGGGATCAAACCCTACCCCTTGTCCTTTGTAGTCCAGTTCACTAACCACTGAGCTATCGCAGCTCCCATGTTCGATTGTACAAACACGTTAACCATTATACATGTTAATTTCTCTCTCCTTCTCCTGTACGCCCACATGCACACACACACACAACCTTACCTATACTCAGCAACACCTCCAGCATGTTTTTTCATGGCAGTTGCTGAACTCATGCCATAAAAGAGTTTAAACTTCTGGCCATTTTTCTCGATGGTCTCTCCCCCTGACTCTGTGTGGCCAGCCAGCATACCTCCCAACATGACGAAGTCTGCCCCAGCTCCAAAAGCTTTAGCAACATCTCCAGGACAAGTGCAGCCTCCATCCTGTAAAGACAACAGACAGTGCGAAAGAGTGAAAAGCTGTCATTTATCTCTCCTAAAAAATTCACATGTTGTCAATAATAAGTGTTGTGACCTGTGTCCGCAGCATATATATGATAACAGTACAACTGTTGACCAAAGAGTTTTGCACTTTACTAAGAAGGAGATATTAAAAGAACCATGTTTGTAGTTAAAGTCGAAAAGGGTAGAACAAAAATAACCACTTCTTCTTCTTCTACCTTTCGCTCCATGTGGAGCATAGGTCTTCAACAAACACTTTCCAAGTTTGTTGTTTCTTGCCATTCTTTTAAGATCATTCCATGTCTTCCCCAAAAATTCTTTGGTCTTCCTCTTTGTCTTTTCCCCTGGGGATTAAAAAAAAAAGGCCCTGTTGTGTAATACTTTCAGTTGGCTTCGGTAGTGTGTGTCCTATCCAGGGCCATCATCTTTGCTGTATCTCTTTATCCACTGGTATTTGACTGGTACATTTCATAATTCTATGTTAGTGATTTTGTCCAGCTATTTCCATCCTTTTATTCTGCGTAAGCATCCATTAACGTTCATGATTAATCTTCATGATTGTCAATTTTGTTGTTCTCCATTTTTCACATCCATACAGGAGATATTACTAAGAATCATTATGCGAAAATTGTGAAACAAAATCAAACCAGAAAATAGTGATGAACAGTGTGGTTTAGTTAGAGGTAAAGGAAGAACAATGCCACATACATCAAAAGATCTTTAGTAGAAAGAGCCATAGAGGTGAAAACAGATCTATACCTATGTTTCATAGATAATACCACCAAAGTATTTGACAAAGTAAAGCACCAAGAAATAATCAAAATTTTAGAAGACATAAATGTAGACAGCAAAGATATACAAATAAGAAAGAATATGTACTGGCAACAAACAGCGGCCATAAGAAATGGAAATCTATTGGGGATGTTTCAACAAATAAAACAAGGCGCTAGGCAAGGTTGTGTGCTGTCACCAGATTTATTTAACATTTATAGTGAGATTATTTTAAGATCCATAAGGGGCATGCCTGGAATAACAATTGGAGGTCATAATATAAATAATCTAAGGTATGCTGATGACACAGGAGCCACGATAGCTCAGCTAATGTGGTCAGTATTACACCCGTGCCGCTTCACTCTCCCAGAAAAAAATCCGGTACCCATTAAAGGCTGGGTGAACCCGGAAGCCGTCGGTTGGGATCGAACCCTACCCCTTGTCCTTTGTAGTCCAGTTCACTAACCACTGAGCTATTGCGGCTCCCTGGAACAATATTAAAACAGGTAAATGAATTTAAATATCTGGGAACAATGTAAACCTCAGATGATAGATGTACAACAGAGGTAAGATGCATAATGGCTCAGAAAAAAGCAGCTTTCCAAAAAAGGAGGCAGGTACTGTGCAATTCATTTCGACAATAGAAACAAGAAAAGGAATTCTTAAATGGTATCTAGAGCCAGTCTTAACATATGGATGTGAATCATGGATAACAGAACAACAGACAAGAAAATCACTGGAGGCTGTAAAAATGTGGTTTTACAGAAGAATGTTGAGAATACCATGGACAGCTAAGAAGAGTAATGAAAACATTCTGAAAGAAGCCAAAGCAAATAGAGAGTTAATTTCCAAAATTAAGAAGAAAAAAATCAATTTTTGGCCATGTGATGAGTAGGGAATGTTTGGATATATTGTGACAACTGGGAAAATTAAAGGGCGAAGAGGTAGAGGAGAGCAAAGAGAAAAGATACCAGACAGCTTAAGAATGACTTGGCAGAAGGTCAACAACAGAAATGATAAAAACTGTCAAGATCAAAAGTTGTGGAGAGACATGATCATCTATGCCAGCAGGCATGGTACTTGATGATGATGTCAATAACTTTGACACTTTATAGATGAACCCATGATCTAACACTTACAGATATAATGTGGCCACTCAGTCCATGAGCTGCATCAGCACACTCCAGGACAGCACTAATCTGTGGGTAGCCCACCCCAGTCTTCTTTCGGGTTGTACAGACTGAGCCAGGGCCAATGCCTACTTTAATAATGTCTGCACCAGACAGTAGCAGTTCTTCAACCATTTCTCCAGTCACCACATTCCCAGCCTGGAAGTACATAAATGATACATGAAGAGCAATAACGATTGTAAAATATGCCTCTCCTACGATCAATCACCTGATAACAGCGTTAGTTTAAATAAACTATGCAATCTACTGTCTTCTTCTTTCAGCTCCCTGTGAAGTCTAGGTCTTCAACAAACATTTTCCAGCCATCCTGTTCTTTGTCATTCTTGTTTGATTGTTCCATGTCCTCCCCATCCTTGTCATTATTGTTTGATTGTTCTATGTCTTCCCCAATCCTTGTCATTCTTGTTTAATTGTTCCATGTCATCCCATGCCCAACCATCTCTGACAGCCAGTCCCATGCCCAACCATCTCTGACAGCCAGTCCCATGCCCAACCATCTCTGACAGCCAGTCCCATGCCCAACCATCTCTGACAGCCAGTCCCATGCCCAACCATCTCTGACAGCCAGTCCCATGCCCAACCCTCCCTGACAGACAATCCCATGCCCAACCATCTCTGACAGCCAGTCCCATGCCCAACCATCTCTGACAGCCAGTCCCATGCCCAACCATCTCTGACAGCCAGTCCCATGCCCAACTATCTCTGACAGCCAATCCCATGCCCAACCATCTCTGACAGCCAGTCCCATGCCCAACCCTCCTTAGTAAGCTCTTATGACATGCTCGATGGGGAACAGTTATGGCTATGGTTGGCCCCGGTATCACTGCAAACGAATTAAAATCCATAATTGCTCAACCGCCCGTGCCAGTGGAATCATCCAAATCCAAACAAAGAAAGGTAGTTTTAGTCCCCATCATAGCAGTCTCAGCACACGCCAAATGACATAAGGTGAAACCGCACAGAAAGTGAACATAGCCGTTTGTTCTCCATCATATGATAACATCATTGATCATAAACAATCGGAATATCGGAAAGCGAACAGTAAACCAGGGTACCATATAAATCAAGGTAATATCTCTATCTATCTATGTATTGTCCTTTCGAGCTGAAGACGGTACATAGGGCAGAACTACAATCTCAAAAAACAGAAACCTTGCGTGCCAAAATGGCACATATTGCAGAGATCACTGCTTCTAAAATGTTTCTATAACAATGCTTTTTACAGTGACAACTTGCCAAGCCATCGATCAAACTCCTTAGTCGTCTCTTACGACATGCCTGGAAGGTCACAGTGTCACTATTCTTTACTTCCCACATAATGAGGCCCCGGTAACACACGGGAGAAGGTAATATACTAGGATAATATTATTCTTCAAACTGATGATGATGATGAGTATTTGTATTCCTCATGATAAGGGTTGGTGTTATTGTTCTGTTTGCTGTGGTGTAAGGCCAGATCTAACCAGACAGAACAGCTCTCCTTGACTTCTACTCTAGATGCTAAAGAACTGGATAACAACTGTGGACATTAGTAATCAAGGGAAACTCCATTAGGATATTTTCTGGGGTCTGACGCAACCAGATAGGACTCATAGATTTAATGGCATGAAAACATCGTAGGCTAACAAATACAAAGACCTGCAATCACAATTCATACTCATACACTCCAGAGTGAAATAAACAAAACTACAACTGCTACTCAGTTGTATCTGTCTATCTCTAACAGAACTTCTAAGTCCTTCAAAACTGTCAAGGATGGACCCAAACATCTACATCATTCTACCTGACTTCATGTTTCTAACTGTCTGGATGATCTTTCTACTTCATTTCTAGCTATCTATTTCTGGTAATCAGTCACTCTCGCCAGATGTTTTCTCGTCTCGCTGGCGAAAATTCCTGATCTAAAACCTTACTTCTTGTTGCTCCGAGATACTAGCGAGAACCTGGATAAATTCAGAACCCTATCCCCCATTTTCCTATTCACAGTATATCTAGTATCATCTCTCATTGTCGTCCACAACCTCTCTTTTCCCATATTTTGCCAGTTGTAACCAAGTATTCCAGCTTTCCTCTTCTTATGATGATTTGCATGAAAAATGTTGATTGTTTTTTCTGATGTTTCTTAGAAGCTCCGTTTTTTTGTGTTGGTCTCAATTTCCTTGTTGGTCTTTCTAGCTGTCTATGGAATCCTGAACATTGTGATTCACTAGAGTTGAGGCAAAAACTAACATTTGTGAAGATAATCTAGAAATGAACAGTGAAACTTTGAATCAGATCAAAATTAATAAAAGAGCTACTTCGAAAAAACAACAACATTTTGGGGGGACATGTGAAGAAACGCAACACTCTTCTAAAATATCTTGGAGAATGTATAAAGTGGTCAGAGGCAGTCCAAGATGGACTGATAACATCAAAAGATGAGCAGGTGAACAACCTATGACAAGTGCACTAATAGGGCAAGAGAGTGGGTAAAATGATACTCAAGTGTAGTTTACCTTCAACGTGAAAATGGCACCCAATTAATTCATAAATCTAGAAATATAATCTGTTTCAAGTGAGACATAACACTGCTTTGAAAAATAATCGTCAGGATAACTGGACCTTCAAATTAAAATTTCGAGATCAAATTTAAAAAAAAAAAAAAAAAAAGCATTTCATATGGTAATTTCTGTGAAGAAAAGTTACAATAAACATTTCTGCTGCTTTATGGGCTGGTCTAACTCTACAATAGGGAGCCACGATAGCTCAGTAGTTAGTGAACTGGACTACTAAGGACAAGAGGTTCACCCAATCTTAAATGGGTACAGACATTTTTTTTCTGGGAAAGTAAAGCGGTACGGGCGTAATACCAACCACATTATCTCAAAAATCATGTGCCGAAGGTCTGTAAAAATTATGGTCACTAACACCACTTGGCGTGATGGGGCTCTTTACTCTTTTTTTTTTACTAACTCTACAATGGGTTCATTTGAGGAAACAAAGCTTTATCTAAGAGATAAAAGAATCATCTAAGAGATAAAAGAATCATCAAGAGATAAAAGAATCATCAAAGAGATAAAAGAATCATCAAAGAGATAAAAGAATCATCAAAGAGATAAAAGAATCATCAAAGAGATAAAAGAATCATCAAAGAGATAAAAGAATCATCTAAGAGATAAAAGAATCATCTAAGAGATAAAAGAATCATCGAAGAGATAAAAGAATCATCTAAGAGATAAAAGAATCATCGAAGAGATAAAAGAATCATCTAAGAGATAAAAGAATCATCTAAGAGATAAAAGAATCATCGAATCATCTAAGAGATAAAAGAATCATCTAAGAGATAAAAGAATCATCTAAGAGATAAAAGAATCATCAAAGAGATTAAAGAATCATCTGAGAGATAAAAATATTTTTTAAATAAGCATTTATATAAAGACCTTGGGGGAATGGTTGGTCTCGAGGCAAGACGCTGGCCTCGAGACAGAGAGGTTGTGGGTTCAAATCCCAGTGCACAAGTTGGGATTTTTATTCACGATTTCTCTCTGCGGCAACCACCCCTGGTTTCAGCAGTGAGTCCCGGCATGATACGTCAATTACTCCTCAACGGAAAAAATATGAGTACCTCCGAAGCCGGAATTATCTGCCTGTGCAGCGAAGGACCCCTGTGCACACGGCTGCCAAGGAAAAATGGATTAACATGCAAAATTCAGTTCCTAGTCTCGAGGGACTTGGTCGGAGGTATAAAGCTGGCGAACGAAAAAAAAATATATAATTTTTTTTTTTGTTGAAACAAATTTGACACCTATGAGTTTGTCTATAATGTATGAAATTTCTTTTTTTTTTCATTCGCCAGCTTTCACCTCTAGATGAAGTTTCTAGTAGGAACTGAACTTTGCGTATTAATCTGTCCTTTCCTAGCAGCTGTGTGCACAGGTGTCCTGCGCCACATCAACAGATAACTCTGACTTCAGAGGTATTCATATTTTTTTCCATTGATGAGTAATTGATGTTACGTAGGATATTAGTTTCAGTGTAAGTATTTTTAAAAAATATGTTGCATATCCAGCACCAATATTACCATGTACATTTCTTTTTGGTTTCAGTGATTGAGCTATATCTAACATAATTTAATTACATTTGACACAATCCAATCAATAATTCTCACAATCCAATCCATAATTAATTAAATTTCAATATTTAAAAAATACCATGATTGTATGCTCCGGGTATTTTTTGCGAACGTCTCTGACAAACTGCACGAAATGCTCAGAATATCCATTAGCAACATCAATACAGATGTACTTGATTTCAGGAATGCCTTCTAGTATAGCACTCAGCCTTTCAAGATCTCCAGCTCCAATGCCAGAACTGGCAGCTACATGCTGGGCAGAGAGAAAAATTATATGAATTTGAAAAACAAAAGAAAACTCTAATGTTGAAAATTTAGAATAATGGTTCCCTGATAGAAAACTGGAAACATTTAAATAATGGTTCCCGGATGGAAAATTCAGAATGATGGTTCCCTGATGGAAAACTGGAAAATTTAAAATATCAAATCTAATCTTATCCTGTCTGTCTGTCCATCCACTTAGACAGCATGTCATGTCACTCAAAATTGGTGTAGACCAAAGTCACAACAGTGGAAATCTCTCAAGGCAAAATGACTGTTCAGAAATGAGGCAGAAAGGGCAAATTAGACATTCCTGTAATGATTACAAGATTTAATCTTGTTAGCCAGTCTGACATGACACAGATTGTTTCCAGGAATCTCCGTCAAAGAAGTAAAGCCTTGGTCAGCTCCGGAAGGCTTACCCCATTCAGCACGGATGATTACTCATGTATTTTAAAGCATTAAAACGGAAAGGGAGGGAGGTGTCATCGTTTAAATATTCTCTTGTCTGGGCCAACTAGTCTCAAGACTTCAGGTTAGCAATAAATGCTCAGGCTGTCCAAGTGTAATTGATCACCAGTGATCCAGGAAAAAAGAAAAAGCTCACTTCTACAAGGAATAAAAAGCTCACCTCTACAAGAAATAAAAAGCACTCCTCTATAAGAAATAAAAAGCTCACCTCTACAAGAAATAAAAAGCTCTCCTCTATAAGAAATAAAAAAGCTCACCTCTACAAGAAATAAAAAGCTCTCCTCTACAAGAAATAAAAAGCTCTCCTCTACAAGAAATAAAAAGCTCACCTCTACAAGAAATAAAAAGCTCACCTCTACAAGAAATAAAAAGCTCACCTCTACAAGAAATAAAAAGCTCACTTCTACAAGAAATAAAAAGCTCTCCTCTACAAGAAATAAAAAGCTCACCTCTACAAGAAATAAAAAGCTCACTTCTACAAAGAATAAAACGCTCTCCTCTACAAGAAATAAAAAACTCTCCTCTACAAGAAATAAAAAGCTCACCTCTACAAGAAATAAAAAGCTCACTTCTACAAAGAATAAAACGCTCTCCTCTACAAGAAATAAAAAGCTCTCCTCCACAAAAAATAAAAAGCTCACCTCTAGAGTGCTCTTGTTGTTCGCAGCAAACTCTTTCCACTCATCCACAGTGTAATGCTTGTGAATTGTTGTGAACATCAGGTGCTAAAATGTGAACAATAATTTATGACATAACCACATAGTGTCGGAAGATCTTAATCATCCGCTCACTCCTCTGTATACCCTTTCTTATTATATGGCTACCAAAACACTAGAGATAACTATTGTCTATATCAATGCAACGTTCAGCCTACACACCCGATCTATCCACTCACCCACTTCTCGTTATGTTCTTTCTAACTATCATCATCATCAAGTACCGGGCCTGCTGGTGTAGGTGATCATGTCTCTCCACAATTTTTTATCTTGACAGTTATTTATCATTTCTGTTGTTGATCTTCTGCCAAGCCATTCTCTTAAGCTGTCTGGTATTTTTTCCCTTTATCTCTTCGTCCCTCAACTTTCTCAGTTGTTACAATATATTGCAGTTGTTCTCTTCTCATTACATGGCCAAAAAATTATGATTGTTTCTTCCTAATATTGGAAATTAGCTCTCTTTTTGCATTGACCTCTCTCAGAACATTTTCATTACTCTTCTTAGCTGTCCATGGTATTCTTAACATTCTTCTGCAAAACCACATTTCTGCAGACTCCAGTGATTTTCTTGTTTGTTGTCCTACTGTCCATGATTCACATCCATATGTTAAGACTGACTCAACATAAAATATCTGACTATACTGCCACTAGAACACTAGAAGTCTCCACTGTTATCTGTATTGAGCCAACCTTTTAGTCTGCACACCCGATCTATCCACTCACCCACTTCTCGTTATGCCCTTTATGATTATACTGCCACTAGAAAACAAGACAAATCTGAAACAAGTGCAACGTTTCAAATACTTGGGCACAATAATAACATCAGATGGGAGATGTAACACAGAAATAAAACGTAGAATAGCTCAGGCCAAAACAGCACTTCAGAAAATTAAAAATATCTTAAGCAACCAATCTATAACAATCATGTGCCGTACCGGTTGGTGATCATGTCCTTCAACAATCTTCTATCCACAGTGCATCGTATGAGTCCTGTTGTTGACTGTTTTCCATGCCATAACACCAAGCTATCCAGTATTTTCTCTCTTTGTCGTCTGTGATCTCTCTTTCCTTTTATTTTGCCAGTTGTAACCAAGTATTCCAACTTTCCTCTTCTCATGATGTGCCAGAAAAATGTTGATTGCTTCTTTCTGATGTTTTTTAAGAGCTCCCTTTTTGTGTTGGCCTCTTTGAGAACTTTCTCATTGGTTTTTTTAGCTGTCTAGGGAACTTTCAACATTCCTCTGAGAAATCCCATCTCTGTGGCCTCTAATCGTCTTTTCATTTCTTTGTCTATTGTCCATGATTCGCTTCCATAGGTCAGAATTGGTTCTATCGATGAACTCTCTTTCTCATTTCTATTGACATAGATTTGTTGCATAAGATATTTTTCATTTTCTGAAATGCTATTTTGGCCTGAGCTATTCTGCTTTTTATTTCTGTGTTGCATCTTCCATCTGATGTTATCACCGTGCCCAAGTATTTAAAATGTTGCACTTGTTTCAGATTTGTCTCGTTTATTTTTATGCTGCATGATGGTGATGATTGTTTCTTTGATATAACCATTACTTCTGTTTTCTTACTATTCAGACTGAGACCTTCTTGTTGCCTTCTTTTACTATTATATCTATTATTTCTTGTAGCTCATTCTCTGTTTCTGCAATTAAGACTGTGTCATCCGCATATCGTAAATTATTTATGTTGTGACCGTTGACTTCAATTCCTTTTTTGTCTACTATTGATCTCATAATATGTTCGCTGTAAAGTGAAAACAAATCCGGTGACAGAACACAGCCTTGTCTGACTCCTTGTTTTATATATTGAAATTGTCCTGTTTTGTTGTTAATTTGTATAGCTGCTGTTTGTTGCCAGTACATGTTTTTTATGATTAGCAGATCCTTGCCATCAATGTTTAATTTCTCCAGCATATTTATTATTTCCACGAGCTTTACTTTGTCTATAACAAAAGAAGTGAGAAAGAGAGTTCATTGGTGCTATATAGAATCAATTCTGACCTGTGGAAGCAAATCATGGATGGTAGACAAACAAATGAAAAGACAATTAGAGGCCACAGAGATGGGATTTCTCAGAAGAATGTTGAAAGTTCCCTGGACAGCTAAAAAGACCAATGAGGAAATTCTCAATGAGGCCAACACAAAAAGGGAACTCCTAAAAAACATCAGAAAGAAACAATCAACATTTTTTTGGCGCATCATGAGAAGAGGAAAGTCGGAATACTTGGTTACAAATGGCAAAATAAAAGGAAAGAGAGAAAATATTGGATAGCTTGGTGTTATGGCATGGAAAACAGTCAACAACAGAACTGATGCGATGCACTGTAGATAGAAGATTGTGGAGGGACATGATCGGTTGGGATCGAACTCTACCTCTTGTCCTTTGTAGTCCAGTTCACTAACCACTGAGCTATCGCTGCTCCCTCTTCATATAAAGCTTGACATGTATTCTTGTCTCTTATCTGTTCGTTTGAAATGTATTTTTTCCACTTTATGCTTAAGATCCGACAAAGACACTTGTTTTCAAAGGCATTTAATTTCCTACCTAAAGTCTTGGTAGATTTCCAACTTTCACATTCACATGTTAGCATTGGTATTACATCCATTTGTTAGCACTCGTACCACACTGGAGTGAACAGTTTCAGTTTTGTTCATTTATTGAGAACTTTGGTTCTCTAGATATTCGTCAATTTGTTGAAAGCATTTGAATCTAGTGATATGTTTGTATATAATGTATATGCATATGATTTCTGATGTTACGTCTCCATCTCTGGACATTTTGTTGTCTAGGTAGATAAAATTTATAACCTTTTGTAAAATGTCATTTGCTAATTGTTATATCAGAGCTTGGTCATATCCAGAGCTTTCATTTTGGTCATGTTGATCTAGAGGCTTATTTGACCAAAAATGTGAAGTCGTTCTATTTTTTCTTGAGCATCATGGCATGTTGAGCTCAAGAGTGCCAAGTTGTCTTTAAGGTCAAGATCTTCCAAGTAAAAAAAAAAGTAAAGTACCCCCGTCACACCAAGTGGTGTATAGGGAATATTGTGTTAGTGACCATAAATTTTACAGACCTTTGGTACATGATATTTGGGGTAATGTGGTTGGTATTACGCCTGTGCCGCTGTACTTTCCCAGAAAAAAATCCAGTACCCATTTAAGGCTGGGTGAACCTGGAAGCCGTTGATCAGGATCGAATCCGACTTCTTGTCCCTAGTAGTCCAGTTCACTAACCACTGAGCTATCATGGCTCCCAAGAGTTTATTATGAATCCACTCAATGCTTAATTGTCCATAGAGCATCATGTTCTCTTTAGGACCATGGTAATGATAATATACCAAAAGTGCAAAGAAAGTTACATTCAGAGGAATGTGACTAGAAGAAGTGGATCACTTTAGATATATCTGGGAAGTTATATTTTATCAAATAGCGACATCAAGAAAGAGATATCTATAAGAATAGGCATGTCAGTCCAGGCATTCAATAAAATTAGACAAATTTGGCACTCAACCAGTCTCCATCTCAGCACCAAGCTTAGAATCTACAAGTCAAATGTGTGATCCATACTCTTATTTGTAGTAGAAAAGCGGAGAACGAACCATAAGATAGAAAGTCGACTAAGAAGATATGAAGGTCGCAGTCTTAAGAAGATTCCAAACATCTGTTGTGATTAACAATTACAAATAAAGAAGTCACCAGAAGATCAGGCATTGACAACATCAATCAACAAGTGAAAAAAAGACGAAATTGGCTAGGTCATGTTCTATGAATGGAATGAACAAGGCATCAGCACCTAGCATTAACATGGGCACCACCTGGTAAACGAAGAAGAAGCAGACCATTGGGGACATAGCGACGAATCATAGATGATGAAATGAAAGAGGCTGCCAGGTCCTGGTGAGAGTTGTCCATGCTTACTCCAGACTGGAATGGGTGAAGATCTCTTGTGAGTGTCCCTGAGTTCAGAGGATTAAGAAGAAGAAGTAATAATATTAGTGCTATTTTTCTTGTGGAGATCTTTGATGGAAATGTATTAGATCAAAAAGCATCCACTATTCTAGAAAGACATTTGCTTTGAAAGTTTTCTAGGTTGAGGCATTTGAATGTAGTACATTTCCATGATTCTGATACCTCAGAAAGTTTTCTAGGTTGAGGCATTTGGATGTAGTACATTTCCATGATTCTGATACCTCAGAAAGTTTTCTAGGTTGAGGCATTTGGATGTAGTACATTTCCATGATTCTGATACCTCAGAAAGTTTTCTAGGTTGAGGCATTTGGATGTAGTACATTTCCATGATTCTGATACCTCAGAAAGTTTTCTAGGTTGAGGCATTTGGATGTAGTACATTTCCATGATTCTGATACCTCAGAAAGTTTTCTAGGTTGAGGCATTTGGATGTGGTACATTTCCATGATTCTGATACCTCAGGAGGTCCTGTATGCACTCTGCTCTTGTTAAAGAACCCTTAGCAGTTGGAAATCTAAATGAGTAGGCCAAAATAGCTGCTGCCTGGGCAAAATTGATAGGAAAAATTCTACCCAAAACTCTTGACGATAAAAATATGAGAGTGCCTCTGATGTTGGAGAATATCTGCCTGTAAAGTGGGGGACATTTGTACACAAGGCTGCCGGTGTGAAAAATTTTTTAAAAAGTAATATTCATGTAAAATAAAGTCCCTCTGGATTTTGCTAGCGATATGAATCTGGTGTATGTAAACAAAGAATAACTAGTGTGGTACTAAGGCCATTAAAATTAAAAAATTATGTACCTTTGCCATCTGTTGTGCCATTTCAAATGTGCCCACTGTGTCCATGTTTGCGGCAATGACGGGAATGCCTGTATATACTTTTTGGGAGTTTCGAAAGATGAACGAGCGAGTGAGATCCACCTAGAATTAATAATATTTATAATTTAATGATTAGTTAAACAAAGATTAGACTTAGTATTTTGAACGTGCAAAAAAAGTAACACAACAATGTGGTATAACCTGCAAACCAAATGAAAAAAACTGTTTTTATAAAACTGCATTCACTTCCAGTTGGTTCTGCAGACCAAGATGGTCATTTGGTCGAATCAGGTTCAAGACTGGTACCATTTTTGCTGCAGTGTGGTTTGAAATGATTTTTTTCTAGTCTGTATTTTCGTTTGCGGAGACAGCTGTAGTCTGGTCGCATTCACCTGATATAAAATCAACATGGTTTATGGCGCTCGCACTGATGCACACAACTGGCCATTGAGAGAAGTGTAATGGTACCAGTGGTACTCTTGGACAGGATGCGTGATCTGTGTTCAATTGCAATTTTCCACGAGTTGGACTGCGATTGGATCAAGTGTTTCACCAAAGTGGAGGCCTGTCATTTGTTGGGATTGTGCTCCTTGGAGCACGTTCACTGATCATGAAGTTTAGAGGCGGATTTGGCGTGAGGTGCATGTAGATCAGGCTGTCCATGATGGTCATTACAGTAACACAAAAGTGTGAATCATGAACTGTGCACCTTAACAAATTCACTAGAACAGTCTGAATGATAAGGGTGAACACTTCATTGGTTGCTGGAACAGGAGCTGGGCATATGGGAATGTCCCACCTGCAGTGACACTCTTCTGTTCTAAAGTCATTCATGGTTCATGAGAGATGAGTTGGGTATCATGTTCCTTCAGAAACTCCGGAGCTGATCTTGTGCAATGCAAAACAGACCACCACCGATCTTTTCCCATGCCATCAAACCATCCAGGATTTTTCCCCTTTATTTGCCTCTATCTCTATTTTTACTGCTGTTGTTAAGTATTCTAACCTGTCTCTGCTCCACACCATATATCTGGACTGCTTTGTCCTAATTTGACAATCTTCTCCTCATCTTACTATCCATAATTCACAACCATACAACAACACTGGTTTAATGTAGCACTGTAAGGGACATGCCTAGAATGACAAATGGAGGTCCTAATATAAATAACCTCAGGTATGCTGATGATACAGTCTTAATCGCTAAGAGTGAAAATGAATTACAAAAAGATGTTAGACATTATAGTGAGGGAGTGCAAAAATAATAGACTCAGCCTCAATAGCAAAAAGACTGTGATGGTAGCAACAAAGAAAAAGACATCACCACAATGCACAATAATGACAAGTGGAACAATATTAAAACATGTAAAAGAATTTAAATATCAGGGAACATTGTTAACCTCAGATGGTAGATGTACAACAGAGGTGAAATGCTGAATGACTCAGGCAAAAGCAGCTTTCCAAAAAATGAGGAAGATACCAAGCAATTAATTTTTGACAATAGAAACAAGAAAAAGAGTTCTTAAATGTTATGTAGAGCCAACCTTAACATATGGATGTGAATCATGGACAATAGTACAATAGACAAGAAAATCACTGGAGACTGTAGAAATATGGTTTTACAGAAGAATGTTGAGAATACCATGGACAGCTAAGAAGAGTAATGAAAATGCTCTGAAAGAGGCCAAAGCAAAAAGAGAGCTAATTTCCAATATTAGGAAGAAACAATCATCATTTTTTGGTCATGTAATGAGAAGAGTTATGAAGCAAGTGAAATCTACAGACATCTTGATTGTAATGGGAGACATGAACGCAAAAGTAGGAAAAGGCAGATATAAGACCATTATAGGAAACCATGGTTTAGGAAAAAGAAATAACAGAGGAGAAAGATTAATTCAATTTTGTAAAGAAAACAGACTAATAATATGTAACACCTACTTTGAGCAAGAGAAAAGGAAATTATACACATGGAAAAGCACTGGAGATGGAAAGAGGAATCAAATAGATTATATAATGATAAAAGACAGATTCTGGAACAGCGTCAAGAAAGCCAAAACCTACCCAGAAGCAGATATTAATTCAGATCACAATCCTGTAATGATTAAAATGAAAATCAAATTAAAGTAAAAGAAACAAAATACTACTTCAGCAACACCAATAGATATAACAGCGTTAAATCAGAAAGATGTAAAAGAAACTTATACTGTACAAGTAAAGAACACATATCAGAAGCTACTAGAAGAGGGGATTGAGCAGTACAGAAGAGAAAATCATGAGGAAAAAGTCACAACCAAATGGCAATGCATAAAAAACAGCATACAAGAATGCATGCATCACCTTACCCAAAAAGGAAAGTAACAAAAAACAAAAATGGATAACTGACAACATTTTAGAAAAAATGGAAGAGAGAAGACAAGCGAAGAACACTGCCAGATACAAGGAAATTGATAATGAAATACGAAAAATGTGCAAAAAGGCAAAAGAAGACTGGCTCAACCAAAGATGTCTAGAAGTCGAAACTATGGAAAGTAAACAAAATTTAAGAGGAATGCACACAGAAATAAAAAGAATGACTAAAAAAGACAAAAAAGCTGCAGGAAACGATGTATAGCAAACAAAGAAGGAAGAATGCTAACAGACAACAAAGATATAATCGATAGATGGCAGGAATACATAACAGAATTATTTCATGATGAAAGGGACAAAAAACCATTTATAAAATGTACATCCAGCTATAAAAGCCTGAAATCTGAAGTAGAAAAAGCTATAAAAACAATGAAAAAGCAGCAGGACCTGATAATATACATATAGAGATGATACAAGCACTAGAAGATTTTTGAATTGAAGTGATCACAGACATATGCAATGACATATACCATACAGGATACATACCAAATGAACTAAAAACATCAACTTTTATTGCATTGCCTAAAAAGAATGGTGCGGTTGAATGCAGCGATTTTAGAACAATAAGACTAATGAGCCAGGTAACCAAAATTTTACTAAAAGTTATACAAGGAAGGATTCAGAATAAAATCAATACTGAATTAGATGAGCAACAATTTGGATTCAAGAAAAACAGTGGGACAAAAGAAGCCATATTCAGCATGAGGACATTGATCGAAAACTACATAGAAGTAAACAAACCAATATATGCCTGCTTCATAGACTACACCAAAGCATTTGATAGAATACACCATAATCAACTTATAGACTGCCTAAAGGATATAAATCTGGATGACACAGACATACGACTGATATGTAATTTGTACTGGGAGCAAACAGCAATAATAAAATATAACAAGGAGAACTCTACACAATTGATATAAAAAGAGGAGTAAGACAAGGATGCTGCATGCATCCTATCATCAAGCTTGTTCAATCTATACACTGAGCAAATCTTTAAAAACATCACTGAGATGCCAGGCCTAAACATTAATGGGAAGATAATCAATAACCTAAGATATGCTGATGATACTGTACTACTAGCGGCAAAATCCTAAAGATCTACAACAATTGCTTAATGTGATAAACATGACAAATGGACTAGATATGAACACCAAAAAGACTAAAACTATGATCATAAACAAAGGAAATTCTCAAGACTTACAATTAAATATCAAAGTTGAAGGAATACATCTGGAGACAGTCCAGAGCTACAACTACCTGCGACATACTATAACCAGTGATGAGTGATGGAAAATGTACAACTGAAATAAATAAAAGAATAGGTATGGCAAAAAGTAATTTCAATACCATGATGAAAAATATACTAACATCAAAACAAATAACAACAGGGCTAAAACTAAGAATAGCAAAATGTTACATCTTCTCAATATTCCTGTATGGTGCAGAAACATGGACATTAGACCAGAAAACAGAACAGAAAATTGGGATTGAAATGAGGATTTACAGAAGAATAGGTAGAATTGGATGGAAAGAAAAGAAAACAAACGAGGAAGTTTTAGGACGACTAAGGGTGAAAAAAGAACTACTAAACACAATTAGAGCAAGACAAATGAAATTTTTTGGTCATGTTAAAAGACACGACAGTCTAATAAAAGTAATATTTGAGGGGAAAATACAAGGTAAGAGAGGCAGAGGCAGACCAAGACTAACATGGACAAGTAACATCAAAAGATGGACAAGTCAGCCTATGACAATCTGCACCATCAAAGCAAGAAACAGAGTGGAATGGCGCTCCATGGTAGCCAACCTTCGACGCGGAGAAGGCACCCAATGATGATGATGATGAATGAGAAGATTACAGGTGGAATTATTTTAACAACTGAGAAAATTGAGAGACGAAGAGATAGAGGCAAGCAAAGAGAAAAGATACCAGACAGCTTAAGAGAATGGCTTGGCAGAAGGTCAACAACAGAAATTCTGAGAAATAATTAACAAGAAGATCGAAAGTTGTGGAGAGACAATGAAACATGATCACCTACGACCCTACGTCAGCAGGCATGGTACTTGAAGATGATGATAGTAAATTGTTGCTGCAAAAGTGTTAAATAAAATAACAGCAGTGCCGAAAGCTGTGAGCGTGAACTCCAATTTTATTCACTATACACTATAGCTGCACTACACGGCATCCTTGACTTAACTGTCTTAACTAGTTCACAGCGAGAAATCTAAATTAAAAATTAAATGAACTCAAAAAATAACTCATGCTCATGAACTGTTTTCTTCTTCACATTCTATTTTAAAAAGGCCCTATTAACTTTTATTTTTCAAAGCTGTCCACACTATATAATATAATTCAATTAATAATGAACTTTCATAATTTTGACAAAAATTGCGCAAGCCAGATCTAGAAAAATTTTAATTAACTGAAACCAGCTAAAATTCTTCTTAAAAGTAAGTTCTTAGTTCTTACATCGGCTCGACTCTTGAGCGTACTTCGCTTAGGCCGCACAAGAACATCTTTGAAGTCAAGTTTTATGTCGTTATCAATATGCGGCATTTCAGTGAGTTTGCTCCAAACTTAGATATAAACTATTAATAAATAATTTCGCAAAAGACCAACTGAGTGTGATTATGTTGTGTACGCTCAGGGTCAAGCGCCCAGTCCGAGATCACAGAGATTGGGAAAGACAAGAAGACCGCTCTCTTGTGTTTCTGAGAAATGTAGAACTTTTGTGGTTTCCTCCCGAGCAAGGCTAAGGCTGTTCGTGCTCTCTTAATCCAAGAGAGGATATAAACAATTTATGACTTTAGCTGAGCCCTTCGGTAGGACCGTGGGGACGTTCTCAGAAAATTATATGAGGACCATGGCTTCAGTTGCATGTAAATTAAATTAAAAGATATTCCCATGGCTGTATTAATACTACTATTTTTATTTGGAAGTGTTGCGATATGTAGGTCGCAATTAGAACTGGACGATAGGTAAGATACAATACCAATATGATAATTTTACATAGAACATGATGACATGATATGAATAATATAAGTATTATAAAAAAAAAATATATTTATTATAAGATAGATAGATATTTTACAATATTATTATAGTATTATTAGTATAAGTAAGGGGCATACTTCTATCTATCTATTGTCCTTTCGAGCCGAAGACGGCACATAGGGCAGAACCACAATCTCAAAAACAGAAACCTTGCGTGGCACATATTGCAGAGATCACTGCTTCTAAAATCTATGGTCTGTTTCCATAACAATGCTTTTTACAATGACAGCTTGTCAAGCCATCGATCAACCTCCTTAGTCGCCTCTTACGACATGCCTGGAAGGTCACAGTGTCACTATTCTTTACATCCCACGTAATGAGGCCCCGGTAACACACGGGCATACTTGCTCAGCCTTAATTAATAGCAAAAAGGCAGAAGTAATGGTAACAACAAAGAAAAAGGCATCACCACAATGCACAATAAAGACAAGTGGATCAATATTAAAACAGGTAAATGAATTTAATTTAAATATTTGGGAACAATGGTAACCTCAGATGGCAGATGTACAACAGAGGTGAGACGCAGAATGGTTCAGGCAAAAGCAGCTTTCCAAAAATTAAGGAATATACTGTGCAATTCATTTTTGACAATACAGCCTTAACATATGGATATGAATCATGGACAATAGGACAACAGACAAGAAAATCACTGAAGTCTGTAGAAATGTGATTTTACAGAAGAATATTGAGAATTGTCTGCTCCCCAATCCGTTCCTGCCAATTTCTTCATAATATTAGTTTTCTGGCATTTTTTCTTGCTCTGTTTATCTGATTTTTCCAAGTCATTCTGCGATTCATGGTGGCGCCAAGATATGTTGGGTTTTGGTCAATAGGGATTGTATGGTCTTTTATCTTCAAGTTTGCAGAGAGTGTGTTTCTTGATAGGCTGAAAATTGTATATGGAGTTTTTTTTTCGTTGATTGGTAAGAACCAGGTGTTCGTCCACTTTTCAAGTTCACCAAGGGCATCTTGCATCCTGGGTCTAGCCACCGACATACTTTTCTCGCTAGCCCATAACGCCAGATCATCTGCATATATTGCTGATTGTATCCTGGGTGGAATGTCCATTATGATGTCATTTATGAAAATTAAAAAGAGTGTTGGGGATAAGACTCCGCCTTGTGAGACACCTTGTTCGAATGAGACCTTCTTACTTAGTTGAACTTGTACTCTGGCCGATCTATCCTGAAGGTATTGAGAGACCCAATTGAATAAACGACCCTGGATGCCAAGTCTAACAAGCTTGTTCTTTAAACCCTCTCGCCATACCCTGTCAAAAGCCTTCTCCATGTCGACCCACACTGCCAGTGTGTGTTTCTTTTCTTGTAGAGCATCCTCTATTTCCTGTGCAATGTAGGTGACCAGGTCTTCAGTTGATCTGTGCTGACGAAAGCCACTTTGTTATGGTACGATTTGTTGTTTTGTCTCCAAATGCCACATAAGTCTTCTGTTAACCAGCCTTTCCATGAGTTTACTCAGGCAGCTCAGTAGGCTAATTGGTCTGTAGCTACTTGGGTCTAGTGGGTCTTTTCCACGCTTCAGGATGGGCACCATAATAGCTTCTTTTCAGATTGCCGACACATGACCTCTCTTCCAGCTAGAATTTATTATCCTTAGAAGCAGGCTCTTGATTTTCTGTTCCAGATTTAGGAGCGTTTCGTTGGAGATTCCATCTTTACCAGGGGAACTTTTGAGCTACAATCCTTTGAGGGCAACATCTAATCTCGATCGCTGCAGACAATGCATCTGGGGTTTGATTAATTTCGGCTCTCTGATTGCAATTTTCTGTGTTGAAATCAAAATGATGTTCTACTTAGCAAATCTGCGCCGACGAAGTGGACAAATCTGCGCCGCCGAGTACATACAGCAATATTTCTTTTTGACAAGTCAAGTATTGTAAAAGCGACCTTCACCGTCTAGTGTTGACATGCGGTTTACGTCACATTGAGTGCTGTTCAATGGCCGACGTTGGAATTCTTTGATGCAAGTTATTTACATGCTGAAACACATTAATGGATTGATCCGTCAAGTCGACCAAAGATTTTTCTCTGGGGAATTTGCACCACGTTTCGTTCGTTGTACGCAAACCGCAGGGTCTGTTGTTTGATGTGTGACGGGGATAATTCGATGACTACCTGTGTGTTTATATGTTTGATTGGTGTCAAGACCGATGTCCTAACATCATCAAGCGCTATACATTTTTTTGTTCTCAATATGACGATCATAATTTTCGGGAGGATGTGAACTTCCATGGCATATGGTGGATAGGCGGCAGGAACCATTGAAGGCTATGTCTGAAAAGTGTTCCTTCTTGCAGTTTCCTCATATTCCAAGTTCGGCTTGTTGCAGGAGCTACTGAGTTAAGTGCTCTGTGCACACCATGAGCTGTGTGTCTCATCCGTTTTGATCATGTTTCAATATCCCGATTGTTTACGATGAATGATGATATCGTATGACGGGGAACAGTTGGCTGTGTTCACTTTCTGCGCGGTTTCGCCTTATGTCTTTTGGCGTATGCTGAGACTGCTACGATAGGGACTACAGTTACCTTTCTTTGTTTGGGAGATGAGTTAGTAATTCGGATGATTCTACTGGCACAGGCGGTTGAGCATTTATGGATTTTAATTCGTTTGCAGTGATACCGAGGCCTTCCATAACCAATAACCAATATTGAGAATACCATGGACAGCTAAGAAGAGTAATGAAAACGTTCTGAAAGAGGTCAAAGCAAAAGAGAGCTAATATCCAATATTAAGAAGAAACAATCATCATTTTTTTATAGGATGGATGCCAGGTAAGGATATTTAGCCAGTGCACCCATGGTTTCTGTCTGGGTGTTCTCCCATAGTCTTTCCTTTTCCCAATGATAACTACTAGAAGTCTTGAATATCACAGAAGAAAAGCAGAACACCAACATAATGATAGATGGCAGATAACTAAAGCATGCAGAGGAATTTAAATATCTAGCAAGTCTAGTGACAGATGACAATTCACAAGCAGCAGAGATAGACTCAAAATGCTTGGCTTGCACTGGAGATCAACCTTGCGAATCCCATAATTGACAATGCAAAATGGCTGCACATCGCCCTGTTTTTGCAGAAACTAATGTAGTTGCTTAAACCATTTTGGCTGCTTTGTTTGGTTTGAATATGTGTTTTTCAGGAAACTGGAATAAGGAAATGACAGTGCGCTCTCGATTCAATAGAAGTTGCTTGAAATTGTTGCCTGTGGCGCCCATTAGAACTTCTTATGAGAACTCTCACATAATTTCTTATGAGTATCATTCTGAACTCATAAATTCATCTTAGTCTCTCATAATAATGAGTTTTCATACACTGTGTACACTGTCCGTTGACATTCTGTACAAACCATAATCATTTCGACTACAGATATATGAAATAGAAGGATAAATATTATGATGATCACTCACTGAAAAGAGTAAGAAGAGTGGTATTAGTGTGAATTTGTTTTAATAATTCTATCTATTGACCTTTCGAGCAGTAGCCGGCTCATAGGGTATAGACCCAGATACTCTTTCTCTTATCTAAATTTTTACTCTAACAGTTTTCAATCCTTGTATAGATCTTTTATCAAATCTTGCCATTTGTCTCTGTTCTGTGCAAGCCTGACTCTATCTCATTGAGAGAGCCGATTCATGTTGCTCTTGCCTCTCTGATCAGTGTCTCTCTGGGTCAGCCGTTTTTCCTCTTACCTGTTGTTTCCCACATGATGGCTTACCTTATTATTCGGTTATTATCTCTTCTCATCATATGTAGAACATATGACCATCATCTTTTCTTGATTACTGAAGATATTAGTGGTTGATTGACAATTTCTCTAATTTCCTAATTTGTTTTGAATTTGTTCCATGTTATACCAAGTATTCTCCTTAGACATTTATTTTCGAATGCATTCAACTTTGTTTCTATGTCTCTTGTTGTTTTCCAGCTCTCACATGCATACATAAGGGTTGATAGTACATTTGATTTGAATAGCCTAAGTTTTGTGTTTTGCTGATGAGTTTTGGTTTCCACAACTTTTCAAGGCTTCTAAAAGACATTGCTGCTTCAGTTATTCTAATTCTAATTTCAAAATTAATTAAAAAATAAAATTAAAAATAAATTAAATTAGCTTTATAAATTAAAAAATTTTAATTAAAAATAATTATTTTAATTAATTAGCTTGAAAATTATTTGCTGCATCATTTAACTATTTTATGTGAATTGTTTCAGGTTTTTAGAGTTCCGAAAGCAAGGCATGTGGCTGGTGAAGGTATGGCTGTTCTTGCTTACTCTGCATTATCACACGGATAGATAATATGTTATTTTAGAGTTATCAGCACTGCATGGGGGTCTAGAGGTAAGATGTTGGCCTTTAAACAAGAAGGTCCTGGATTCAAATCCTACCTCAGGCTGTGGGAATTTTTCACTTTGAATCCACGGTTTCTTCATGCCTTTATCGTCCCCTGCTCTCAAGGTAGCGAGATTCTATGTCTAGCTCTCTTAGACAATGGCAAAAAAACAGGAGGTCCTGTTTGTATTCTGCACATGTTAAAGAGCCCTTAACAGTTGGAAGACGAAAGAAGTTGGCTAAAAATGGCCAGGAATCACTTCTATCATGTGTGTGACATATTAAGTAGACCAGAGAGTCTCTTCTATCATATGTGTGACATATTAAGTAGACCAGAGAGTTTCTTCTATCATATGTGTGACATATTAAGTAGACCAGAGAGTCTCTTCTATCATATATGTGACATATTAAGTAGACCAGAAAGTCTCTTCTATCATATGTGTGACATATTAAGTATACCAGAGAGTTTCTTCTATCATATGTGTGACATATTAAGTAGACCAGAGAGTCTCTTCTATCATATGTGTGACATATTAAGTAGACCAGAGAGAATCTCTTCTAACATATGTGTGACATATTAAGTAGACCAGAAAGTCTCTTCTAACATATGTGTGACATATTAAGTAGACCAGAGAATCTCTTCTATCATGTGTGTGACATATTAAGTAGACCAGAAAGTCTCTTCTAACATATGTGTGACATATTAAGTAGACCAGAAAGTCTCTTCTAACATATGTGTGACATATTAAGTAGACCAGAGAATCTCTTCTATCATATGTGTGACAAATTAAGTAGACCAGAGAATCTCTTCTATCATATGTGTGACATATTAAGTAGACCAGAGAATCTCTTCTATCATATGTGTGACATATTAAGTAGACCAGAGAGTCTCTTCTATCATATGTGTGACATATTAAGTAGACCAGAGAATCTCTTCTATCATATGTGTGACATATTAAGTAGACCAGAGAGTCTCTTCTAACATATGTGTGACATATTAAGTAGACCAGAGAGTCTATTCTAACATATGTGTGACATATTAAGTAGACCAGAGAGTCTCTTCTATCATATGTGTGACATATTAAGTAGACCAGAGAATCTCTTCTATCATATGTGTGACATATTAAGTAGACCAGAGAGTCTCTTCTATCATATGTGTGACATATTAAGTAGACCAGAGAGAATCTCTTCTAACATATGTGTGACATATTAAGTAGACCAGAAAGTCTCTTCTAACATATGTGTGACATATTATGAACTTAGAGGTTCAAACTTTTAGGTTCAAATGCTGCAGGAGGTCAGTACCTGGGAGTCATGACCTAGACACGCCTACCACCCTAGAGTGTCAAAAAGATAATGTGCTAAAACACCTACTCAATGAGGCCCACTTCTGATGATCAGATTGCCTCTGTCTGTATAAAGAGTTTCCAATCATCAATAATGTAAACAATTTGAAGTTCTCAACAAAACTGAGAGAAAGAATATTTATCTTGTAGAGTTGAATTTCAATAATGAAAAAAATCTCAAGAAAAAAGAATAAAATACTTTTGACAACATTAGAGTATATCTTCTCTGACACCTATATAAAATATAAAGGACTCAGCCTGAATAGCAAAAAGACAGAAGTAATGGTAACAACAAAGAAAAAGACATCACCACAATGCACAATAAAGACAGGTGGAGTAATGTTATGTATAGAAATAGAAACTATGGAAAGCAAACAAGACTTAAGAGGAATGCACACAGAAATAAAGAGAATGACTAATAAAAATAAAAAAGCAGCAGAAGGTGGATGCATTGCAGACAAAAAAGGAAAAATGCTAACAGACAATAAGGATATTACAGATAGATGGCAGGAATATATAACAGAACTATTTCAGGATCAAAGGGACAAGAAACCAGTTATAAAATGTACATCAGGCTATAAAATCTTAAAATCTGAGGTGGAAAAAGCTATTTAAAAAATGAAAAAGGGAAAAGCAGCAGGACCTGACAGTATACAGATAGAGATGATACAGGCACTAGAACATTTTGGTATTGAAGTGATTACAGACATATGCAACGACATATACCACACAGGATACATACCAAATGAACTAAAAACATCAACTTTCATTGCATTGCCTAAAAAGAATGGTGCAGTTGAATGCAGTGACTTTAGAACAATAAACCTAATGAGCCATGTTACAAAAATCTTGCTAAAAGTTATACAAGGAAGGATTCAAAATGAAATCAATACTGAATTAGATGAGCAGCAATTTGGATTTAGGAAAAATAGTGGGACAAAAGAAGCCATATTCTGCATGAGAACATTAATTGAAAAATACACAGAAGTAAACACACCAATATATGCCTGCTTCATAGACTACACCAAAGCTTTTGATAGAGTAAACCACAAACAACTTATAGAATGTCTAAAAGAGATACATCTAGATGACATGGTCATACAACTAATATGTAATCTATACTGGGAGCAAACAGCAATAATAAAATATAACAAAGAGAACTCTACACCCATTGATATAAAAAGAGGAGTAAGACAGTTTTGCCATTCCTATTCTTTTGTTTATTTCAGTTGCACATTTTAACACCAGGGCTAAAACTAAGAATAGCAAAATGTTACATCTTCTCAATATTCCTATATGGTGCAGAAACATGGACATTAGACAAGAAAACAGAACAGAGAATTGAAGCCTTTGAAATGTGGATATATAGAAGAATAGGTAGAATTGGATGGAAGGAAAAGAAAACAAACGATGAAGTCTTAAAACAACTAAAAATGAAAAGAGAACTACTAAGCACAATTCAAACAAGACAAATGCGATTTTTGGACCATGTTAAAGGACACAACAGCCTACTAAAAGTAATCCTGGAGGGGAAAAACAAGGTAAAAGAGGCAGAGGCAGACCAAGACTAACATGAACGTGTAACATCAAAAGATGGACAAATCAGCCTATGACAACCTGCACCATCAAAGCAAGAGACAGAGGAGAATGGCGCTCCATGGTAGCCAACCTTCATTGCGGAGAAGGCACTCGATGATGATGATGGAGTAATGTTAAAACAGGTAAATGAATTTAAATATATGGGAACAATGTTAACCTCAGATGGTACAACAGAGGTGAGATGCAGATTGTCTCCATCAAAAGTAGTTTTCCAAAAAAATGAGGAAGATACTATGCAATCCATTTTTAAGAATAGAAACAAGAGAGTTCTTAAATGTTATGTAGAGCCAGTCTTAACATATGGATGTGAATCATGGACAAAAAGACAACAGACAAGAAAATCACTGGAGGCTGTAGAAATGTGATTTTACAAATGAATGTTGAGAATACCATGGACAGCTAAAAAGAGTAATGAAAACGTTCTGAAAGAGGCCAAAGCAAAAAGAGAGCTAATATCCAATATTAGGAAGAAACAATCATCATTTTATGGTCATGTAATGAGAAGGGAACAGCTGGTATATATTGTAACAACTGGGAAATTTAAGGGACGAAGAGATAGAGGTAAGCAAAGAGAAAAGATACCAGACAGCTTAAGAGAATGGCTTGGCAGAAGGTCAACAAAAGAAATGATAAATAACTGTCGAGATCAAAAGTTGTGGAGAGACATGATCACCTACACCAGCAGGCTTGGTATTTGATGATGATATAAGATATCCCATTTTTTTTCATGTTATTTATTCATTTCATTAAAAAATATCTTCCCATCCAGTTCTATGCCCCTTGGTGTGGTTACTGCAAAAAGCTGGAACCTGTGTACAAGGAAGTGGAAATAGAATTGAAGCAGGTAAAGAGCCCTGTTTCGGTTGCCAAGTTGGATTGTACAAAATATTCTCACATAGCAACTGAGTTCTCTATCAAAGGCTTCCCAACAATACTTTTGTGAGTACAAATATATATATTTTCTAAACTTATATTTTGCAAATAAGTTACCAGGAGTCTTTTTCCTCCTATCCTAGGTAGTCTATCAAAATAATTAATGGCTGAAATTCCTTGTATTTGTGGCATGGAGATTAATGCTGAAGAAAACACAATTGAAGACCAGTAGCCCTAAGGGAATGTTTTAAATGTGGACAAGAACTATAAACAGCTGATAAATTTTAATATTTAGGATAAATTGTCTATGATGGAGACTTGAAACATTTAATATAGACTAGAGTAATGCACACAGTGGAGCTAAAAAGGTAGAAGAAGAGTAACGCACACAGTGGAGCTAAAAAGGTAGAAGAAGAGTAACGCACACAGTGGAGCTAAAAAGGTAGAAGAAGAGTAACGCACACAGTGGAGCTAAAAAGGTAGAAGAAGAGTAACGCACACCACAGAAGTCCTTGCAAGTCTATTTGGAAAGGTAAGAATTTTACACTTGGCTGAAACGCACCCTTGTTATATCAATTTTTATTTACGCTTGCGAAACATGAATTCTAACACCAGGGCTACAAAATAAAATACAAGCTATGGTGATGAAATGTTATAAAACGACCCCTCAGGTTATGGGACGCAGATAGAACAAGGAAGGAATTCCTTGTATTGTTTCTTAGAATGCAAAGAAATTCTCCACCTCTCTCAGGCATGCCCACCGTTCACAGGGTGTCCAAAATCTGACCTCTTCTGCTTAACTTGACTGTACTGTTTTCCACAAGGTTGTCTTTATTCTGGCCTGGCACTCCTTTGCCCTTTTCTGTTGTCCTGCATGGCAGTTTTTGTGATAATTTTTTATATCTGAAATGAGTATGGGACCTACCTAGCTTTATAATTTCCTTGTTATCATTGTGGGCATTTCTTCTTGGTTGTTAATTTTTTTCCCCCTTGCATCCACATGACAACTAAAGGATAAATAACCGTTTTCATTGTCTGCCCTTAAAAAGAGACATTAATTTGGCCTAGATGTGGCACTGCAGTGCACAATAAAGATAGGTGGAACAATATTAAAATAGGTAAATGAATTTAAATATGTGGGAACATTGTTAACTTCAGATGATATGTGTTCAACAGACATGAGATGCAGAATGGCTCAGGCAAAAGCAGCTTTAAAAAATGAGGAAGATACTGTGCAATCCATTTTTGACAATGGAGACAAGAAAAAGAGTTCTTAAATGTTATCTAGAGCCATTCTTAACATATGGATGTGAATCATGAACAATAGGACAACAAACAAGGTAACCACTGGAGGCTGCAGAAATGTGGTTTTGTAGCCGGGAGATGTAGGGATGTAAGGAAATATATGTAGTTGGGTATAAGACAATGGGAGAACCATTGTAGGTAATGTGGGATTTGAGAACCGCAGTGAGTTGAGACAGTGGCCCAGGGCAGTGATAGCGTTGAGTGAAGATTGTAAGAAATTCGTGCAATAAGTGAATGATGAGAAACTCTAGAGTGAGCTGTCTTAAGATGGGGAGATTGATTTGATTGGCTGAGTGATGATGTAGGTGATCTGTGATTGGATGGAATATGAGATACTTAAAGGGCTGGAGAGAGGGAAAGACAAGTTTCAGCTTAGGTCAGTTTGGTTGATAGAGGGAAGTTCCTGTTTGGAGATAGCTGGAACCAGTGTAGGAAGCGGCCACGCTGCTAGGCACCAGCTCGTTCATTGGGAACAGAGCAAACGCTCTTTCGTAAATATGAGATTAGGTGGAGATTTCAACACTGATATAGATCAGGTGAGAGTTATAGAAAGGCTAGATAAGTCACCTGTAAGTGTAGGGCAATAGGGAGCCAAAACGTTGTTAGGCCAACTGGATAGACTGGAGCGGGTAGTCAGACCACCTAGCACATGTAAATTGATTGTTGTACCCTAGACTTGGACCCTAGATGCAAGAACAATAAGAAAAATAACCTCTACTGAGATAAAATGTGTTAGACGAATGACAGGAAACAGTCTGAGAGATAAGATCAGAAATGAAGAACTGAGGAAAAAAGCTAGGAATAGACCCTGCCATAGAGTATAAAAGGAAACAACAGATAAAATGGTTTGGCCATGTGACAAGGCATAAAGATCAAAACAAAACACAACAAGCCTTCAACAAACGTTGTGAGAACACCAGACCCAAGGGTCGACCACGAAAAAGATGGATGGATGGAATATTAGAAGCACTAGAAAACATAACAGCAGCAGAGGTGAACAGAAGAGTAAAAGACTGCAAATTATATCTCCCCTAGACGCTGAAAGGCAAATGAGGAAGGAAAGAAGAAGATATTAGGAAGAGAAGTTGGACAAATGCCGGGCATGTGTTGAGAAGAAACAACAAGAGCATTTCAAAACAAAATTTATATGGGAAACATCAGGATATAGAAAAAGAGGAAGATCTAGAGAGATACTGAAAAGAACACTGATGAGGAAGCAAAGTTGTCAGGCATAAACTGATTTGATATGATCAAGCATCTCGCCCAGAATAGATATGGGTGGTAAAAAGTACAATGAGTCTTATGTGATGTCTACCGGTGCTGGGAGGATCATGATGAGGATATGTTGATAATTTGTTTTCATTATTTCAGCATTCATGGGGACAGAGTCTTCACACATACAGGAGACAGATCTAAGGAAGACATTGTGGAGTTTGCATTAAGAGCACAGGGGTAAGTTGTGAATGTTTAACTCTGTCCGTACGTTTCACCGCACTGCGCGCCATGCCGATTTCGGCTGCAGTACATTTCACCGCATAGTGCGTCACTCTCAGTTTGATTAGTGTAAACCATCATCAAACTATATTCTTTTTACATGTCTTGTATCATCTTGGTATTGGTGAAATCTAATACCTTGTTTAATTATCTAAAAATTCATAAATAATTTGTTATATTTTAGATAAATATAAATAGGTAGATTGATTCTTAAACCATGACAAATTTTGTCTCTGACATCTCTTCCATTGCATTGATAAAAAGCTTCCGCACTGAAAGAATTAAGCTGAAGATAATTCTGGAGTAGAGGCTTCATTTAGTGAAACTTTATTTAAACAAAATTGTGCTTTTTTCAAACTCAATTTGATTTAATTTAAAATATTATGAATGTTAATTTAAGTGAATGAGCAATTAATTTTGAATTAATTTTCATAAATCAGAATTTATTGAGTTATTTGCGGATCATCATCATTGCATTCTGAACATGTCCATAGGTGCTCAGATCTCCTCCTCAGCAAGACTCACAGTGTCCAGCGACTGATGACTCCAGTTCTGTGTTGGTTGATAAGTCTTCTTATATGCCCACTAAGTTTCTCGTTTCTGGCTGTGCCCATCTTAACTCCCATTTCTTTCATCCGAAGGAGTGATGTGGACTCATAGTTGTTGAAGTCATGTGCCCTTCCCACATCTCGAAAGGCATTAATGATGTCCACTCGATCCATTGGTTGACCGTTGAACTTATTTTAAGCTAATCTGATCTCATGGCGAGCTTAATTTAGTGTTAGTTGTTGGATTACTCTCATACATTGAACAAATGTTCACAAGCTCTCAGATATCTTCCCCTGCAAATTCCACAGTGTGAAACGATCAACTGGTTCACAAGTCCTCTCCCATTTTCGTCATAGGTCTCCTGAATATAAGCAACATTACTCTAGAATATCATAAAGAACTGGGAGTCCATGAAAGCATCTAAATCTTTATCATCTTGCCTGTTATCTCGCTTCTTCTTCTACCTTTCAGCTCCCTGTGGAGCATAGGTCTTCAACAAAGACTTTCCAAGTCGTTCTGTTTCTTGCCATTCTTTTAAGATCATTCCATGTCTTCCCCATCATCTTCATCTCTGCTTCTATCTGTCTTGTCCTAGAATTCCTTGGTCTTCCTCTTTGTCTTTTCCCCTGGGGATTCCAAAAAAGGGCCTGTTGTGTAATACTCTCAGTTGGCTTCCACAGTGTGTGTCCTATCCAGCGCCATCATATTCGCTGTACCTCTTTATCCACTGGTATTTAACTAGTATTTGTGTATTCGATAGAACCAACTTATAGACTGCCTAAAGGATATAAATCTAGATGACACAGACATACGACTAATATGTAATTTGTACTGGGAGCAAACAGCAATAATAAAATATAACAAGGAGAACTCTACACCCATGGATATAAAAAGAGGAGTAAGACAAGGATGCATCCTATCACCAAGCTTGTTCAATCTATACACTGAGCAAATCTTTAAAAACATCTCAGAGATGTCAGACCTAAACATTAATGGAAAGATAATCAATAACCTAAGATATGCTGATGATACTGTTCTACTAGCAGAAAATTCTAAAGACCTACAACAATTGCTTAATGTGATAAACATAACAAGCCAAAAATATGGACTAGATATGAATATCAAAAAGACTAAAACTGTGATCATAAACAAAGAAAATTCTCAAGGCCTACAATTAAATATCACAGTTGATGGAATACATCTGGAGACAGTCCAGAGCTACAACTACCTGGGACATACTATAACCAATGATGGAAAATGCAAAATTGAAATAAACAAAAGAATAGGTATGGCAAAAAGTAATTTTAATACCATGAAAAATATACTAACAACAAAACAAATACTAGCAGGGCTGAAACTAAAAATGGCAAAATGTTACATCTTCTCAGTATTCCTGTATGGGGCAGAAACATGGACATTAGACAAGAAAACAGAACAGAAAATTGAAGCCTCTGAAATGTGGATTTATAGAAGAATAGGCAGAATTGGATGGAAAGAAAAGAAAACAAACGATGAAGTTTTAAAACAACTGAAAATAAAAAGAGAACTACTAAATACAATTAAGACAAGACAAATGAAATTTTTGGGGCATGTTAAAAGACACAACAGCCTACTAAAAGTAATATTAGAAGGGAAAATACAAGGTAAAAGAGGCAGAGACAGACCAAGACTAACATAGACGAGTAACATCAAAAGATGGACTAGTCAATCTGTGACAGCCTGCACCATCAAAGCAAGAAACAGAGTAGAATGGCGTTCCATGGTAGCCAAACTTCGTTGCGGAGAAGTCGCTCGATGATGATGATGATTTTAGTACATTTCCATAATTCTTTGTTAGTAATTTTGTCCTGCCATTTCCATCCTTTTATTCTGCGTAAGCATCCATTAATGAAAGTCTGTATCTTCATGATTGTCAGTTTGGTTGATTCTCCATGTTTCACAGCCATATAATAGGACCGACTTAACGTTGGAGTTGAAAATTTTTATTTTTGTATTTAACCTAATTTCTTTGGACTTCCATATGTCTCCCAGTGCAACAAAAGCTCCTCTTGCTTTTGATATCCTTGTTGTTAGAGCTTAATTTAAACTATTTTGATCTCAGTTTCAAAAAATTTTGATCTTAATTTTTAGACATTTCTATCTTTCTTGAACGAAATTTTGGTGTGGGGGCTGGGTGGTCTAGAAGTAAGACACCAGCCTCTGGACAAGAAGGTTGTTAGTTTGATTCCCACCATATGAAGTGGAAGGGAGCTGCGATAGCTCAGTGGTTAGTGAACTGGACTACAAAGGACAAGTGGTAAGGTTTGATCCCAACCGACAGCTGCCGGTTCACCCAGCCTTTAATGGGTACCGGATTTTTTTTTCTGGGAAAGTAAAGCGGCACGGGTGTAATACCGACCACATTACCCCAAAAATCATGTGCCGAAGGTCTGTAAAATTTATGGTCGCTAACACCATATTCCCTATATGCCACTTGGCATGACAGGGGTAATTTACTTTTTTTTTTACTAACACCATATTCCCTATATGCCACTTGGTGTGATGGGAGTACTTTACTTTTTTTTTACTAACACCATATTCCCTATACGCCACTTGGTGGGACGGGAGTACGTTACTTTTTTTTTACTAACACCATATTCCCTATATGCCACTTGATGTGACAGGAGTACTTTACTTTTTTTTTACTAACACCATATTCCCTATACGCCACTTGGTGTGACAGGAGTACTTTACTTTTTTTTTACTAACACCATATTCCCTATACGCCACTTGGTGTGACGGGAGTACGTTACTTTTTTTTTACTAACACTATATTCCCTATACGCCACTTGGTGTGATGGGAATACTTTACTTTTTTTTTACATGGGGTGAAAATTTAAAAAAAATTGAAATCATGATTTCTTCATGGTTATACCCTCCCCTGATCTCTGGGCAGGAACAAACAATGTCTAGCCCTCTCAGACAATGGTGAAAAAACAAAAGGTCCAGTGTGCATTCTGCACACGTTAAAGAACTCTTCACAGTTGGAAGTAAAAAAAAGTAGGACAAAAAAAATGATCACTGCCTGGGCAAAATTAATATGAAAAAATCTGCACAAAACATAAATACTCTCTAAAAATGAAGTCAGAGAATATCTGCCTGTATGGCAAGGGACAACTGTGCACATGCATGCTGGTGTGGAAAATAATTTTTAAAATATTATTCATGCAAAATTCACTTTCTCAAGTCTTCGCTAGAGATATAAAGCTGGTAAAGACAAACAAAAACAAAAAACAATTCACATTTTATATTTTGTTTAAATCTCATTTTTGGTGCATGTTTAATGTGTTATATGTTGGCTGTAGTTTGCCTCTTAGTATACAGTAACTTTAATTTGTTGGCACGATTGTTTCATTGAATGATTCGATTTTGACTGTTTGTGATTATTATTTTTGTCATTTTGACTGTTTGTGATTATTATTTTGTTATTTTGCAAACATAAGTCTTGGCTTGGTATGTTTTCCAGACCAACAATCCGCAAGCTGAATAATGCTGACAACTTTAATGAAGTTCTGAGGCAGCATGCCGATTCAGCATTTTTTGTTTACATAGGAGACAGCAATGATGAGCAGGATAGTCTTTTTGTAAGTGTTGTCATAGTTGATGGTAACATTTGATGCAATTATTTTTTTAAAAGGCAAAATAAGTAGCTTTGCTATATGCAAGTGCTGTCATGGTTGATGGTAAAATAAGTAGTTTTGCTATATGCAAGTGCTGTCATGGTTGATGGTAAAATAAGTAGCTTTGCTATATGCAAGTGCTGTCATGGTTGATGGTAAAATAAGTAGTTTTGCTATATGCAAGTGCTGTCATGGTTGATGGTAAAATAAGTAGTTTTGCTATATGCAAGTGCTGTCATGGTTGATGGTAAAATAAGTAGTTTTGCTATATGCAAGTGCTGTTATGGTTGATGGTAAAATAAGTAGCTTTGCTTTATGCAAGTGCTGTCATGGTAGATGGTAAAATAAATAGCTTTGCTTTATGCAAGTGCTGTCATGGTAGATGGTAAAATAAATAGCTTTGCTTTATGCAAGTGCTGTTATGGTTGATGGTAAAATAAGTAGCTTTGCTATATGCAAGTGCGGTCATTTTGATGGTAAAATAAGTAGCTTTGCTTTATGCAAGTGCTGTCATGGTTAATGGTAAAATAAGTAGCTTTGCTATATGCAAGTGCTGTCATGGTTGATGGTAAAATAAGTAGCTTTGCTATATTCAAGTGCTGTCATGGTTGATGGTAAAATAAGTAGCTTTGCTATATGCAAGTGCTTTCATGGTTGATGGTAAAATAAGTATCTTTGCTATGCTTTCATGGTTGATCGTAACATAAGTGGCTTTGCAATGATGTCATGATTGATGGTAACATAAGTAGCTTTGCAATGCTGTAATGGTTGATGGTAACATAAGTAACTTTGCTATAAGCAAGTGCTGTCATGGTTGATGGTAACATAAGTAGCTTCGCTATACTGTCATGGTTGATGGTAAAATAAGTAGCTTTGCTATAAGCAAGTGCTGTCATGGTTGATGGTAACATAAGTAGCTTCGCTATACTGTCATGGTTGATGGTAAAATAAGTAGCTTTGCTATGCTGTCATGGTTGATGGTAACATAAGTAGCTTCGCTGTGCTGTCATGGTTGATGGTAACATAAGTAACTTTGCTATGCTGTCATGGTTGATGGTAACATAAGTAGCTTTGCTATGCTGTCATGGTTGATGGTAACATAAGTAACTTTGCTATAAGCAAGTGCTGTCATGGTTGATGGTAACATAAGTAGCTTCGCTATACTGTCATGGTTGATGGTAAAATAAGTAGCTTTGCTATGCTGTCATGGTTGATGGTAACATAAGTAACTTTACTATAAGCAGCTTTAGAATGGCTGTGTTCGATGGCAGTGGTTAGAGCATTTAGGGATGTCTATTCTAAAAAGTGTTTGCTTCATTTTTACATGGATGTAAGAGGTAATGAATATTCGGACAAACTTGCTGGTTTGACTGATGTTGAATGTGAAAAAGGCAATGGACTACTCTAACATTCTGAATGTCTTCAGGTATGCTGGACGAAAAACGATTAAAGAAATTATGCTGAATCCATAACCATGAACAGACTTCACAAATATCATGTCAAGGTGGGAGATGCCAGACTAGAGGGCTACGCAGGAAGACAAAGATTTTTGTCAACCAACATAACACCGGTGTAGAAGGATATCAAAAGCAAGAGGAGCATTTGTTGCACTGGGAAACATATGGGAGTCCAAAGAAATTCGGTTAAATACAAAAATAAAAATGTTCAAGTCCAATGTTAAGTCAGTCCTATTATATGGCTGTGAAACATGAACTTCAAAATTGACAATCATGAAGATACAGACTTTCATTAATAGATGCTTATGCAGAATAAAAGGATGGAAATGGCAGGACAAAATCACTAACATAGAATTTTGGAAATGTACCAGTCAAATACCAGTGGATAAAGAGATACAGCGAAGATGATGGCACTGGATAGGACACACACTGCGGAAGCCAACTGAAAGTATTACACAACATGCCCTTTTTTGTAATCCCCAGGGGCAAAGACAAAGAGGAAGACCAAAGAATTCTTGGAGAAGACAGAAGCAAAGATGACGATAATGGGGAAGACATGGAATGATCTTAAAAGAATGGCAAGAAACAGAACAACTTGGAAAGTGTTTGTTGAAGACCTATGCTCCACAGGGAGCTGAAAGGTAGAAGAAGAAGAAGATAACACCGGTATCATTAGTTGCCACACATTGATGGATATTCTTCACTTATGGACTTGTCCAATGTGCAATGAGAATGACCTTTCAACTAAACTAAACTAGCGATACAACACATACACACCCACTAAAAAGTCAAATGTTGAAGAACAAAAATACCCAATATTAATAATATGGTACAATTAGAAAACATTTGCTATGGATTTATTTATCAAATATCCTCAGAAAATGTATTCATTGGCTTCGGATGTTTACGCTGTTCATTCATATTTTTACTATGGGAACAAGGACATTATTGAGGTAAGTGTAGAGCTCAGAGGCTCCAGGTTTTGTATTAACTCTTTTTGTATGTTTCACCGCACCGTGCTCCATGCCGATTTCAGTTGCATACGTTTCACCGCATAGTGCACCACTCTCAATTTGATTAGTGTGACCGTCATCAAACCATATTCTTTTTACATGTCTTATATTGGTGAAATCTAATACCTTGTTCAATTATCTAAAAATTCATGTACAACATTTTATATGTTAGAGAAATATAAATATGTAGATTGATTCTTAAAAGCATGACAAATTTTGTCTCTGAAATCTCTTCTGTTGCGTTGATAAAACGCTTCCGTACGGAAAGAGCTGTGTCTGGAATTTAAAGGTTAACAAGATTATAAAAAGTAAAGAGCCCCTGTCACGCCAAGTGGCCTATAGGGAATATGGTGTTAGTGACCATAAATTTTACAGACCTTCAGCACATGATTTTTTTGGGGTAATGTGGGCGATATTATGTCCGTGTCACTTTACTTTCCCAGAAAAAAATCCGGTACCCATTAAAGGCTGGGTGAACCGAAAGCCATCGGTTGGGATCGAACCCTACCTCTTGTCCTTTGTAGTCTAGTTCACTAACCACTGAGCTATCGCGGCTCCTTAATAAGATTGCACTGTAATGAGAGAATCACAAAGTCAGTCTTGAAATTTGAAACATCAGGAGAAAGAATGAGAGGCAGACATTGCAAAAACACTGAAAGGAACACTGATAAGAGAGACAACACTGACAAGGACAGCAAACATCAGCTCTCTTAGTGAGACTGAGAAGCTCACCCAGAATCTATAACAAGGTTTCCTTGTGTGAAATGATGTCACTGGAACAATATTAAAACATTCAATACCAAGCAGTTTAATATACTGTGGCTGCACCGTATTTTGGAATTTTTGTTAAAATTTGAAATAACAATGAGAAAATAAACGAAAATTGATTTAAAACACGGATTTTGTTGTGAAATGTATTTGCGCCACATAGTTAGAAAATCGGTGAATAAGAGAACTACATTATTTTAGTGGAAATAATTGTGAAAACGTCAATAAATTAAAAACCACATAATGCTGTTTTTGGGCTCGCCATGCTGGCCGCTAGTCATACTTGTGGCTCGTGGTAGATGTATGATTTGATATTTTCAGGTGAATCTGTGAAGTTAAGTTTATGATTTTTTTAGGTAAATCTGTAGAGTTTATGATTTGATATTATAAGGTGAACTTCTGAAGTTTATGATTTGATATTATAAGGTGAACTTCTGAAGTTTATGATTTGATATTATAAGGTGAACTTCTGAAGTTTATGATTTGATATTATAAGGTGAACTTCTGAAGTTTATGATTTGATATTATAAGGTGAACTTCTGAAGTTTATGATTTGATATTTTCAGGTGAACTTCTGAAGTTTATGATTTGATATTATAAAGTGAACTTCTGAAGTTTATGATTTGATATTATAAGGTGAACTTCTGAAGTTTATGATTTGATATTATAAAGTGAACTTCTGAAGTTTATGATTTGATATTATAAAGTGAACTTCTGAAGTTTATGATTTGATATTGTAAAGTGAACTTCTGAAGTTTATGATTTGATATTATAAAGTGAACTTCTGAAGTTTATGATTTGATATTATAAAGTGAACTTCTGAAGTTTATGATTTGATATTATAAAGTGAACTTCTGAAGTTTATGATTTGATATTATAAAGTGAACTTCTGAAGTTTATGATTTGATATTATAAGGTGAACTTCTGAAGTTTATGATTTGATATTTTTAGGTGAATCTCTGAAGTTTATGATTTGATATTTTTAGGTGAATCTCTGAAGTTTATGATTTGATATTTTCAGGTGAATCTCTGAAGTTTATGATTTGATGTTTTTAGGTGAATCTCTGAAGTTTATTATTTGATATTTTTAGGTGAAGCTGTGGAGTTAAGTTTATGATTTTTTGAGGTGAATCTGTAGAGTTTATGATTTGAGGTGTATAGATTGAAATATTTACCTTCATGTAATCAGTGATCACTTGACAAATATTTGATCAAGATTAAAAAGATTAAGGAGACATTTCATGAAGCAGACACCTTCTTCTGGTATGTGTTTTTACTTTTTTTTTCAGAAGATTAACATGAAAAGAGATCCATCAGTTTTTGCAGTGAAGGACAAGAGATTTTATGAATATCTTCGTGAGTGGACGTTATTTTCTATTTTATCTAAATTTGGTTGGTTATTTGGTTATGGAAGGCCCCGGTATCACTGCAAACGAATTAAAATCCATAATTGCTCAACCGCCCGTGCCAGTGGAATCATCTGAATTAATAACTCATCTCCCAAACAAAGAAAGGTAGCTGTAGTCCCCATCGTAGCTGTCTCAGCACACGCCAAAAGACATAAGGCAAAACCGTGCAGAAAGTGAACACAGCCAACTGTTCCCTGTCATACGATATCAGCATTCATCGTAAACAATTGGAATATCGGAACATGATCAAAATGGATGAAACACACAGCTCACGGTGTGCACAGAGCACTTAACTCAGTAGCTCCTGCAATTTATCTAAATTAATTCAGTGCATTAAAAATCTGATATATTTTGGCTCTATTGCATATTATGCCACAATGGATTTTAAAGAAAAGTAATGGATAGTGTAATTAATTTTGTGTGTTTGTTTGTTTGCATACGCCAACTTTATACCGCTAGTAAAGTTCTCTAAGACTGAATTTTGTGGAAATATTACTTCTCCCCTTCTTTTTCACACTAACAACCATGTGCTCATTTGGACATTCTTTGTCTTTTGCTCTCCTTTTATCTGTTTGACAATCTGAATACAAGACCTATATTTTACTATCTGTCTATGGAAAGATCTCTTGATCTCACCTATTTTGAAATCAGGGTCACAGAAAAGAGAATCTAGTTGATCCACTATAAGATAAGATACATAATGAAACAACAGGTAAAATGGTTTGGGGATGTGATGAGACAGAAAGATCAAAACACAACGCAACAAGCCTTTAATAAACATGAGAACCCAAGACTCCTAGGCTGACCACAAAAAAGATGGATTGATGGAATATTAGAAACACTAGCAAACAGCAGTAGAGGTCAACAGAAGAGCTAAAGATTGAAAATTATATCTTCCTTTGATGCTGAAAGGCAAATGACTTCCGGTCAATATGGCGGATATGCGGCAGGAACCGTTAAGGCTCTGTTTGGAAAGTGTTCCTTGTTGCAGTTTCCGCATATTCCAGTCTGGCTTGCAGCCGGAGCTACTGAGTTTAATGCTTTGTGCATACTGCGAGCTGTGATTTTCATTTCAATTTTGTGTTTTGATATTCCGATTGCTTATGATGAATGATGATATTGTATGACGAAGGACAGATAGTTGGCTTCGCTTTCAGTGTGGCTACGCCTTATGTCTTTTGGAATGTGCTGTGGCTGCTATGATGTGGACTGCAGCTACCTATTGTTGGTATCTTTGTTTGGATCCTTCAATGAGATGAGATGTTAATTCAGATGATTCAACTGGCATGGGCGGTTGAGTAATTATGAATTTGAATTCGTTTGCAGTGATACCGGGTCCTTCAACTAACTACAACTACAACTAGGAAAATGAGTAAGGAAAGAAAAAGTAGAGGATTATTCACAACATTCTTCTATAAAACTGCATTTCTCTGACATCTAACGATTTTCTTGACTGCTGGACCAAACTTAATTTTCACACGTCAAGGTTATCTATAGTTGACTGTAGAACTTTTTATAATTTATTTTGGCAAAAATTGATTCTATAATATTTTTTTTCATTTTTTGGAACCTTTAATCCATCAAACGCTAGAACAATGTGTGAAGCTAAAGAACTGTTTACATTACTTTCTTTGTTGAAATATAAACATTTTAAAATGTCATTGCTTTTCAGCAACTAATGGTACAGCAACACAGTCTTCTCTACAACTTTTTATCAACCGGGAGAGATATGCAACATTTCCCAAAATGTCCGGTGGAAGTTTAAATGACCTGGTCAATGTGGTGAAGTTTCTAGTTATCCTGGCACTTGAACCACAGCAGCTTAACGATCCAAGTACAATTAGTGCCAGGTAAATGTCAAATTTGCAACTCATTTTATTTCACCTCTTTGTTTTGTTGGTGCTCATTTTTAACAACCTGTTATAACCCTAGAAAACCAATGTCAGCCTAGCAATCCAGACACTGTCATGGAACCCACAGGGGAAGAGAAAGTGAGGAAAGATCAGGAGTTCATGAAACAGAGAAGTCATGGGTTTAAACCCTAAAGAGCATTGGCATAGACTGATGAGAAATTGAGAAAATGTCCCAGAATCAGGATGGATGAAGAAACCCTGTCCACGGCCTGTGCTCAAATAAAAGGTTTACAAGGCCTTGATTGATTGATATTGTGTTAACATTCCAGAACTGTCAAAAAAAATATGATAATTATGTATCATCAAATGTTTATTGGAAAGCCTTGGTGATAGAAGAAAAGATATGATGAAATGATATAGTCCAGGATAGCTATATTCTTGAATTCTTTCTGGTTTCTTTGCATCTACTTCGATATCTACTTGTATATTTTGTGTCTCTTTTCTTCTTATATTCATAGTTTTAGTATATTTTATATTTATTTCTATACTTCTATATATTAATTATCTTCATCCCAACGTTGTGCTACCAATGCCAGACCTGGACCCTAGATGCAAGAACAATAAGAAAAATAACCTCTAAAGAGATGAAATGTGTTAGACGAATGACAGGAAACAGTCTGAGAGATAATATCAGAAATGAAGAACTGAGAAAAAAGCTAGGAATAGCCCCCGCCATAGAATATATAAGGAAACAACAGATAAAATGGTTTGGCCACGTGACAAGGCAGAAAGAACAAAACACAACACAACGAGCCTTCAACAAACGTTGTGAGAACACCAGACCCAAGGGTCGACCACGAAAAAGATGGGTCGATGGAATATTAGAAGCACTAGGAAACATAACAGCAGCAGAGGTGAACAGAAGAGCAAAAGACCGCAAATTATATCTCCCCTCGACGCTGAAAGGCAGATGAGGAAGGAAAGAAGAAGAATATTTATTTCCAAACCATCTTCTTTGCTTGGCTTGTTTGTTTAGTTAACTAGTTATTGTAGGTCTTCTGCATTTTCTCCATTAATATCACATCATAAGCATCATCATCTTCAAGTACCGGGCCTGCTGGCGTAGGTGATCATGTCTCTCCACAATTTTTGATCTTGACAGTTATTTATCATTTCTGTTGTTGACCTTCTGTCCAGCCATTCTCTTAAACTGTATTTTTTCTATTTGCTTCCCTCTATCTCTTCGTCCTTCAAATTTCCCAGTTGTTACAATATATTCCAGTTGTTCTCTTCTTATTACATGGCCAAAAAATGATGATTGTTTCTTCCTAATATTGGAAATTAGCTCTCTTTTTGCTTTGGCCTCTTTCAGAACCTCTTCATTACTCTTCTTAGCTGTCCATGGTATTCTCAACATTCTTCTGTAAAACCACATTTCTACAGACTCCAGTGATCTTAAGCATATCATAGATTATTTAATATATATCCATTAATGTTTAGTCCAGACACCTCCATGATGTCTGTAGTGATCTGCTCAGTGTATAAGTTGATATAAGTTGATATAAGTTGAATAAACAAAGTGATAGAATGCAAACCTACAGTACATTGCGTGCAAAAATGTCACCTTTTTTTTCCAGATTGTTCCATGTAGTGAAGGAAGTGGCTTTTAATGAGAGGGACCAGTTTCACAAGTGAGTTGGTGCATGTGGTGCATCACAAGTGAGTTGGTGCATGTGGTGCATCACAAGTGAGTTGGTGCATAGTGAGTAGTGCATTACATATAGGCAGTGAAGCCATTCCGTTCTAACAGCAAAGTCAAAAGGTCCATGTTGTGCAACTTTTCTTAAGTTAATTTGTATTTGTCCATGCTGCTATGATCTCATTGAGGAACAAAACCAACAACACAGTTTGAAGACACTTACAGTTGACAAGATCACGTCTGATAACCGGCCGTACGCTAATCTTAAGGTCTGTTGTTTGATATGTGACGGGGATAATCTGACGATGAACTGTGTGTCTATATGTTCAGAATTGTAGTCAACAACGATGGCCTAACATCATCAAGCGCTATACATTTTTTAAAAATACGACGATCATCATTTTCAAGAGGACGTGAACTTCCATGGTATATGGTGGATAGGCGGCGGGAACAATTGAAGGCTATGCATGAAAAGTGTTCCTTGTTGCAGTTTCCTTATATTCCAAGTCCGGCTTGTTGCAGGAGCTACTGAGTTAAGTGCTCTGTGCACACCCTGAGCTGTGTGTCTCATTCATTTTGATCATGTTTCGATATTCCAATTGTTTATGATGAGTGATGACATCGTATGACAGGGAACCGTTGGCTGTGTTCACTTTCTGCACAGTTTTGCCTTATGTCTTTTGGCGTGTGCTGAGACAGCTACGATGGGGACTACAGTTACCTTTCTTTGTTTGGGAGATGAGATATTATAATTCGTTTGCAGTGATACCGGGGCTTTCCATAACCAAATAGTGCATAGGGAGTGGTGCATAGTGAGTGGTGCATTATGAGTAGTGCATAGTGAGTTGGTGCATAGTGAGTGGTGCATAGTGAATAGTGCATCACAAGTGAGTTGGTGCATAGTGAGTGGTGCATTATGAGTAGTGCATAGTGAGTTGGTGCATAGTGAATAGTGCATCACAAGTGAGTGGTGCATGTAGTGCATCACAAGTGAGTTGGTGCATAGTGATTGGTGCATCACAAGTGAGTGGGTGCATAGTGAGTGATGCATCACAATTGAGTTGGTGCATAGTGAGTGGTGCGTAATGAGTGGTGCATATGGTGCATCACAAGTGAGTTGGTGCATAGTGAGTGGTGCATGTGGTGCATCACAAGTGAGTTGGCGCATAGTGAATAGTGCATCACAAGTGAGTGGTGCATAGTGAGTGGTGCATGTGGTGCATCACAAGTGATTGGTGCATCACAACTGAGTTGGTGCATAGTGAGTAGTGCATAGTGAGTGGTGCATAATGAGTGGTGCATATGGTGCATCACAAGTGAGTTGATGCATAGTGAATGGTGCATGTGGTGCATCACAAGTGAGTTGGTGCATAGTGAGTGGTGCATAACAAATGAGTGGTGCATGTGGTGCATCACAAGTGAGTTGGTGCATAGTGAGTGGTGCATGTGGTGCATCACAAGTGAATTGGTGCATGTGAGTAATGCATGTGGTTTCAATCAAAATCAAACAGAAATAATTATATCTTGAAATGACTATACACAGGAAGAGTAGGACCAGTCCTTGAGCATGGACTCACAGCCTGGGCTACAGCTTCCAAATCACAGCTTAGCAAAATTAACAGAACAAAACCAAGCTGCCTGTATCATCAGTGGTGTTATGAAATTCACACCTATAGAGACAGTAGAAACAGTAACATGTTTACAACCCTTTGGAAGGTAGACGGAAAACTAAAGTAATGCAACAAGTGGAGAAATATAAAAGGCTCCCTAACAACAACATGCACCAAAGAATAACTGGCTTTGGAGAAGGAAGACTAAAGAGGAGCAACTTCACAGCAATATCCAAAGAATTGACAACTAGTGATCCAGTATTGTTCCAAACAATGCTATAACCCAAACACCCATCCCCACTGGAAATATAAAAATACCAGAACTATGAAAAAGGCACCCAAACAGACACAGAGAGAAAGCACATAAATGAAAACTACCCACAAGACTCCTGGTCTTACATATACACGGATGGCTGTGCTATAAACGCCACCAGAAATGGAGGATGAAGTGTGTTCTTGAGGCTGAATAACCAGGAAGAGATTACCAAGTCAATAGCTGCTAGGAATTTCTCAAACAATTATAAAGCAGAAAATGAAGCCTTCAAAGATGCTACAAATCTGACTATCCAACACAAAAATATTGTGTACAAGAAATTGATGACACTGACTGATGCACTGTCAGTCCTAACAGCTTTAAATACCCCCAGGAACAGTGAGCTAGATGACCTGAGAACAACCCTGGACCAACTGTGCAATAACTTCCACAGAGTGGTCATCCAGTGGGTACCATCACACTGTAATATACATGGAAACGAATGTGCAGACATACTAGCTAAGGAGGGAGGGAGATTACCACAAGAGAACCATCTGATCATCTACGATGAAGCCATATCCATCATCAAAGGTCAGTATCATGAAAAATGGAAACAAGAACACTCAAAGTACAAAGAGAGGGATGGATACCACCAACTATCAAGGAAGGATCAAGTCATCATAATTCGTCTACACACTCTGGTCACAACAGAATGAGAAACCACATGTTCACCAAACTCAAAGTAGTAACTACCAGCCAATGCCACTGCACCTGGATATCATGACAACAAAACATGTTCTACAGGATTGCCCCCAGTACACAGCCCTGAGGAGGTCAGTGTGGCTGATGTCCACCTCCCTGGAAGAGACTGAATAACTGAAACAGACAGCTGCCTTCATAAGAGAGTCCAGAGTCCTAGTCTGTTTGATCCATGATCACAGAAGAAGAAAAAACACAAATATTGTAGAGTTTCCTTAAATTTTGGTTTCAGAATTAATTACTGTTGACTGCCTGGTATTGTTACTTTCCTCTTTGTTTTGGTATCTTAAGTTTGTTTTTTGTGTGTCTTTTGTGTGTCTTTTGTATTATTGCATTTGTTAGTTAAAAAATAAGTACTTTTCATTCATTTTTCTTTTGGGCGGAAGTCATTGTTCTCCATGATTGACAATTTGCTGCTAGTTCATGTAGTTCTTAGTTGTTTCTTAGTCCCATGTTTGTGCCTTCCCTGATAATTATTCTGTATAGCGATTCTCTGGGTCTGCCTTGTTTTCTTTTACCAAATGGTTTCCATATGAATGCCTGATGGGGAAGTCTTTCTTCATTCATTTCTCAGCACATGACCGATGTATTTACAATGCCTTTATCTGATGAAGCTTGACACATTTTTGTCTAGACCTTTTAAGTACTTACTGTCATATACAATTCATAATTATTATTTATCTATTTTAAAAAATTCAAAATCACATTTATATTTGCAGTCTGCAATGCCTCAACAACATCTTCTCTTTAAAATGTGCATTGTTTTATTTTTAACATTTTGTAATCATTTTTTAAACAGCCAATTTCAGTTCCTTTGGATGGACAATACAGAGACTGTTAACAATATAGCTATGACCTTCCTGGCCGCACCAGTCCTGATGATAATGGAAGTAGAGGAGCACTTATATTACCTGGCCCCTTCTGCTGCCAACTTAACAGTCAACAATTTGATTGAATACTTAACAAGTGTAGCGGAGGGGAAAGAGCAGGTAATTTACTCATTCTTCTTCTTGTTAGTATTCACTGTTTCTGAGTGTGGATGCATTGTGTCGCTACATCATTCATAGATAGCATCTTTCAAAGATAGCATCTTTCATAGATAGCATCTTTCATAGATAGCATCTTTCATAGATAGCATCTTTCAAAGATAGCATCTTTCAACCCTACACATCCATCTTTGGCTTGGTGATGGATTCTACCGGCTAAGTCAATTATTTTTTACACATAATCATTTTTTACTTATACTTTTATATTTCCACATTTCACCTATCCTCCAACATGTAGCACATCTCTCTCTCGTATCACCATCTCATCTCTTATCCCTTTGTCCACTTCTCCTTCACTTACCAGTTCTTATCATCCTAAATGTAGCAGCATTTATCAGTGCCTCATCGTTTGTTATCGTTAACCTCATTCTCTGAAGAAGGCCACATGTAGACCGAAACATTAGTATTTTGTTGTGTTCCTTTTTTGTATAAACTCTCACCATACCTTGTAGGAGTGTATGTTACACCCCACTACTGGCTCCACATTTGTGTAGTATGTGTGAAGCTTTATTTTTAACAATTCAGTTTGTTATTTTATTTATTTTTTCTTTTTGCTTCTTCAGGCACACGGAGGGACAGGCTTTCTGATGAGGTTAAAGGGCGTGTTGTTTGACCTGGTTTCTACGATCTTGGTAAGGGAGTTAATTAGGTTAATGTGTTTTTTAAGTGGTAGGAGTCATGGGTTTCTTCTTTACCTTCTGACAACGTGTATCATCATCATCATCAAGTACCGGGCCTGCTGGCGTAGGTGATCATGTCTCTCCACAACTTTCGATCATGACTGTTATTTATCATTTCTGTTGTTGACCTTCTGCCAAGCCATTCTCTTAAGCTGTCTGGTATTTTTTCTCTATCTCATCCTTCCTCAATTTTTCCAGTTGTTACAATATATTCCAGTTGTTCTCTTCTCATTACATGGCCAAAAAATGATGATTGTTTCTTCCTATTATTGGAAATTAGCTCTCTTTTTGCTTTGGCCTCTTTTAGAACGTTTTCATTACTCTTTTTAGTTGTCCATGGTATTCTCAACATTCTTCTGTAAAACCACATTTCTACAGACTCAGAGATTTTCTTGTCTGTTGTCCTATTGTCCATGATTCACATCCATATGTTAAGACTGGCTCTACATAACATTTAAGAACTCTTTTTCTTGTCAAAAATGGATTGCATAGTATCTTCCTCATTTTTTGGAAAGCTGCTTTTGCCTGAGCCGTTACATCTTCCGTCTGAGGTTAACAAAGTTCCCAAATATTTAAATTCATTTACCTGTTTTAATATCGTTCCACTTGTCTTTATTTTGCACTGAGGTGATGTATTTTTATTTTGTTGTTACCATTACTTCTGTATTTCTGCTATTGAGGCTGAATCCTTTATTTTTGCTTTCTTTCACTATAATGTCATATAATGTAATATAATATAACTATAACATTTCTTGTAAGTCATTTTCACTCTTAGCAATTAAGAGACAACGTCTATAGCAAAGAAGTAATGCCCCATAACATATCCACCATAGCCCGTCAGAAAAAAACTCTGTCTCTAGCCAGAACTTCTTCTGTTGTCATGTTCAAAGTCTCTTTCATTACTTGAAACTATCTACTTATTGGTCTGCCTCTGTCTTGGTGTCTTGGAACCATGCCTTCCATTATTGTTCTCTCAAGTGCACTGTCTTTTGATGTGGTCGTAGTATTTTAATTTTCTCTTAGAATGGTTTTTATAAGCCAGTTCTTTTTATGTTTAAGTTTAATATGTCGTCATTGCTCTTTTTTCATTTATCCAGGGTATCTTAGAATCGTTGATCAGAGGTCTAACAAGCCACTATTGTAAAAAGCCCTCGTTAATGAAATGTAGACCTAATACATTATGTATGCATGCGAGAGCTGGAAAACAACTAAAGACATTGAAAGAAAGTTGAATGCATTTGAAAATAAATGTCTAAGGAAAATACTTGGTATAATGTAGAACGAATACAAAACAAACAAAGAAATTAGAGAAATCATCAATTAACCACTAATATCATCAGTAATCAAGAAAAGACATTGGACGTATGTTGGATATGTGATGAGGAGAGATAATAACCGAATAACAAAGCAAGCCCTCAAGTGGGAAACAGCAGGATGGAGGAAAAGAGGCCAACCCAGTGAAACACTGAGAAGAACATTGATCAGAGAGGCAAGGGCAGCGGGAATCAGCTTCCTTAATGAGATTAAGCTGCTTGCACAGGACAGAGACAAATGATGAGGTTTGATAAAAGATCTTTGCAAGGATTGAGACTGCTAGAAAGAAAATTCAAAAACAAGGAAAGAGTTTCTGCATCTATACCCTATGAGCCGATTATGGCTTCAAAGGTCGAAAGATAGAAGATATCTTAAGGTTTTTTTCTGTAGCATTTTGTTTTGAATGAGTCAATTTTCTTCCTCGCTGTTTGCGAGAAAATATATCTATCTATTGATCTTTTGAGCCGTAGCGGACCCAGATACTCTTTCTTATCTAAATTTTATTTACATATTTATATAAATATACAAAAAGAGGTCAAAGCAAAAAGAGAGCTAATTTCCAATATTAGGAAGAAACAATCATCATTTTTTGGCCATGTAATGAGAAGAAAACAACTGGAATATATTGTAACAACTAGAGAAATTACGGGACGAAGAGATAGAGGGAAGCAAAGAGAAAAAATACCAGACAGCTTAAGAGAATGGCTTGGCAGAAGGTCAACAATAGAAATGATAAATAACGGTTGAGATCGAAAGTTGTGGAGAGACATGATCACCTACGCCAGCAGGCCCGGTACTTGATGGTGATGATGATATATATCTATCTATCTATTGACCTTTCGAGCCGTAACCGGCCCATAGGGCGTAGACCAAGATACACCTTCTCCTATATGAATTTTTGTTCTAACAGTTTTCTTTTAAAGATATTTTATCAAATCTCGCCATCTGTCTCTGTTCTGTGCAAGCAGTTCTATCTCATTGAGGGAGCCGATTCCTGCTGCTCTTGCCTCTCTCATCAATGTTCTTCTCAGTGTCTCCCTGGGTCTTCCTCTTTTTCTTTTACCTGTTGTTTCCCATATGAGGGCTTGCTTTGCTATTCGATTATTATCTCTTCTCATCACATGTCCAACGTATGACCATCGTCTTTTCTTTATTACTGAAGATATTAGTGGTTGATTGGCGATTTCTCTAATTTCCTCGTTTGTTTTGAATTCGTTCCATTCTATACCAAGTATTTTCCTTAGACATTTATTTTCGAATGCGTTCAACTTTGTTTCTATATCTCTTGTTGTTTTCCAGCTTTCACACGCATACGTAAGGGTTGATAGTACATTTGATTTGAATAGCCTAAGTTTTGTGTTTGTGCTAATGAGTTTTGATTTCCACAACTTTTCAAGGCTTCTGAAAGACATTGCTGCTTTAGCCAGTCTGATTCTAATTTCTTTGCTCGTATCCCCTTCTCGATCAATGTGACTTCCAAGATAGATGAAGTGATCGATCTCTTCTACTGGTTTGTTTTCCATGTATATTTTGTCACTTGTTGGAATTAAACTTTTCATGACTTTAGACTTTTCATGATTGACCTCAAGCCCAATTTTGCTGGCTATTGATGATAGTTCATTTGTGTTTTCCTGCATCGTTTTTATCTGATTGCTGATGAGAACTATGTCATCAGCAAAGTCCAGGTCCTCCAAATGGTCTCCTTGTATCCATTCGATGCCTTTATTACCAGTGCAGCATTTCTTCATTATGAAGTCCATAACAATTCCAAATAACAAGGGCGATAAAATACATCCTTGTTTAACCCCAGTTTCTATTGGGAAACATTCGCTCAGTCCTTCCTCTGTTCGAACTGCACATGTGTAACCATCATACATGTCTTTGATAATATTTATGATTTTTGATGGTAAGCCATATTGCTTCAGAATTTTCCACAAAGAATCTCTATGAATACTATCAAATGCTTTTTTGAAGTCGATGAAGTTAAGTACAAAAGGTTTTTGCTTTTCAATGTGTTCCTCCAATATAAGTCGTAGAGTGAAAATGTGGTCAAGACAGCTTCTCCCTTTTCTAAACCCAGCCTGTTCTTCACGCATTACTGTATCTATTGAATCCTTTATTCTATTTAGGATGATTTTACAGAATAATTTTGAGGCAACTGACAAAAGTGTCACGCCTCTCCAATTGTTACAATCTCTAAGATTGCCCTTTTTTGGGATCTTAACAATGATTCCTTTTGATGATATATATACAAAGGCAGAAACGACTTTCAGAAGCCTTGGTAAAATATGGAAATCAAAACTCCTAAGCACTAGAACAAAGCTCAGAATCTTCAAATGTATCATCCACTCTTACTTATGCATGTGTGAGAACTAGAAAACAACTAAAGAAATAGTAAATAAATTGGATTCATTTGAAATCTATTGCCTCAGGAAAATACTTTGTCATGGAATGAGTTTAAGACTAGTGCAGAGGTGAGAGAATTGGTTATGCATCCAACATCATCTATAATCATGAAAGGAAGGCGGACATGTGTTGGTCATAGGATGAGAAGAGGCAACAAGAGAATCATATATACGTAGATACATATAAACATTGCCAGTGGTGTTATATTATATAAAAACTTATATGATATAAAAAGAGAACTACTAAATACAATTAAGACAAGACAAATGACATTTTTGGGGCATGTTAAAAGACACAACAGCCTACTAAAAGTAATATTGGAAGGGAAAATACAAGGTAAAAGAGGCAGAGGCAGACCAAGACTAATATGGACAAGTAACATAAAAAAATGGACAAGTCAATCTATGACACCCTGCACCATCAAAGCAAAAAACAGAGTAGAATGGCGATCCATGGTAGCCAACCTTCGTTGCGGAGAAGGCACTCGATGATGATGAGTGGTGTTACTGTTGAGGTAACCTATAAATCATTCCCCCCCCCCCCTCATATATTTTTAGAACCCTTCCACCTGTATTTGGCCCTCCCATTAGCTGGTCAACTGCACCAACAGGTATCCTGCGTGGACTAGTTAGCGTTCATTTTCCTCCTGGCCTCAGCGCATTTACGCAGGGAAGACATTTTTATTTTTATCTTTCATTCTAGTTTGAGATTATTTTGTTTTAAATATTTCATTATTAGTTGGCAATGTAGTGCTCATTTTATTGACTTACATATCTGTATGTATTGTTTGTTGTTCCAGCTGAAGGTCTTGTTTAACCAAAACGTTGTTCAAATTTGTGTTGTGCATTAATTACGTAAAGCTTTAACCATCCTATTTTATTCCATTTCTCCTTTGGAGAAGACATCAAGCAGTAAACTTTTTCAATATGGATGACATTTAACTCTTTCAATCCAAAAAAAACGATCATGATGATTCTAAATTATTATGTCTGTGTATCAATATGCCTTACCCTAACAGTATTTTCATGTTCTGTATTTAATTTCATTCTTGCTTTTCTAAAGAAACAACAATTTATTCAGAAATTTGCATTTGGTAGGGTCTTCCCCGTTAACGTCGTTAGCTGTAAATATAAATTTGTGGTTTGTCACGATTATTCCAGGCAATATAAGAAGGTAGTTTGCCATTCCTTTCCTTCTTGGCAGTGACTGTACTTGTAGGAGATCAGAGCCATTGTCTCTATACATGAGATCCTCTGCCTGCCATCGCGGTGTGGGGACAAAGAGAGAAAATACTGGATAGCTTGGTGTCATGGTATGAAAAACAGTCAACAACAGAACTCATACAATGCACTGTAGATAGAAGATTGTGGAAGGACATGATGCCAACGCCAACCGGTACTGCACATGATGATGATGAGGGTCTTCCACATTTCAAGTTTGATAAATTCTCTCAAAATCAACAAGATTTTTCTGGAGCTAAATAGTAAAACAGTGGTTAGTGAACTGGACCACAGAGGACAAGAGTCAGGTTCAATCCAGATCAACGGTATCCAGGTTCACCCAGCCTTAAAGTGGGTACTGCATTTTTTCTGGGAAAAATAAAGCGGCACAGGTGTAATACCGACCACATTGCCCCAAAAATCATGTGCCGAAGGTCTATAAAAATTATGGTCACAAACACCATATTCCCTTTACACCATTTGGCATGACGGGCTCTTCACTTTCTTTACTTTACTATAGATTTAAAAGTGTGGAATATTTCTGAATCATTAGTCGGCAGTGAACTGAAGTTATATGTCTTATAATTTATTACTTTGTTCTACCAATATTCTACATTTGTTCCACCAATATTCTGCATTTGTTCCACCAATATTCTACATTTGTTCCACCAATATTCTGCATTTGTTCTATAATTGATAAAAAGCAGGTGTAGATTATCAATGTATTTTAACTCTCTCCGTATGTCTCAATGCTCTGTGCATCATGCCGATTTTGGCAACGTATGATTCACCGCATAGTACATCACTCTCAATTTGATTAGTGTGAACCATCATCAAACCATATTCTTTTTACATCTTTTTGCATCATCTTTGTACTGGGGAAATCTAATTCCTTGTTCAATTGTATAAAAATTCATATATAATATGTTCTAAAAGTAAAGTAAAGAACCCTGTCACGTCTGTGGCGTATAGAGAATAAGGTGTAATTGACCATGATTTTTACAGACATTCGGCACATGACTTTTGAGGTATTGTGGTTGGTATTACACCCGTGCCACTTTACTTTCCCAGAAAAAATCAGGTTCCTATTTAAGGCTGGAATATGTTATATATTAGATAAATATAAATATGTAGATTGATTCTTAAAAACATGACAAATTTTGTCTGTGAAATCTTTTCCGTTGCATTGATAAAAAGGTTCCTTACGTAAAGAGTAAATGCTCCTCTTTCACTGTGTAATGCAGGATAAAAATAAATGTATAAATATTTTATTACAGAATATATGGAAAGCATCAAGATGGCTATTCCTTCTTATAATTGGCATCCCAACCCTGATCATCTCCATCATTTGTTACAGTCTTTGTTGTATGGAGGTAACTGACAACATATCTGATTATGATGATGATGAGGAGGAGGAGGAGGAAGAAGAAATGTACAGATTAGATGATACCTCTTTACCTCCCATTATTCCGTGGCATGGAGAACTGCCTCCTTATGGTATGTATGTCAACAGCTTTGAATGGAAACTAAATTTGTTAATTTAATTTGTCTTGTTTCTTTTTTTCTAGTTTTTTTTTCTATTTACTTTATTTTCTCCCACCTCTTTTGCCTTTCAGTGAAAATATTGTTATGACTTTTTTATAATTTCTTAAATACGCCGGGGTGGTGGTTTTTATGGGACCGGAAAATAAAATACCATAGGTAAATGCCCAGTGCAGTTGCCACAAGGTGTTTATCTGATCAGTTTTATCATTTCAGTCCCCAAATAAATTTTGTTTGACCCTACCATGAATCAAAACTACGATGACTTTATTCAAAGAGAAACAGTCTTTGCCTTTCAGTGATTAAAAAAATAGAGACAAATAATAATAAATGAATAATATTATAGAGGGAAACTTCCGAGGCAATAATTCATCGAATCATAGGAGGAATAGGTATGTTTTACAGCACTCAGAAAAGGTGACAAATAAACAACAATAGGAAAAAAAAAAAAAAAGAACAATGCATGGTCCGAAGCAGGATCAAACCCGTACTCCTTGGCACTGCACCATGCCACGAGAAGCCAAATGCTAGGGAACATGGCCACTCAGCTAACTGAAGTTAAATAAAACAGGGACAAACAGTTAATCTACAGCATTCATATTACTGAATGAGGAAAATTCATATTATGAGAGAGGCAAGAGCAGCAGGAATCGGCTCCCTCAATGAGATAGAGCTGCTTGCACAGAACAGAGACAAATGGCGAGATTTGATAAAATATCTTTAAAAGGATTGAAAACTGCTAGAACAAAAATTCAGATAAGAGAAGGAGTATCTTGGTCTACGCTCTATAGGCCGGCTATGGCTCGAAAGGTCAATAGATAGATAGAAATAAATAAATAACTTATAATTTACTAATAAATTATTCAGGCAGACTGGAATGCTATATATCATTGAAGAGATTTGTTGAAATTTCCCATGAGTACATGGCACAAGTGATGTGCCAGCAAGTCAGGTGCCATGTAAATGTGAAATTAATGGGGAACTGATACAACTGTGTATCAAGCTGCATCACGTGTTGGTCAGAAAGATTTGTACTTTAGTATATATGAGTCAAGGCATGTACCTGAAATTTGGTATTAGCTTTTGTCCTTCTCCATATATCCATCCCTCAAGGTGATGCACTTCTCCAGCCACTTCTCTAGGTATTCACCTCTCAAGTTTGTCCATTTCTCCATATATCCATCCCTCAAGGCTGTACACTTCTCCAGCCACTTCTCTAGGTACTCATCTCTCAAGGTTGTCCATTTCTCCATATATTCACCCCTCAAGGTGATGCACTTCTCCAGCCACTTCTCTAGGTACTCACCTCTCAAGGTTGTCCATTTCTCCATATATTCACCCCTCAAGGTGATGCACTTCTCCAGCCACTTCTCTAGGTACTCACCTCTCAAGGTTGTCCATTTCTCTATATATTCACCCCTCAAGGTGATGCACTTCTCCAACCATTTCTCTAGGTATTCACCTCTCAAGGTTGTCCATTTCTCTATATATTCACCCCTCAAGGTGATGCACTTCTCCAACCACTTCTCTAGGTACTCACCTCTCAAGGTTGTCCATTTCTCTATATATTCACCCCTCAAGGTGATGCACTTCTCCAACCATTTCTCTAGGTATTCACCTCTCAAGGTTGTCCATTTCTCCATATATTCACCCCTCAAGGTGATGCACTTCTCCGGCCACTTCTCTAGGTACTCACCTCTCAAGGTTGTCCATTTCTCCATATATTCACCCCTTTAGGTGACGCACTTCTCCAACCACTTCTCTAGGTATTCACCTCTCAAGGTTGTTCATTTCTCCATATATTCACCCCTCAAGGTGATGCACTTCTCCAGCCACTTCTCTGGGTATTCACCTCTCAAGTTTGTCCATTTCTCCATATATTCATCCCTCAAGGTGATGCACTTCTCCAGCCACTTCTCTAGGTATTCACCTCTCAAGTTTGTCCATTTCTCCATATATTCACTCCTCAAGGTGATGCACTTCTCCAACCACTTCTCTAGGTATTCACCTCTCAAGTTTGTCCATTTCTCCATATATTCATCCCTCAAGGTGATGCACTTCTCCAGCCACTTCTCTAGGTATTCACCTCTCAAGTTTGTCCATTTCTCCATATATTCATCCCTCAAGGTGATGCACTTCTCTAGGTACTCACCTCTCAAGGTTGTCCATTTCTCCATATATTCACCCCTCAAGGCTGTGCACTTCTCCAACCACTTCTCTAGGTGTTCACCTCTCAAGGTTGTCCATTTCTCCAAAATATATTCACCCCTCAAGGCTGTGCACTTCTCCAACCACTTCTCTAGGTATTCACCTCTCAAGGTTGTCTATTTCTCCATATATTCATCCCTCAAGGTGATGCACTTCTCCGGCCACTTCTCTAGGTATTCACCTCTCAAGGTTGTCCATTTCTCCATATATTCACCCCTCAAGGCTGTGCAATTCTCCAGCCACTTCTCTAGGTATTCATTCACCTCTCAAGTTTGTCCATTTCTCCATATATTCATCCCTCAAGGTGATGCACTTCTCTAGGTACTCACCTCTCAAGGTTGTCCATTTCTCTATATATTCACCCCTCAAGGTGATGCACTTCTCCAACCACTTCTCTAGGTGTTCACCTCTCAAGGTTGTCCATTTCTCCATATATTCACCCCTCAAGGCTGTGCACTTCTCCAACCACTTCTCTAGGTGTTCACCTCTCACGTTTGTCCATTTCTCCATATATTCACCCCTCAAGGCTGTGCACTTCTCCAACCACTTCTCTAGGTGTTCACCTCTCAAGGTTGTCCATTTCTCCAAAATATATTCACCCCTCAAGGCTGTGCACTTCTCCAACCACTTCTCTAGGTATTCACCTCTCAAGGTTGTCCATTTCTCCATATATTCATCCCTCAAGGTGATGCACTTCTCCGGCCACTTCTCTAGGTATTCACCTCTCAAGGTTGTCCATTTCTCCATATATTCACCCCTCAAGGCTGTGCACTTCTCCAACCACTTCTCTAGGTACTCACCTCTCAAGGTTGTCCATTTCTCTATATATTCACCCCTCAAGGTGATGCACTTCTCCAACCATTTCTCTATGTATTCACCTCTCAAGGTTGTCCATTTCTCCATATATTCACCCCTCAAGGTGATGCACTTCTCCGGCCACTTCTCTAGGTACTCACCTTTCAAGGTTGTCCATTTCTCCATATATTCACCCCTCTAGGTGGCGCACTTCTCCAACCACTTCTCTAGGTATTCACCTCTCAAGGTTGTTCATTTCTCCATATATTCACCCCTCAAGGTGATGCACTTCTCCAGCCACTTCTCTGGGTATTTACCTCTCAAGTTTGTCCATTTCTCCATATATTCATCCCTCAAGGTGATGCCCTTCTCCAGCCACTTCTCTAGGTATTCACCTCTCAAGTTTGTCCATTTCTCCATATATTCACCCCTCAAGGTGATGCACTTCTCCAACCACTTCTCTAGGTATTCACCTCTCAAGTTTGTCCATTTCTCCATATATCCATCCCTCAAGGTGATGCACTTCTCCAGCCACTTCTCTAGGTATTCACCTCTCAAGCTGGTCCATTTCTCCATATATTCATCCCTCAAGATGATGCACTTCTCTAGGTACTCACCTCTCAAGGTTGTCCATTTCTCCATATATTCACCCCTCAAGGCTGTGCATTTCTCCAACCACTTCTCTAGGTGTTCACCTCTCAAGGTTGTCCATTTCTCCATATATTCACCCCTCAAGGCTGTGCACTTCTCCAACCACTTCTCTAGGTATTCACCTCTCAAGGTTGTCCATTTCTCCATATATTCACCCCTCAAGGCTGTGCACTTCTCCAACCACTTCTCTAGGTGTTCACCTCTCACGGTTGTCCACTTCTCCATATATTCACCCCTCAAGGCTGTGCACTTCTCCAGCCACTTCTCTAGGTATTCACCTCTCAAGGTTGTCCATTTCTCCATATATTCATCCCTCAAGGTGATGCACTTCTCCGGCCACTTCTCTATTTATTCACCTCTCAAGGTTGTCCATTTCTCCATATATTCACCCCTCAAGGCTGTGCACTTCTCCAGCCACTTCTCTAGGTATTCACCTCTCAAGTTTGTCCATTTCTCCATATATTCATCCCTCAAGGTGATGCACTTCTCTAGGTACTCACCTCTCAAGGTTGTCCATTTCTCCATATATTCACCCCTCAAGGTGATGCACTTTTACAACCACTTCTCTAGGTACTCACCTCTCAAGGTTGTCCATTTCTCCATATATTCACCCCTCAAGGCTGTGCACTTCTCCAACCACTTCTCTAGGTGTTCACCTCTCACGTTTGTCCATTTCTCCATATATTCACCCCTCAAGGCTGTGCACTTCTCCAACCACTTCTCTAGGTGTTCACCTCTCAAGGTTGTCCATTTCTCCAAAATATATTCACCCCTCAAGGCTGTGCACTTCTCCAACCACTTCTCTAGGTATTCACCTCTCAAGGTTGTCCATTTCTCCATATATTCATCCCTCAAGGTGATGCACTTCTCCGGCCACTTCTCTAGGTATTCACCTCTCAAGGTTGTCCATTTCTCCATATATTCACCCCTCAAGGCTGTGCACTTCTCCAACCACTTCTCTAGGTGTTCACCTCTCATGGTTGTCCATTTCTCCAAAATATATTCACCCCTCAAGGCTGTGCACTTCTCCAACCACTTCTCTAGGTATTCACCTCTCAAGGTTGTCCATTTCTCCATATATTCATCCCTCAAGGTGATGCACTTCTCCGGCCACTTCTCTAGGTATTCACCTCTCAAGGTTGTCCATTTCTCCATATATTCACCCCTCAAGGCTGTGCACTTCTCCAGCCACTTCTCTAGGTATTCACCTCTCAAGTTTGTCCATTTCTCCATATATTCATCCCTCAAGGTGATGCACTTTTCTATGTACTCACCTCTCAAGGTTGTCCATTTCTCCATATATTCACCCCTCAAGGTGATGCACTTTTCCAACCACTTCTCTAGGTACTCACCTCTCAAGGTTGTCCATTTCTCCATATATTCACCCCTCAAGGCTGTGCACTTCTCCAACCACTTCTCTAGGTGTTCACCTCTCACGTTTGTCCATTTCTCCATATATTCACCCCTCAAGGCTGTGCACTTCTCCAACCACTTCTCTAGGTGTTCACCTCTCAAGGTTGTCCATTTCTCCATATATTCACCCTCAAGGCTGTGCACTTCTCCAACCACTTCTCTAGGTGTTCACCTCTCAAGGTTGTCCATTTCTCCATATATTCACCCCTCAAGGCTGTGCACTTCTCCAACCACTTCTCTAGGTATTCACCTCTCAAGGTTGTCCATTTCTCCTTATATTCATCCCTCAAGGTGATGCACTTCTCCGGCCACTTCTCTAGGTATTCACCTCTCAAGGTTGTCCATTTCTCCATATATTCACCCCTCAAGGCTGTGCACTTCTCCAGCCACTTCTCTAGGTATTCACCTCTCAAGTTTGTCCATTTCTCCATATATTCATCCCTCAAGGTGATGCACTTCTCTCGGTACCCACCTCTCAAGGTTATCCATTTCTCCATATATTCACCCCTCAAGGTGATGCACTTTTCCAACCACTTCTCTAGGTACTCACCTCTCAAGGTTGTCCATTTCTCCATATATTCACCCCTCAAGGCTGTGCACTTCTCCAACCACTTCTCTAGGTGTTCACCTCTCACGTTTTTCCATTTCTCCATATATTCACCCCTCAAGGCTGTGCACTTCTCCAAACACTTCTCTAGGTGTTCACCTCTCAAGATTGTCCATTTCTCCAAAATATATTCACCCCTCAAGGCTGTGCACTTCTCCAACCACTTCTCTAGGTATTCACCTCTCAAGGTTGTCCATTTCTCCATATATTCATCCCTCAAGGTGATGCACTTCTCCGGCCACTTCTCTAGGTATTCACCTCTCAAGGTTGTCCATTTCTCCATATATTCACCCCTCAAGGCTGTGCACTTCTCCAACCACTTCTCTAGGTATTCACCTCTCAAGGTTGTCCATTTCTCCATATATTCACCCCTCAAGGTGATGCACTTCTCCAGCCACTTCTCTAGGTACTCACCTCTCAAGGTTGTCCATTTCTCTATATATTCACCCCTCAAGGTGATGCACTTCTCCAACCATTTCTCTAGGTATTCACCTCTCAAGGTTGTCCATTTCTCCATATATTCACCCCTCAAGGTGATGCACTTCTCCAACCACTTCTCTAGGTACTCACCTCTCAAGGTTGTCCATTTCTCTATATATTCACCCCTCAAGGTGATGCACTTCTCCAACCATTTCTCTATGTATTCACCTCTCAAGGTTGTCCATTTCTCCATATATTCACCCCTCAAGGTGATGCACTTCTCCGGCCACTTCTCTAGGTACTCACCTTTCAAGGTTGTCCATTTCTCCATATATTCACCCCTCTAGGTGACGCACTTCTCCAACCACTTCTCTAGGTATTCACCTCTCAAGGTTGTTCATTTCTCCATATATATTTACCCCTCAAGGTGATGCACTTCTCCAGCCACTTCTCTGGGTATTCACCTCTCAAGTTTGTCCATTTCTCCATATATTCATCCCTCAAGGTGATGCCCTTCTCCAGCCACTTCTCTAGGTATTCACCTCTCAAGTTTGTCCATTTCTCCATATATTCACCCCTCAAGGTGATGCACTTCTCCAACCACTTCTCTAGGTATTCACCTCTCAAGTTTGTCCATTTCTCCATATATCCATCCTCAAGGTGATGCACTTCTCCAGCCACTTCTCTAGGTATTCACCTCTCAAGCTGGTCCATTTCTCCATATATTCATCCCTCAAGGTGATGCACTTCTCTAGGTACTCACCTCTCAAGTTTGTCTATTTCTCCATATATTCACCCCTCAAGGCTGTGCATTTCTCCAACCACTTCTCTAGGTGTTCACCTCTCAAGGTTGTCCATTTCTCCATATATTCACCCATCAAGGCTGTGCACTTCTCCAACCACTTCTCTAGGTGTTTACCTCTCAAGGTTGTCCATTTCTCCATATATTCACCCCTCAAGGCTGTGCACTTCTCCAACCACTTCTCTAGGTGTTCACCTCTCACGGTTGTCCATTTCTCCATATATTCACCCCTCAAGGCTGTGCACTTCTCCAACCACTTCTCTAGGTATTCACCTCTCAAGGTTGTCCATTTCTCCATATATTCATCCCTCAAGGTGATGCACTTCTCCGGCCACTTCTCTATTTATTCACCTCCCAAGGTTGTCCATTTCTCCATATATTCACCCCTCAAGGCTGTGCACTTCTCCAGCCACTTCTCTAGGTATTCACCTCTCAAGTTTGTCCATTTCTCCATATATTCATCCCTCAAGGTGATGCACTTCTCTAGGTACTCACCTCTCAAGGTTGTCCATTTCTCCATATATTCACCCCTCAAGGTGATGCACTTTTACAACCACTTCTCTAGGTACTCACCTCTCAAGGTTGTCCATTTCTCCATATATTCACCCCTCAAGGCTGTGCACTTCTCCAACCACTTCTCTAGGTGTTCACCTCTCACGTTTGTCCATTTCTCCATATATTCACCCCTCAAGGCTGTGCACTTCTCCAACCACTTCTCTAGGTGTTCACCTCTCAAGGTTGTCCATTTCTCCAAAATATATTCACCCCTCAAGGCTGTGCACTTCTCCAACCACTTCTCTAGGTATTCACCTCTCAAGGTTGTCCATTTCTCCATATATTCATCCCTCAAGGTGATGCACTTCTCCAGCCACTTCTCTAGGTATTCACCTCTCAAGGTTGTCAATTTCTCCATATATTCACCCCTCAAGGCTGTGCACTTCTCCAACCACTTCTCTAGGTATTCACCTCTCAAGGTTGTCCATTTCTCCATATATTCATCCCTCAAGGTGATGCACTTCTCCAACCACTTCTCTAGGTATTCACCTCTCAAGTTTGTCCATTTCTCCATATATCCATCCCTCAAGGTGATGCACTTCTCCAGCCACTTCTCTAGGTATTCACCTCTCAAGTTTGTCCATTTCTCCATATATTCATCCCTCAAGGTGATGCACTTCTCCAGCCACTTCTCTAGGTATTTACCTCTCAAGTTTGTCCATTTCTCCATATATCCATCCCTCAAGGTGATGCACTTCTCCTGCCACTTCTCTAGATATTCACCTCTCAAGTTTGTCCATTTTTCCATATATTCATCCCTCAAGGTGATGCACTTCTCTAGGTACTCACCTCTCAAGGTTATCCATTTCTCCATATATTCACCCCTCAAGGTGATGCACTTTTCCAACCACTTCTCTAGGTACTCACCTCTCAAGGTTGTCCATTTCTCCATATATTCACCTCTCAAGGCTGTGCACTTCTCCAACCACTTCTCTAGGTGTTCACCTCTCAAGGTTGTCCATTTCTCCAAAATATATTCACCCCTCAAGGCTGTGCACTTCTCCAACCACTTCTCTAGGTGTTCACCTCTCAAGGTTCCTCTCAAGGTTGTCCATTTCTCCAAATATATTCACCCCTCAAGGCTGTGCACTTCTCCAACCACTTCTCTAGGTGTTCACCTCTCAGGTTGTCCATTTCTCCAAATATTTTCACCCCTCAAGTGATGCACTTCTCCGGCCACTTCTCTAGGTATTCACCTCTCAATGTTGTCCATTTCTCCAATATTCACCCCTCAAGGCTGGTGCACTTCTCCAACCACTTCTCTAGGTATTCACCTCTCAAGTGTCCATTTCTCCATATTTCATCCCTCAAGGTGATGCACTTCTCCGGCCACATTCTCTAGGTATTCACCTCTCAAGGTGTCCATTTCTCCATATATTCACCCCTCAAGGCTGTGCATTCTCCAGCCACTTCTCTAGGTATTCACCTCTCAAGTTTGTCCATTTCTCCATATATTCACCCCTCAAGTTGATTCAACTTCTCTAGGTACTCACCTCTCAAGGTTGTCCATTTCTCCATATATTCACCCCTCAAGGCTGGCACTTCTCCAACCTCTTCTCTAGGTGTTCACCTCTCAAGGTTGTCCATTTCTCCAATATATTCACCCCTCAAGCTGTGCACTTCTCAACCACTTCTCTAGGTGTTCACCTCTCACGTTGTCCATTTCCCATACATTCACCCTCAAGGCTGTGCACTTCTCCAACCACTTCTCTAGGTGTTCACCTCTCAAGGTTGTCCATTTCTCCAAATATATTCACCCCTCAAGGCTGTGCACTTCTCCAACCACTTCTCTAGTATTCACCTCTCAAGGTTGTCCATTTCTCCATATATTCATCCCTCAAGTGAATGCACTTCTCCGGCCACTTCTCTAGGTATTCACCTCTCAAGTTGTCCATTTCTCCATATATTCACCCCTCAAGGCTGTGCACTTCTCCAGCCACTTCTCTAGGTATTCACCTCTCAAGTTTTGTCCATTTCTCCATATATTCACCCTCAAGGTGATGCACTTCTCCAACCACTTCTCTAGGTATTCACCTCTCAAGGTTGTCCATTTCTCCATATATTCATCCCTCAAGGTGTACACTTCTCCACCACTTCTCTATGTATTCACCTCTCAAGGTTGTCCATTCTCCATATATTCACCCCTCAAGGCTGTGCACTTCTCCAACCACTTCTCTAGGTATTCACCTCTCAAGGTTGTCCATTTCTCCATATATTCACCCCTCAAGGTGATGCACTTCTCCAGCCACTTCTCTAGGTACTCACCTCTCAAGGTTGTCCATTGTCTCTATATATTCACCCCTCAAGGTGATGCACTTCTCCAACCACTTCTCTAGGTACTCACCTCTCAAGGTTGTCCATTTCTCTATATATTCACCCTCAAGTGATGCACTTCTCCACCATTTCTCTAGGTATTCACCTCTCAAGGTTGTCCATTTCTCCATATATTCACCCCTCAAGGTGATGCACTTCTCCGGCCACTTCTCTAGGTATTCACCTCTCAAGGTTGTCCATTTCTCCATATATTCACCCCTCTAGGTGATGCACTTCTCCAGCCACTTCTCTGGGTATTCACCTCTCAAGTTGTCCATTTCTCCATATATTCACCCCTCAAGGTGTGCACTTCTCCAACCACTTCTCTAGTGTTCACCTCTCAAGTTGTCCATTTCTCCATATATTCACCCCTCAAGCTGTTGCACTTCTCCAACCACTTCTCTAGGTGTTCACCTCTCAAGGTTGTCCATTTCTCCAAAATAGATTCACCCTCAAGGCTGTGCACTTCTCCACCACTTCTCTAGGTATTCACCTCTCAATTTGTCCATTTCTCTATATTCATCCCTCAAGGTGTGCACTTCTCCAGCCACTTCTCTAGGTATTCACCTCTCAAGGTTGTCAATTTCTCCATATATTCACCTCAAGGCTGTGCACTTCTCCAACCACTTCTCTGTATTCACCTCTCAAGGTGTCCATTTCTCCATATATTCATCCCTCAAGGTGATGCACTTCTCCAACCACTTCTCTAGGTATTCACCTCTCAGTTTGTCCATTTCTCCATATATCCATCCCTCAAGGTGATGCACTTCTCCAGCCACTTCTCTAGGTATTCACCTCTCAATTTGTCCATTTCTCCATATATCATCCCTCAGGTGATGCACTTCTCCAGCCACTTCTCTAGGTATTCACCTCTCAAGTTTGTCCATTTCTCCATATATTCATCCCTCAAGGTGATGCACTTCTCCAGCCACTTCTCTAGGTATTCACCTCTCAAGTTTGTCCATTTTCCATATATTCACCCCTCAAGGTGATGCACTTTCTGGTACTCACCTCTCAAGGTTGTCCATTTCTCCATATATTCACCCCTCAAGGTGATGCACTTCTCCACCACTTCTCTAGGTACTCACCTCTCAAGGTTGTCCATTTCTCCATATATTCACCCCTCAAGGCTGTGCACTTCTCCAACCACTTCTCTAGGTATTCACCTCTCAAGTTGTCCATTTCTCCATATATTCACCCCTCAAGGTGATGCACTTCTCCAACCACTTCTCTAGTGTTCACCTCTCAAGGTTGTCCATTTCTCCATATATTCACCCTCAAGGTGATGCACTTCTCCAACCACTTCTCTAGGTATTCACCTCTCAAGTTGTCCATTTCTCCATATATTCACCCCTCAAGGTGATGCACTTCTCCGGCCACTTCTCTAGGTATTCACCTCTCAAGGTTGTCCATTTCTCCATATATTCACCCCTCAAGGTGATGCACTTCTCCACCACTTCTCTAGGTATTCACCTCTCAAGGTGTCCATTTCTCCATATATTCACCCCTCAAGGTGATGCACTTCTCCACCACTTCTCTAGGTATTCACCTCTCAAGGTTGTCCATTTCTCCATATATTCACCCTCAAGGTGATGCACTTCTCCAACCACTTCTCTAGGTATTCACCTCTCAAGGTTGTCCATTTCTCTATATATTCACCCCTCAAGGTGATGCACTTCTCCAACCATTTCTCTAGGTATTCACCTCTCAAGGTTGTCCATTTCTCCATATATTCACCCCTCAAGGTGATGCACTTCTCCAGCCACTTCTCTAGGTACTCACCTCTCAAGGTTGTCCATTTCTCCATATATTCACCCCTCAAGGTGATGCACTTCTCCAGCCACTTCTCTAGGTATTCACCTCTCAAGGTTGTCCATTTCTCCATATATTCACCCCTCAAGGCTGTGCACTTCTCCAACCACTTCTCTAGGTATTCACCTCTCAAGTTTGTCCATTTCTCCATATATTCACCCCTCAAGGCTGTGCACTTCTCCAACCACTTCTCTAGGTATTCACCTCTCAAGTGTCCATTTCTCCATATATTCACCCCTCAAGGCTGTGCACTTCTCCAACCACTTCTCTAGGTATTCACCTCTCAAGGTTGTCCATTTCTCCATATATTCACCCCTCAAGGTGTGCACTTCTCCAACCACTTCTCTAGGTATTCACCTCTCAAGGTTGTCCATTTCTCCATATATTCACCCCTCAAGGTGATGCACTTCTCCAACCACTTCTCTAGGTATTCACCTCTCAAGGTTGTCCATTTCTCCATATATTCACCCCTCAAGGCTGTGCACTTCTCCAACCACTTCTCTAGGTGTCACCTCTCAAGTTTGTCCATTTCTCCATATATTCATCCCTCAAGGCTGCACTTCTCCAACCACTTCTCTAGGTATTCACCTCTCAAGGTTGTCCATTTCTCCATATATTCATCCCTCAAGGTGATGCACTTCTCCAACCACTTCTCTAGGTATTCACCTCTCAAGGTTGTCCATTTCTCCATATATTCACCCCTCAAGGTGATGCACTTCTCCAACCACTTCTCTAGGTATTCACCTCTCAAGTTTGTCCATTTCTCCATATATTCATCCCTCAAGGTGATGCACTTCTCTAGGTACTTCACCTCTCAAGGTTGTCCATTTCTCCATATATTCACCCTCAAGGTGATGCACTTCTCCAACCACTTCTCTAGGTATTCACCTCTCAAGGTTGTCCATTTCTCCATATATTCACCCCTCAAGGCTGTGCACTTCTCCAACCACTTCTCTAGGTGTTCACCTCTCAAGGTTGTCCATTTCTCCATATATTCACCCCTCAAGGCTGTGCACTTCTCCAACCACTTCTCTAGGTGTTCACCTCTCAAGGTTGTCCATTTCTCCAAATATATTCACCCCTCAAGGCTGTGCACTTCTCCAACCACTTCTCTAGGTTTCACCTCTCAAGGTTGTCCATTTCTCCATATATTCACCCTCAAGGTGATGCACTTCTCCGGCCACTTCTCTAGGTATTCACCTCTCAAGGTTGTCCATTTCTCCATATATTCACCCTCAAGGCTGTGCACTTCTCCAACCACTTCTCTAGGTATTCACCTCTCAAGGTTGTCCATTTCTCCATATATTCACCCCTCAGGTGATGCACTTCTCAGGCCACTTCTCTAGGTATTCACCTCTCAAGTTGTCCATTTCTTTTCTCCATATTCCCCCTCAAGGTGATGCACTTCTCAGCCACTTCTCTAGGTATTCACCTCTCAAGTTGTCCATTTCTCCATATATTCATCCCTCAAGGTGATGCACACTTCTCTAGGTATTCACCTCTCAAGGTTGTCCATTTCTCCATATATTCCCCCTCAAGGTGTGCACTTCTCCACCACTTCTCTAGGTATCACCTCTCAAGTGTGTCCATTTCTCCATATATTCACCCCTCAAGGTGTGCACTTCTCCAACCACTTCTCTAGTTTCACCTCTCAAGTTTGTCCATTTCTCCATATATTCACCCCTCAAGGCTGTGCCTTCTCCAACCACTTCTCTAGGTATTCACCTCTCAAGTTTGTCCATTTCTCCATATATTCACCCCTCAAGGCTGTGCACTTCTCCAACCACTTCTCTAGGTATTCACCTCTCAAGGTTGTCCATTTCTCCATATATTCACCCCTCAAGGTGATGCACTTCTCCAACCACTTCTCTAGTATTCACCTCTCAAGGTTGTCCATTTCTCCATATATCACCCCTCAAGGCTGTGCACTTCTCCAGCACTTCTCTAGGTATTCACCTCTCACGTTTGTCCATTTCTCCATATATTCATCCCTCAAGGTGATGCACTTCTCCAGCCACTTCTCTAGGTATTCACCTCTCAAGGTTGTCCATTTCTCCATATATTCACCCCTCAAGGCTGTGCACTTCTCCAACCACTTCTCTAGGTATTCACCTCTCAAGGTTGTCCATTTCTCCATATATTCACCCCTCAAGGGTGCACTTCTCCAACCACTTCTCTAGGTATTCACCTCTCAAGGTTGTCCATTTCTCCATATATTCACCCCTCAAGGTGATGCACTTCTCCAACCACTTCTCTAGGTACTCACCTCTCAAGGTTGTCCATTTCTCCATATATTCACCCCTCAAGGTGATGCACTTCTCCAACCACTTCTCTAGGTTCACCTCTCAAGTTGTCCATTTCTCCATATATTCACCCTCAAGGCTGTGCACTTCTCCAACCACTTCTCTAGGTATTCACCTCTCAAGGTTGTCCATTTCTCCATATATTCACCCTCAAGGTGTGCACTTCTCCAACCACTTCTCTAGGTATTCACCTCTCAAGGTTGTCCATTTCTCCATATATTCACCCCTCAAGGTGATGCACTTCTCCAACCACTTCTCTAGGTATTCACCTCTCAAGGTTGTCCATTTCTCCATATATTCATCCCTCAAGGTGATGCACTTCTCCAGCCACTTCTCTAGGTATTCACCTCTCAAGTTTGTCCATTTCTCCATATATTCACCCCTCAAGGCTGTGCACTTCTCCAACCACTTCTCTAGGTATTCACCTCTCAAGGTTGTCCATTTCTCCAATATTCATCCCTCAAGGTGATGCACTTCTCCAGCCACTTCTCTAGGTATTCACCTCTCAAGGTGTCCATTTCTCCATATATTCATCCCTCAAGGTGATGCACTTCTCTAGGGTACTCACCTCTCAAGGTTGTCCATTTCTCCATATATTCACCCCTCAAGGCTGTGCACTTCTCCAACCACTTCTCTAGGTGTTCACCTCTCAAGTTTGTCCATTTCTCCATATATTCACCCTCAAGGTGTGCACTTCTCCAACCACTTCTCTAGTGTTCACCTCTCAAGGTTGTCCATTTCTCCATATATTCACCCCTCAAGGCTGTGCACTTCTCCAACCACTTCTCTAGGTGTTCACCTCTCAAGTTGTCCATTTCTCCATATATTCACCCCTCAAGGCTGTGCACTTCTCCAACCACTTCTCTAGGTATTCACCTCTTTTTTTTCCCCCCAAGGTTGTCCATTTCTCCATATATTCATCCCTCAAGGTGATGCACTTCTCCAACCACTTCTCTAGGTATTCACCTCTCAAGGTTGTCCATTTCTCCATATATTCACCCCTCAAGGCTGTGCACTTCTCCAACCACTTCTCTAGGTATTCACCTCTCAAGGTTGTCCATTTCTCCATATATTCATCCCTCAAGGTGATGCACTTCTCTAGGTATTCACCTCTCAAGGTTGTCCATTTCTCCATATATTCACCCCTCAAGGCTGTGCACTTCTCCAACCACTTCTCTAGGTATTCACCTCTCAAGTTTGTCCATTTCTCCATATATTCACCCCTCAAGGCTGTGCACTTCTCCAACCACTTCTCTAGGTGTTCACCTCTCAAGTTTGTCCATTTCTCCATATATTCACCCCTCAAGGTGTGCACTTCTCCAACCACTTCTCTAGGTGTTCACCTCTCAAGGTTGTCCATTTCTCCATATATTCACCCCTCAAGGCTGTGCACTTCTCCACCACTTCTCTAGGTATTCACCTCTCAAGTTGTCCATTTCTCCATATATTCATCCCTCAAGGTGTGCACTTCTCCGGCACTTCTCTAGGTATTCACCTCTCAAGGTTGTCCATTTCTCCAATATATTCACCCCTCAAGGCTGTGCACTTCTCCAACCACTTCTCTAGGTATTCACCTCTCAAGGTTGTCCATTTCTCCATATATTCATCCCTCAAGGTGATGCACTTCTCCGGCCACTTCTCTAGGTATTCACCTCTCAAGTTGTCCATTTCTCCATATATTCACCCCTCAAGGCTGTGCACTTCTCCAACCACTTCTCTAGGTATTCACCTCTCAAGGTTGTCCATTTCTCCATATATTCACCCTCAAGGTGATGCACTTCTCCAGCCACTTCTCTAGGTATTCACCTCTCAAGGTTGTCCATTTCTCTATATATTCACCCCTCAAGGTGATGCACTTCTCCAACCACTTCTCTAGGTATTCACCTCTCAAGGTTGTCCATTTCTCCATATATTCACCCCTCAAGGTGATGCACTTCTCCAACCACTTCTCTAGGTACTCACCTCTCAAGGTTGTCCATTTCTCTATATATTCACCCCTCAAGGTGATGCACTTCTCCAACCATTTCTCTATGTATTCACCTCTCAAGGTTGTCCATTTCTCCATATATTCACCCCTCAAGGTGATGCACTTCTCCGGCCACTTCTCTAGGTACTCACCTTTCAAGGTTGTCCATTTCTCCATATATTCACCCCTCTAGGTGACGCACTTCTCCAACCACTTCTCTAGGTATTCACCTCTCAAGGTTGTTCATTTCTCCATATATATTTACCCCTCAAGGTGATGCACTTCTCCAGCCACTTCTCTGGTATTCACCTCTCAAGTTTGTCCATTTCTCCATATATTCATCCCTCAAGGTGATGCCCTTCTCCAGCCACTTCTCTAGGTATTCACCTCTCAAGTTTGTCCATTTCTCCATATATTCACCCCTCAAGGTGATGCACTTCTCCAACCACTTCTCTAGGTATTCACCTCTCAAGTTTGTCCATTTCTCCATATATCCATCCCTCAAGGTGATGCACTTCTCCAGCCACTTCTCTAGGTATTCACCTCTCAAGCTGGTCCATTTCTCCATATATTCATCCCTCAAGGTGATGCACTTCTCTAGGTACTCACCTCTCAAGGTTTGTCCATTTCTCCATATATTCACCCCTCAAGGCTGTGCATTTCTCCAACCACTTCTCTAGGTGTTCACCTCTCAAGGTTGTCCATTTCTCCATATATTCACCCATCAAGGCTGTGCACTTCTCCAACCACTTCTCTAGGTGTTCACCTCTCAAGGTTGTCCATTTCTCCATATATTCACCCCTCAAGGCTGTGCACTTCTCCAACCACTTCTCTAGGTGTTCACCTCTCACGGTTGTCCATTTCTCCATATATTCACCCCTCAAGGCTGTGCACTTCTCCAACCACTTCTCTAGGTATTCACCTCTCAAGGTTGTCCATTTCTCCATATATTCATCCCTCAAGGTGATGCACTTCTCCGGCCACTTCTCTATTTATTCACCTCTCAAGGTTGTCCATTTCTCCATATATTCACCCCTCAAGGCTGTGCACTTCTCCAGCCACTTCTCTAGGTATTCACCTCTCAAGTTTGTCCATTTCTCCATATATTCATCCCTCAAGGTGATGCACTTCTCTAGGTACTCACCTCTCAAGGTTGTCCATTTCTCCATATATTCACCCCTCAAGGTGATGCACTTTTACAACCACTTCTCTAGGTACTCACCTCTCAAGGTTGTCCATTTCTCCATATATTCACCCCTCAAGCTGTGCACTTCTCCAACCACTTCTCTAGGTGTTCACCTCTCACGTTTGTCCATTTCTCCATATATTCACCCCTCAAGGCTGTGCACTTCTCCAACCACTTCTCTAGGTGTTCACCTCTCAAGGTTGTCCATTTCTCCAAATATATTCACCCCTCAAGGCTGTGCACTTCTCCAACCACTTCTCTAGGTATTCACCTCTCAAGGTTGTCCATTTCTCCATATATTCATCCCTCAAGGTGATGCACTTCTCCAGCCACTTCTCTAGGTATTCACCTCTCAAGGTTGTCCATTTCTCCATATATTCACCCCTCAAGGCTGTGCACTTCTCCAACCACTTCTCTAGGTATTCACCTCTCAAGGTTGTCCATTTCTCCATATATTCATCCCTCAAGGTGATGCACTTCTCCAACCACTTCTCTAGGTATTCACCTCTCAAGTTTGTCCATTTCTCCATATATCCATCCCTCAGGTGATGCACTTCTCCAGCCACTTCTCTAGGTATTCACCTCTCAAGTTTGTCCATTTCTCCATATATTCATCCCTCAAGGTGATGCACTTCTCCAGCCACTTCTCTAGGTATTTACCTCTCAAGTTTGTCCATTTCTCCATATATCCATCCCTCAAGGTGATGCACTTCTCCAGCCACTTCTCTAGGTATTCACCTCTCAAGTTTGTCCATTTTTCCATATATTCATCCCTCAAGGTGATGCACTTCTCTAGGTACTCACCTCTCAAGGTTATCCATTTCTCCATATATTCACCCCTCAAGGTGATGCACTTTTCCAACCACTTCTCTAGGTACTCACCTCTCAAGGTTGTCCATTTCTCCATATATTCACCTCTCAAGGCTGTGCACTTCTCCAACCACTTCTCTAGGTGTTCACCTCTCAAGTTTGTCCATTTCTCCATATATTCACCCCTCAAGGCTGTGCACTTCTCCAACCACTTCTCTAGGTGTTCACCTCTCAAGGTTGTCCATTTCTCCAAATATATTCACCCCTCAAGGCTGTGCACTTCTCCAACCACTTCTCTAGGTGTTCACCTCTCAAGGTTGTCCATTTCTCCAAATATTCACCCCTCAAGGTGATGCACTTCTCCGGCCACTTCTCTAGGTATTCACCTCTCAAGTTGTCCATTTCTCCATATATTCACCCCTCAAGGCTGTGCACTTCTCCAACCACTTCTCTAGGTATTCACCTCTCAAGGTTGTCCATTTCTCCATATATTCATCCCTCAAGGTGATGCACTTCTCCGGCCACTTCTCTAGGTATTCACCTCTCAAGGTTGTCCATTTCTCCATATATTCACCCCTCAAGGCTGTGCACTTCTCCAGCCACTTCTCTAGGTATTCACCTCTCAAGTTTGTCCATTTCTCCATATATTCATCCCTCAAGGTGATGCACTTCTCTAGGTACTCACCTCTCAAGGTTGTCCATTTCTCCATATATTCACCCCTCAAGGCTGTGCACTTCTCCAACCACTTCTCTAGGTGTTCACCTCTCAAGGTTGTCCATTTCTCCAAATATATTCACCCCTCAAGGCTGTGCACTTCTCCAACCACTTCTCTAGGTGTTCACCTCTCACGTTTGTCCATTTCTCCATACATTCACCCCTCAAGGCTGTGCACTTCTCCAACCACTTCTCTAGGTGTTCACCTCTCATGGTTGTCCATTTCTCCAAAATATATTCACCCCTCAAGGCTGTGCACTTCTCCAACCACTTCTCTAGGTATTCACCTCTCAAGGTTGTCCATTTCTCCATATATTCATCCCTCAAGGTGATGCTCTTCTCCGGCCACTTCTCTAGGTATTCACCTCTCAAGGTTGTCCATTTCTCCATATATTCACCCCTCAAGGCTGTGCACTTCTCCAGCCACTTCTCTAGGTATTCACCTCTCACGTTTGTCCATTTCTCCATATATTCATCCCTCAAGGTGATGCACTTCTCCAGCCACTTCTCTAGGTATTCACCTCTCAAGGTTGTCCATTTCTCCATATATTCATCCCTCAAGACTGTACACTTCTCCAACCACTTCTCTATGTATTCACCTCTCAAGGTTGTCCATTTCTCCATATATTCACCCCTCAAGGCTGTGCACTTCTCCAACCACTTCTCTAGGTATTCACCTCTCAAGGTTGTCCATTTCTCCATATATTCACCCCTCAAGGTGATGCACTTCTCCAGCCACTTCTCTAGGTACTCACCTCTCAAGGTTGTCAATTTCTCTATATATTCACCCCTCAAGGTGATGCACTTCTCCAACCACTTCTCTAGGTACTCACCTCTCAAGGTTGTCCATTTCTCTATATATTCACCCCTCAAGGTGATGCACTTCTCCAACCATTTCTCTATGTATTCACCTCTCAAGGTTGTCCATTTCTCCATATATTCACCCCTCAATGTGATGCACTTCTCCGGCACTTCTCTAGGTACCTCTCAAGGTTGTCCATTTCTCCATATATTCACCCCTCAAGGTGATGCACTTCTCCAGCCACTTCTCTAGGTATTCACCTCTCAAGTTGTCCATTTCTCCATATATTCACCCCTCAAGGCTGTGCACTTCTCCAACCACTTCTCTAGGTGTTCACCTCTCACGTTTGTCCATTTCTCCATATATTCACCCTCAAGGCTGTGCACTTCTCCAACCACTTCTCTAGGTGTTCACCTCTCAAGTTGTCCATTTCTCCAAAATATATTCACCCCTCAAGGCTGTGCACTTCTCCAACCACTTCTCTAGGTATTCACCTCTCAAGGTTGTCCATTTCTCCATATATTCATCCCTCAAGGTGATGCACTTCTCCAGCCACTTCTCTAGGTATTCACCTCTCAAGGTTGTCCATTTCTCCATATATTCACCCCTCAAGGCTGTGCACTTCTCCAACCACTTCTCTAGGTATTCACCTCTCAAGGTTGTCCATTTCTCCATATATTCATCCCTCAAGGTGATGCACTTCTCCAACCACTTCTCTAGGTATTCACCTCTCAAGGTTGTCCATTTCTCCATATATTCACCCCTCAAGGTGTGCACTTCTCCAGCCACTTCTCTAGGTATTCACCTCTCAAGTTTGTCCATTTCTCCATATATTCATCCCTCAAGGTGATGCACTTCTCTAGTAACTCACCTCTCAAGGTTGTCCATTTCTCCATATATTCACCCCTCAAGGTGTGCACTTCTCCAACCACTTCTCTAGGTATTCACCTCTCAAGTTTGTCCATTTCTCCATATATTCACCCTCAAGTGTGCACTTCTCCAACCACTCTCTAGGTGTTCACCTCTCTCTCAGTTTGTCCATTTCTCCATATATTCACCCTCAAGGTGATGCACTTCTCCAACCACTTCTCTAGGTACTCACCTCTCAAGGTTGTCCATTTCTCCATATATTCACCCCTCAAGGCTGTGCACTTCTCCAACCACTTCTCTAGGTGTTCACCTCTCAAGGTTGTCCATTTCTCCATATATTCACCCCTCAAGGCTGTGCACTTCTCCAACCACTTCTCTAGGTGTTCACCTCTCAAGGTTGTCCATTTCTCCCATATATTCACCCCTCAAGGCTGTGCACTTCTCCAACCACTTCTCTAGGTATTCACCTCTCAAGTTGTCCATTTCTCCATATATTCACCCCTCAAGGTGATGCACTTCTCCAGCCACTTCTCTAGGTATTCACCTCTCAAGGTTGTCCATTTCTCCATATATTCACCCCTCAAGGCTGTGCACTTCTCCAACCACTTCTCTAGGTATTCACCTCTCAAGGTTGTCCATTTCTCCATATATTCACCCCTCAAGGTGTGCACTTCTCCACCACTTCTCTAGGTATTCACCTCTCAAGGTTGTCCATTTCTCCATATATTCACCCCTCAAGGTGATGCACTTCTCCAGCCACTTCTCTAGGTATTCACCTCTCAAGGTTGTCCATTTCTCCATATATTCACCCTCAAGGTGATGCACTTCTCCAACCACTTCTCTAGGTATTCACCTCTCAAGGTTGTCCATTTCTCCATATATTCACCCCTCAAGGTGATGCACTTCTCCAACCACTTCTCTAGGTATTCACCTCTCAAGGTTGTCCATTTCTCCATATATTCATCCCTCAAGGTGATGCACTTCTCTAGGTACTCACCTCTCAAGGTTATCCATTTCTCCATATATTCACCCCTCAAGGTGTGCACTTCTCCAACCACTTCTCTAGGTTTCACCTCTCAAGGTTGTCCATTTCTCCATATATTCACCCTCAAGGCTGTGCACTTCTCCAACCACTTCTCTAGGTGTTCACCTCTCAAGTTTGTCCATTTCTCCATATATTCACCCCTCAAGGCTGTGCACTTCTCCAACCACTTCTCTAGGTATTCACCTCTCAAGGTTGTCCATTTCTCCATATATTCACCCCTCAAGGTGTGCACTTCTCCAACCACTTCTCTAGGTATTCACCTCTCAAGGTTGTCCATTTCTCCATATATTCACCCCTCAAGGCTGTGCACTTCTCCAGCCACTTCTCTAGGTATTCACCTCTCAAGTTTGTCCATTTCTCCATATATTCATCCCTCAAGGTGATGCACTTCTCCAGCCACTTCTCTAGGTATTCACCTCTCAAGGTTGTCCATTTCTCCATATATTCACCCCTCAAGACTGTACACTTCTCCAACCACTTCTCTATGTATTCACCTCTCAAGGTTGTCCATTTCTCCATATATTCACCCCTCAAGGCTGTGCACTTCTCCAACCACTTCTCTAGGTATTCACCTCTCAAGGTTGTCCATTTCTCCATATATTCACCCCTCAAGGTGATGCACTTCTCCAACCACTTCTCTAGGTACTCACCTCTCAAGGTTGTCCATTTCTCTATATATTCACCCCTCAAGGTGATGCACTTCTCCAACCACTTCTCTAGGTATTCACCTCTCAAGGTTGTCCATTTCTCCATATATTCACCCCTCAAGGTGATGCACTTCTCCAACCACTTCTCTAGGTATTCACCTCTCAAGGTTGTCCATTTCTCCATATATTCACCCCTCAAGGTGATGCACTTCTCCAGCCACTTCTCTAGGTATTCACCTCTCAAGGTTGTCCATTTCTCCATATATTCACCCCTCAAGGTGATGCACTTCTCCAGCCACTTCTCTAGGTATTCACCTCTCAAGTTTGTCCATTTCTCCATATATTCACCCCTCAAGGTGATGCACTTCTCCACCACTTCTCTAGGTATTCACCTCTCAAGTTTGTCCATTTCTCCATATATTCATCCCTCAAGGTGATGCACTTCTCCAACCACTTCTCTAGGTATTCACCTCTCAAGTTTGTCCATTTCTCCATATATCCATCCCTCAAGGTGATGCACTTCTCCAGCCACTTCTCTAGGTATTCACCTCTCAAGTTTGTCCATTTCTCCATATATTCATCCTCAAGGTGATGCACTTCTCTAGGTACTCACCTCTCAAGGTTGTCCATTTCTCCATATATTCACCCCTCAAGGCTGTGCACTTCTCCAACCACTTCTCTAGGTGTTCACCTCTCAAGGTTGTCCATTTCTCCATATATTCACCCCTCAAGGCTGTGCACTTCTCCAACCACTTCTCTAGGTGTTCACCTCTCAAGGTTGTCCATTTCTCCATATATTCACCCCTCAAGGCTGTGCACTTCTCCAACCACTTCTCTAGGTGTTCACCTCTCACGGTTGTCCATTTCTCCATATATTCACCCCTCAAGGCTGTGCACTTCTCCAACCACTTCTCTAGGTATTCACCTCTCAAGGTTGTCCATTTCTCCATATATTCATCCCTCAAGGTGATGCACTTCTCCGGCCACTTCTCTAGGTATTCACCTCTCAAGTTTGTCCATTTCTCCATATATTCACCCCTCAAGGCTGTGCACTTCTCCAGCCACTTCTCTAGGTATTCACCTCTCAAGTTTGTCCATTTCTCCATATATTCATCCCTCAAGGTGATGCACTTCTCTAGGTACTCACCTCTCAAGGTTGTCCATTTCTCCATATATTCACCCCTCAAGGTGATGCACTTTTCCAACCACTTCTCTAGGTACTCACCTCTCAAGGTTGTCCATTTCTCCATATATTCACCCCTCAAGGCTGTGCACTTCTCCAACCACTTCTCTAGGTGTTCACCTCTCACGTTTGTCCATTTCTCCATATATTCACCCCTCAAGGCTGTGCACTTCTCCAACCACTTCTCTAGGTGTTCACCTCTCAAGGTTGTCCATTTCTCCAAAATATATTCACCCCTCAAGGCTGTGCACTTCTCCAACCACTTCTCTAGGTATTCACCTCTCAAGGTTGTCCATTTCTCCATATATTCATCCCTCAAGGTGATGCACTTCTCCAGCCACTTCTCTAGGTATTCACCTCTCAAGGTTGTCCATTTCTCCATATATTCACCCCTCAAGGCTGTGCACTTCTCCAACCACTTCTCTAGGTATTCACCTCTCAAGGTTGTCCATTTCTCCATATATTCATCCCTCAAGGTGATGCACTTCTCCAACCACTTCTCTAGGTATTCACCTCTCAAGGTTGTCCATTTCTCCATATATTCATCCCTCAAGGTGATGCACTTCTCCAACCACTTCTCTAGGTATTCACCTCTCAAGTTTGTCCATTTCTCCATATATTCATCCCTCAAGGTGATGCACTTCTCCAGCCACTTCTCTAGGTATTCACCTCTCAAGTTTGTCCATTTCTCCATATATTCATCCCTCAAGGTGATGCACTTCTCTAGGTACTCACCTCTCAAGGTTGTCCATTTCTCCATATATTCACCCCTCAAGGTGATGCACTTTTCCAACCACTTCTCTAGGTACTCACCTCTCAAGGTTGTCCATTTCTCCATATATTCACCCTCAAGGCTGTGCACTTCTCCAACCACTTCTCTAGGTATTCACCTCTCAAGTTTGTCCATTTCTCCATATATTCACCCCTCAAGGCTGTGCACTTCTCCAACCACTTCTCTAGGTGTTCACCTCTCAAGGTTGTCCATTTCTCCATATATTCACCCCTCAAGGCTGTGCACTTCTCCAACCACTTCTCTAGGTATTCACCTCTCAAGGTTGTCCATTTCTCCATATATTCATCCCTCAAGGTGATGCACTTCTCCGCCACTTCTCTAGGTATTCACCTCTCAAGGTTGTCCATTTCTCCATATATTCACCCCTCAAGGCTGTGCACTTCTCCAACCACTTCTCTAGGTATTCACCTCTCAAGGTTGTCCATTTCTCCATATATTCATCCCTCAAGGTGATGCACTTCTCCGGCCACTTCTCTAGGTATTCACCTCTCAAGGTTGTCCATTTCTCCATATATTCACCCCTCAAGGCTGTGCACTTCTCCAGCCACTTCTCTAGGTATTCACCTCTCAAGTTTGTCCATTTCTCCATATATTCATCCCTCAAGGTGATGCACTTCTCTAGGTACTCACCTCTCAAGGTTGTCCATTTCTCCATATATTCACCCCTCAAGGTGATGCACTTCTCCAACCACTTCTCTACTCACCTCTCAAGGTTGTCCATTTCTCCATATATTCACCCCTCAAGGCTGTGCACTTCTCCAACCACTTCTCTAGGTGTTCACCTCTCAAGTTTGTCCATTTCTCCATATATTCACCCCTCAAGGCTGTGCACTTCTCCAACCACTTCTCTAGGTGTTCACCTCTCAAGGTTGTCCATTTCTCCAAAATATATTCACCCCTCAAGGCTGTGCACTTCTCCAACCACTTCTCTAGGTATTCACCTCTCAAGGTTGTCCATTTCTCCATATATTCATCCCTCAAGGTGATGCACTTCTCCTGCCACTTCTCTAGGTATTCACCTCTCAAGGTTGTCCATTTCTCCATATATTCACCCCTCAAGGCTGTGCACTTCTCCAGCCACTTCTCTAGGTATTCACCTCTCAAGTTTGTCCATTTCTCCATATATTCATCCCTCAAGGTGATGCACTTCTCCAGCCACTTCTCTAGGTATTCACCTCTCAAGTTTGTCCATTTCTCCATATATTCATCCCTCAAGGTGATGCACTTCTCCAGCCACTTCTCTAGGTATTCACCTCTCAAGGTTGTCCATTTCTCCATATATTCATCCCTCAAGACTGTGCACTTCTCCAACCACTTCTCTATGTATTCACCTCTCAAGGTTGTCCATTTCTCCATATATTCACCCCTCAAGGCTGTGCACTTCTCCAACCACTTCTCTAGGTATTCACCTCTCAAGGTTGTCCATTTCTCCATATATTCACCCCTCAAGGCTGTGCACTTCTCCAGCCACTTCTCTAGGTACTCACCTCTCAAGGTTGTCCATTTCTCTATATATTCACCCCTCAAGGTGATGCACTTCTCCAACCACTTCTCTAGGTACTCACCTCTCAAGGTTGTCCATTTCTCTATATATTCACCCCTCAAGGTGATGCACTTCTCCAACCATTTCTCTATGTATTCACCTCTCAAGGTTGTCCATTTCTCCATATATTCACCCCTCAAGGTGATGCACTTCTCCGGCCACTTCTCTAGGTACTCACCTTTCAAGGTTGTCCATTTCTCCATATATTCACCCCTCTAGGTGATGCACTTCTCCAACCACTTCTCTAGGTATTCACCTCTCAAGGTTGTTCATTTCTCCATATATTCATCCCTCAAGGTGGTGCACTTCTCCAGCCACTTCTCTAGGTATTCACCTCTCAAGTTTGTCCATTTCTCCATATATTCACCCCTCAAGGTGATGCACTTCTCCAACCACTTCTCTAGGTATTCACCTCTCAAGTTTGTCCATTTCTCCATATATTCATCCCTCAAGGTGATGCACTTCTCCAGCCACTTCTCTAGGTATTCACCTCTCAAGTTTGTCCATTTCTCCATATATCCATCCCTCAAGGTGATGCACTTCTCCAGCCACTTCTCTAGGTATTCACCTCTCAAGTTTGTCCATTTCTCCATATATTCATCCCTCAAGGTGATGCACTTCTCTAGGTACTCACCTCTCAAGGTTGTCCATTTCTCCATATATTCACCCCTCAAGGCTGTGCACTTCTCCAACCACTTCTCTAGGTGTTCACCTCTCAAGGTTGTCCATTTCTCCATATATTCACCCTCAAGGCTGTGCACTTCTCCAACCACTTCTCTAGGTGTTCACCTCTCAAGGTTGTCCATTTCTCCATATATTCACCCCTCAAGGCTGTGCACTTCTCCAACCACTTCTCTAGGTGTTCACCTCTCACGGTTGTCCATTTCTCCATATATTCACCCCTCAAGGCTGTGCACTTCTCCAACCACTTCTCTAGGTATTCACCTCTCAAGGTTGTCCATTTCTCCATATATTCATCCCTCAAGGTGATGCACTTCTCCGGCCACTTCTCTAGGTATTCACCTCTCAAGTTTGTCCATTTCTCCATATATTCACCCCTCAAGGCTGTGCACTTCTCCAGCCACTTCTCTAGGTATTCACCTCTCAAGTTTGTCCATTTCTCCATATATTCATCCCTCAAGGTGATGCACTTCTCTAGGTACTCACCTCTCAAGGTTGTCCATTTCTCCATATATTCACCCCTCAAGGTGATGCACTTCTCCAACCACTTCTCTAGGTACTCACCTCTCAAGGTTGTCCATTTCTCCATATATTCACCCCTCAAGGCTGTGCACTTCTCCAACCACTTCTCTAGGTGTTCACCTCTCGTTTGTCCATTTCTCCATATATTCACCCCTCAAGGCTGTGCACTTCTCCAACCACTTCTCTAGGTGTTCACCTCTCAAGGTTGTCCATTTCTCCAAAATATATTCACCCCTCAAGGCTGTGCACTTCTCCAACCACTTCTCTAGGTATTCACCTCTCAAGGTTGTCCATTTCTCCATATATTCATCCCTCAAGGTGATGCACTTCTCCAGCCACTTCTCTAGGTATTCACCTCTCAAGGTTGTCCATTTCTCTATATATTCACCCCTCAAGGTGTGCACTTCTCCAACCACTTCTCTAGGTACTCACCTCTCAAGGTTGTCCATTTCTCTATATATTCACCCCTCAAGGTGATGCACTTCTCCAACCATTCTCTAGGTATTCACCTCTCAAGGTTGTCCATTTCTCCATATATTCACCCCTCAAGGTGATGCACTTCTCCGGCCACTTCTCTAGGTACTCACCTCTCAAGGTTGTCCATTTCTCCATATATTCACCCCTCAAGTGATGCACTTCTCCAACCACTTCTCTAGGTATTCACCTCTCAAGGTTGTTCATTTCTCCATATATTCACCCCTCAAGGTGATGCACTTCTCCAGCCACTTCTCTAGGTATTCACCTCTCAAGTTTGTCCATTTCTCCATATATTCATCCCTCAAGGTGGTGCACTTCTCCAGCCACTTCTCTAGGTATTCACCTCTCAAGTTTGTCCATTTCTCCATATATTCACCCCTCAAGGTGATGCACTTCTCCAACCACTTCTCTAGGTATTCACCTCTCAAGTTTGTCCATTTCTCCATATATTCATCCCTCAAGGTGATGCACTTCTCCAGCCACTTCTCTAGGTATTCACCTCTCAAGTTTGTCCATTTCTCCATATATTCATCCCTCAAGGTGATGCACTTCTCCAGCCACTTCTCTAGGTATTCACCTCTCAAGTTTGTCCATTTCTCCATATATTCATCCCTCAAGGTGATGCACTTCTCTAGGTACTCACCTCTCAAGGTTGTCCATTTCTCCATATATTCACCCCTCAAGGCTGTGCACTTCTCCAACCACTTCTCTAGGTGTTCACCTCTCAAGGTTGTCCATTTCTCCATATATTCACCCCTCAAGGCTGTGCACTTCTCCAACCACTTCTCTAGGTGTTCACCTCTCAAGGTTGTCCATTTCTCCATATATTCACCCCTCAAGGCTGTGCACTTCTCCAACCACTTCTCTAGGTATTCACCTCTCAAGGTTGTCCATTTCTCCATATATTCATCCCTCAAGGTGATGCACTTCTCCAACCACTTCTCTAGGTATTCACCTCTCAAGTTTGTCCATTTCTCCATATATTCATCCCTCAAGGTGATGCACTTCTCCAGCCACTTCTCTAGGTATTCACCTCTCAAGTTTGTCCATTTCTCCATATATTCATCCCTCAAGGTGATGCACTTCTCTAGGTACTCACCTCTCAAGGTTGTCCATTTCTCCATATATTCACCCCTCAAGGTGATGCACTTTCCAACCACTTCTCTAGGTACTCACCTCTCAAGTTGTCCATTTCTCCATATATTCACCCTCAAGGCTGTGCACTTCTCCAACCACTTCTCTAGGTGTTCACCTCTCACGTTTGTCCATTTCTCCATATATTCACCCCTCAAGGCTGTGCACTTCTCCAACCACTTCTCTAGGTATTCACCTCTCAAGGTTGTCCATTTCTCCATATATTCATCCCTCAAGGTGATGCACTTCTCCGGCCACTTCTCTAGGTATTCACCTCTCAAGGTTGTCCATTTCTCCATATATTCACCCCTCAAGGCTGTGCACTTCTCCAACCACTTCTCTAGGTATTCACCTCTCAAGGTTGTCCATTTCTCCATATATTCATCCCTCAAGGTGATGCACTTCTCCGGCCACTTCTCTAGGTATTCACCTCTCAAGGTTGTCCATTTCTCCATATATTCACCCCTCAAGGCTGTGCACTTCTCCAGCCACTTCTCTAGGTATTCACCTCTCAAGTTTGTCCATTTCTCCATATATTCATCCCTCAAGGTGATGCACTTCTCTAGGTACTCACCTCTCAAGGTTGTCCATTTCTCCATATATTCACCCCTCAAGGTGATGCACTTCTCCAACCACTTCTCTACTCACCTCTCAAGGTTGTCCATTTCTCCAAATATTCACCCCTCAAGGCTGTGCACTTCTCCAACCACTTCTCTAGGTATTCACCTCTCAAGTTTGTCCATTTCTCCATATATTCATCCCTCAAGGTGATGCACTTCTCTAGGTACTCACCTCTCAAGGTTATCCATTTCTCCATATATTCACCCCTCAAGGTGATGCACTTTTCCAACCACTTCTCTAGGTACTCACCTCTCAATGTTGTCCATTTCTCCATATATTCACCTCTCAAGGCTGTGCACTTCTCCAACCACTTCTCTAGGTGTTCACCTCTCTCGTTTGTCCATTTCTCCATATATTCACCCCTCAAGGCTGTGCACTTCTCAACCACTTCTCTAGGTGTTCACCTCTCAAGGTTGTCCATTTCTCCAAAATATATTCACCCCTCAAGGCTGTGCACTTCTCCAACCACTTCTCTAGGTATTCACCTCTCAAGGTTGTCCATTTCTCCATATATTCATCCCTCAAGGTGATGCACTTCTCCGGCCACTTCTCTAGGTATTCACCTCTCAAGGTTGTCCATTTCTCCATATATTCACCCCTCAAGGCTGTGCACTTCTCCAACCACTTCTCTAGGTATTCACCTCTCAAGGTTGTCCATTTCTCCATATATTCATCCCTCAAGGTGATGCACTTCTCCGGCCACTTCTCTAGGTATTCACCTCTCAAGGTTGTCCATTTCTCCATATATTCACCCCTCAAGGCTGTGCACTTCTCCAGCCACTTCTCTAGGTATTCACCTCTCAAGTTTGTCCATTTCTCCATATATTCATCCCTCAAGGTGATGCACTTCTCTAGGTACTCACCTCTCAAGGTTGTCCATTTCTCCATATATTCACCCCTCAAGGTGATGCACTTCTCCAACCACTTCTCTACTCACCTCTCAAGGTTGTCCATTTCTCAAATATTCACCCCTCAAGGCTGTGCACTTCTCCAACCACTTCTCTAGGTGTTCACCTCTCACGTTTGTCCATTTCTCCATATATTCACCCCTCAAGGCTGTGCACTTCTCCAACCACTTCTCTAGGTGTTCACCTCTCAAGGTTGTCCATTTCTCCAAAATATATTCACCCCTCAAGGCTGTGCACTTCTCCAACCACTTCTCTAGGTATTCACCTCTCAAGGTTGTCCATTTCTCCATATATTCATCCCTCAAGGTGATGCACTTCTCCTGCCACTTCTCTAGGTATTCACCTCTCAAGGTTGTCCATTTCTCCATATATTCACCCCTCAAGGCTGTGCACTTCTCCAGCCACTTCTCTAGGTATTCACCTCTCACGTTTGTCCATTTCTCCATATATTCATCCCTCAAGGTGATGCACTTCTCCAGCCACTTCTCTAGGTATTCACCTCTCAAGTTTGTCCATTTCTCCATATATTCATCCCTCAAGGTGATGCACTTCTCCAGCCACTTCTCTAGGTATTCACCTCTCAAGGTTGTCCATTTCTCCATATATTCATCCCTCAAGACTGTGCACTTCTCCAACCACTTCTCTAGGTATTCACCTCTCAAGTTTGTCCATTTCTCCATATATTCATCCCTCAAGGTGATGCACTTCTCCAGCCACTTCTCTAGGTATTCACCTCTCAAGGTTGTCCATTTCTCCATATATTCATCCCTCAAGGCTGTACACTTCTCCAACCACTTCTCTATGTATTCACCTCTCAAGTTTGTCCATTTCTCCATATATTCATCCCTCAAGGTGATGCACTTCTCTAGGTACTCACCTCTCAAGGTTGTCCATTTCTCCATATATTCACCCCTCAAGGTGATGCACTTTCCAACCACTTCTCTAGGTACTCACCTCTCAAGGTTGTCCATTTCTCCATATATTCACCCCTCAAGGCTGTGCACTTCTCCAACCACTTCTCTAGGTGTTCACCTCTCGTTTGTCCATTTCTCCATATATTCACCCCTCAAGGCTGTGCACTTCTCCAACCACTTCTCTAGGTGTTCACCTCTCAAGGTTGTCCATTTCTCCAAAATATATTCACCCCTCAAGGCTGTGCACTTCTCCAACCACTTCTCTAGGTACTCACCTCTCAAGGTTGTCCATTTCTCCATATATTCATCCCTCAAGGTGATGCACTTCTCCAGCCACTTCTCTAGGTATTCACCTCTCAAGGTTGTCCATTTCTCTATATATTCACCCCTCAAGGTGATGCACTTCTCCAACCACTTCTCTAGGTACTCACCTCTCAAGGTTGTCCATTTCTCTATATATTCACCCCTCAAGGTGATGCACTTCTCCAACCATTTCTCTATGTATTCACCTCTCAAGGTTGTCCATTTCTCCATATATTCACCCCTCAAGGTGATGCACTTCTCCGGCCACTTCTCTAGGTACTCACCTTTCAAGGTTGTCCATTTCTCCATATATTCACCCCTCTAAGTGACGCACTTCTCCAACCACTTCTATAGGTATTCACCTCTCAAGGTTGTTCATTTCTCCATATATTCACCCCTCAAGGTGATGCACTTCTCCAGCCACTTCTCTGGGTATTCACCTCTCAAGTTGTCCATTTCTCCATATATTCATCCCTCAAGATGGTGCCCTTCTCCAGCCACTTCTCTAGGTATTCACCTCTCAAGTTTGTCCATTTCTCCATATATTCACCCCTCAAGGTGATGCACTTCTCCAACCACTTCTCTAGGTATTCACCTCTCAAGTTTGTCCATTTCTCCATATATTCATCCCTCAAGGTGATGCACTTCTCCAGCCACTTCTCTAGGTATTTACCTCTCAAGGTTGTCCATTTCTCCATATATTCATCCCTCAAGGTGATGCACTTCTCCAGCCACTTCTCTATGTATTCACCTCTCAAGTTTGTCCATTTCTCCATATATCCATCCCTCAAGGTGATGCACTTCTCCAACCACTTCTCTAGGTATTCACCTCTCAAGTTTGTCCATTTCTCCATATATTCATCCCTCAAGGTGATGCACTTCTCCAGCCACTTCTCTAGGTATTTACCTCTCAAGTTTGTCCATTTCTCCATATATTCATCCCTCAAGGTGATGCACTTCTCTAGGTACTCACCTCTCAAGGTTATCCATTTCTCCATATATTCACCCCTCAAGGTGATGCACTTTTCCAACCACTTCTCTAGGTACTCACCTCTCAATGTTGCCCATTTCTCCATATATTCACCTCTCAAGGCTGTGCACTTCTCCAACCACTTCTCTAGGTGTTCACCTCTCACGTTTGTCCATTTATCCATATATTCACCCCTCAAGGCTGTGCACTTCTCCAACCACTTCTCTAGGTATTCACCTCTCAAGGTTGTCCATTTCTCCATATATTCATCCCTCAAGGTGATGCACTTCTCCGGCCACTTCTCTAGGTATTCACCTCTCAAGGTTGTCCATTTCTCCATATATTCACCCCTCAAGGCTGTGCACTTCTCCAACCACTTCTCTAGGTATTCACCTCTCAAGGTTGTCCATTTCTCCATATATTCATCCCTCAAGGTGATGCACTTCTCCGGCCACTTCTCTAGGTATTCACCTCTCAAGGTTGTCCATTTCTCCATATATTCACCCCTCAAGGCTGTGCACTTCTCCAGCCACTTCTCTAGGTATTCACCTCTCAAGTTTGTCCATTTCTCCATATATTCATCCCTCAAGGTGATGCACTTCTCTAGGTACTCACCTCTCAAGGTTGTCCATTTCTCCATATATTCACCCCTCAAGGTGATGCACTTCTCCAACCACTTCTCTACTCACCTCTCAAGGTTGTTCATTTCTTCAAATATTCACCCCTCAAGGCTGTGCACTTCTCCAACCACTTCTCTAGGTGTTCACCTCTCACGTTTGTCCATTTCTCCATATATTCACCCCTCAAGGCTGTGCACTTCTCCAACCACTTCTCTAGGTGTTCACCTCTCAAGGTTGTCCATTTCTCCAAAATATATTCACCCCTCAAGGCTGTGCACTTCTCCAACCACTTCTCTAGGTATTCACCTCTCAAGGTTGTCCATTTCTCCATATATTCATCCCACAAGGTGATGCACTTCTCCGGCCACTTCTCTAGGTATTCACCTCTCAAGGTTGTCCATTTCTCCATATATTCACCCCTCAAGGCTGTGCACTTCTCCAGCCACTTCTCTAGGTATTCACCTCTCACGTTTGTCCATTTCTCCATATATTCATCCCTCAAGGTGATGCACTTCTCCAGCCACTTCTCTAGGTATTCACCTCTCAAGTTTGTCCATTTCTCCATATATTCATCCCTCAAGGTGATGCACTTCTCCAGCCACTTCTCTAGGTATTCACCTCTCAAGGTTGTCCATTTCTCCATATATTCATCCCTCAAGACTGTACACTTCTCCAACCACTTCTCTATGTATTCACCTCTCAAGGTTGTCCATTTCTCCATATATTCATCTCTTGAGGCTGTACACTTCTCCAACCACTTCTCTAGGTATTCACCTCTCAAGGTTGTCCATTTCTCCATATATTCATCTCTCGAGGCTGTACACTTCTCCAGCCACTTCTCTAGGTACTCACCTCTCAAGGTTGTCCATTTCTCTATATATTCACCCCTCAAGGTGATGCACTTCTCCAACCACTTCTCTAGGTACTCACCTCTCAAGGTTGTCCATTTCTCTATATATTCACCCCTCAAGGTGATGCACTTCTCCAACCATTTCTCTATGTATTCACCTCTCAAGGTTGTCCATTTCTCCATATATTCACCCCTCAAGGTGATGCACTTCTCCGGCCACTTCTCTAGGTACTCACCTTTCAAGGTTGTCCATTTCTCCATATATTCACCCCTCTAGGTGACGCACTTCTCCAACCACTTCTATAGGTATTCACCTCTCAAGGTTGTTCATTTCTCCATATATTCACCCCTCAAGGTGATGCACTTCTCCAGCCACTTCTCTGGGTATTCACCTCTCAAGTTTGTCCATTTCTCCATATATTCACCCCTCAAGGTGATGCACTTCTCCAACCACTTCTCTAGGTATTCACCTCTCAAGTTTGTCCATTTCTCCATATATTCATCCCTCAAGGTGATGCACTTCTCCAGCCACTTCTCTAGGTATTTACCTCTCAAGTTTGTCCATTTCTCCATATATCCATCCCTCAAGGTGATGCACTTCTCCAGCCACTTCTCTAGGTATTCACCTCTCAAGTTTGTCCATTTCTCCATATATTCATCCCTTAAGGTGATGCACTTCTCTAGGTACTCACCTCTCAAGGTTGTCCATTTCTCCATATATTCATCTCTTGAGGCTGTACACTTCTCCAACCACTTCTCTAGGTATTCACCTCTCAAGGTTGTCCATTTCTCCATATATTCATCTCTCGAGGCTGTACACTTCTCCAGCCACTTCTCTAGGTACTCACCTCTCAAGGTTGTCCATTTCTCTATATATTCACCCCTCAAGGTGATGCACTTCTCCAACCACTTCTCTAGGTACTCACCTCTCAAGGTTGTCCATTTCTCTATATATTCACCCCTCAAGGTGATGCACTTCTCCAACCATTTCTCTATGTATTCACCTCTCAAGGTTGTCCATTTCTCCATATATTCACCCCTCAAGGTGATGCACTTCTCCGGCCACTTCTCTAGGTACTCACCTTTCAAGGTTGTCCATTTCTCCATATATTCACCCCTCTAGGTGACGCACTTCTCCAACCACTTCTATAGGTATTCACCTCTCAAGGTTGTTCATTTCTCCATATATTCACCCCTCAAGGTGATGCACTTCTCCAGCCACTTCTCTGGGTATTCACCTCTCAAGTTTGTCCATTTCTCCATATATTCATCCCTCAAGATGGTGCCCTTCTCCAGCCACTTCTCTAGGTATTCACCTCTCAAGTTTGTCCATTTCTCCATATATTCACCCCTCAAGGTGATGCACTTCTCCAACCACTTCTCTAGGTATTCACCTCTCAAGTTTGTCCATTTCTCCATATATTCATCCCTCAAGGTGATGCACTTCTCCAGCCACTTCTCTAGGTATTTACCTCTCAAGTTTGTCCATTTCTCCATATATCCATCCCTCAAGGTGATGCACTTCTCCAGCCACTTCTCTAGGTATTCACCTCTCAAGTTTGTCCATTTCTCCATATATTCATCCCTTAAGGTGATGCACTTCTCTAGGTACTCACCTCTCAAGGTTGTCCATTTCTCCATATATTCACCCCTCAAGGCTGTGCACTTCTCCAACCACTTCTCTAGGTGTTCACCTCTCAAGGTTGTCCATTTCTCCATATATTCACCCGTCAAGGCTGTGCACTTCTCCAACCACTTCTCTAGGTGTTCACCTCTCAAGGTTGTCCATTTCTCCATATATTCACCCCTCAAGACTGTGCACTTCTCCAACCACTTCTCTAGGTGTTCACCTCTCACGGTTGTCCATTTCTCCATATATTCACCCCTCAAGGCTGTGCACTTCTCCAACCACTTCTCTAGGTATTCACCTCTCAAGGTTGTCCATTTCTCCATATATTCACCCCTCAAGGTGATGCACTTCTCCGGCCACTTCTCTAGATATTCACCTCTCAAGTTTGACCATTTCTCCATATATTCATCCCTCAAGGTGATGCACTTCTCTAGGTACTCACCTCTCAAGGTTGTCCATTTCTCCATATATTCACCCCTCAAGGTGATGCACTTTTCCAACCACTTCTCTAGGTACTCACCTCTCAAGGTTGTCCATTTCTCCATATATTCACCCCTCAAGGCTGTGCACTTCTCCAACCACTTCTCTAGGTGTTCACCTCTCACGTTTGTCCATTTCTCCATATATTCACCCCTCAAGGCTGTGCACTTCTCCAACCACTTCTCTAGGTGTTCACCTCTCAAGGTTGTCCATTTCTCCAAAATATATTCACCCCTCAAGGCTGTGCACTTCTCCAACCACTTCTCTAGGTACTCACCTCTCAAGGTTGTCCATTTCTCCATATATTCATCCCTCAAGGTGATGCACTTCTCCAGCCACTTCTCTAGGTATTCACCTCTCAAGGTTGTCCATTTCTCTATATATTCACCCCTCAAGGTGATGCACTTCTCCAACCACTTCTCTAGGTACTCACCTCTCAAGGTTGTCCATTTCTCTATATATTCACCCCTCAAGGTGATGCACTTCTCCTACCATTTCTCTATGTATTCACCTCTCAAGGTTGTCCATTTCTCCATATATTCACCCCTCAAGGTGATGCACTTCTCCGGCCACTTCTCTAGGTACTCACCTTTCAAGGTTGTCCATTTCTCCATATATTCACCCCTCTAGGTGACGCACTTCTCCAACCACTTCTATAGGTATTCACCTCTCAAGGTTGTTCATTTCTCCATACATTCACCCCTCAAGGTGATGCACTTCTCCAGCCACTTCTCTGGGTATTCACCTCTCAAGTTTGTCCATTTCTCCATATATTCATCCCTCAAGATGGTGCCCTTCTCCAGCCACTTCTCTAGGTATTCACCTCTCAAGTTTGTCCATTTCTCCATATATTCACCCCTCAAGGTGATGCACTTCTCCAACCACTTCTCTAGGTATTCACCTCTCAAGTTTGTCCATTTCTCCATATATTCATCCCTCAAGGTGATGCACTTCTCCAGCCACTTCTCTAGGTATTTACCTCTCAAGTTTGTCCATTTCTCCATATATCCATCCCTCAAGGTGATGCACTTCTCCAGCCACTTCTCTAGGTATTCACCTCTCAAGTTTGTCCATTTCTCCATATATTCATCCCTTAAGGTGATGCACTTCTCTAGGTACTCACCTCTCAAGGTTGTCCATTTCTCCATATATTCACCCCTCAAGGCTGTGCACTTCTCCAACCACTTCTCTAGGTGTTCACCTCTCAAGGTTGTCCATTTCTCCATATATTCACCCCTCAAGGCTGTGCACTTCTCCAACCACTTCTCTAGGTGTTCACCTCTCAAGGTTGTCCATTTCTCCATATATTCACCCCTCAAGGCTGTGCACTTCTCCAACCACTTCTCTAGGTGTTCACCTCTCACGGTTGTCCATTTCTCCATATATTCACCCCTCAAGGCTGTGCACTTCTCCAACCACTTCTCTAGGTATTCACCTCTGAAGGTTGTCCATTTCTCCATATATTCATCCCTCAAGGTGATGCACTTCTCCGGCCACTTCTCTAGGTATTCACCTCTCAAGTTTGTCCATTTCTCCATATATTCACCCCTCAACTCTGTGCACTTCTCCAGCCACTTCTCTATGTATTCACCTCTCAAGTTTGTCCATTTCTCCATATATTCATCCCTCAAGGTGATGCACTTCTCTAGGTTCTCACCTCTCAAGGTTGTCCATTTCTCCATATATTCACCCCTCAAGGCTGTGCACTTCTCCAACCACTTCTCTAGGTGTTCACCTCTCAAGGTTGTCCATTTCTCCAAAATATATTCACCCCTCAAGGCTGTGCACTTCTCCAACCACTTCTCTAGGTACTCACCTCTCAAGGTTGTCCATTTCTCCATATATTTATCCCTCAAGGTGATGCACTTCTCCAGCCACTTCTCTAGGTATTCACCTCTCAAGGTTGTCCATTTCTCCATATATTCACCCCTCAAGGCTGTGCACTTCTCCAACCACTTCTCTAGGTATTCACCTCTCAAGGTTGTCCATTTCTCCATATATTCATCCCTCAAGGTGATGCACTTCTCCAACCACTTCTCTAGGTATTCACCTCTCAAGTTTGTCCATTTCTCCATATATCCATCCCTCAAGGTGATGCACTTCTCCAACCACTTCTCTAGGTATTCACCTCTCAAGTTTGTCCATTTCTCCATATATTCATCCCTCAAGGTGATGCACTTCTCCAGCCACTTCTCTAGGTATTTACCTCTCAAGTTTGTCCATTTCTCCATATATTCATCCCTCAAGGTGATGCACTTCTCTAGGTACTCACCTCTCAAGGTTATCCATTTCTCCATATATTCACCCCTCAAGGTGATGCACTTTTCCAACCACTTCTCTAGGTACTCACCTTTCAATGTTGTCCATTTCTCCATATATTCACCTCTCAAGGCTGTGCACTTCTCCAACCACTTCTCTAGGTGTTCACCTCTCACGTTTGTCCATTTCTCCATATATTCACCCCTCAAGGCTGTGCACTTCTCAAACCACTTCTCTAGGTGTTCACCTCTCAAGGTTGTCCATTTCTCCAAAATATATTCACCCCTCAAGGCTGTGCACTTCTCCAACCACTTCTCTAGGTATTCACCTCTCAAGGTTGTCCATTTCTCCATATATTCATCCCTCAAGGTGATGCACTTCTCCGGCCACTTCTCTAGGTATTCACCTCTCAAGGTTGTCCATTTCTCCATATATTCACCCCTCAAGGCTGTGCACTTCTCCAGCCACTTCTCTAGGTATTCACCTCTCACGTTTGTCCATTTCTCCATATATTCATCCCTCAAGGTGATGCACTTCTCCAGCCACTTCTCTAGGTATTCACCTCTCAAGTTTGTCCATTTCTCCATATATTCATCCCTCAAGGTGATGCACTTCTCCAGCCACTTCTCTAGGTATTCACCTCTCAAGGTTGTCCATTTCTCCATATATTCATCCCTCAAGACTGTACACTTCTCCAACCACTTCTCTATGTATTCACCTCTCAAGGTTGTCCATTTCTCCATATATTCATCTCTTGAGGCTGTACACTTCTCCAACCACTTCTCTAGGTATTCACCTCTCAAGGTTGTCCATTTCTCCATATATTCATCTCTCGAGGCTGTACACTTCTCCAGCCACTTCTCTAGGTATTCACCTCTCACGTTTGTCCATTTCTCCATATATTCATCCCTCAAGGTGATGCACTTCTCCAACCATTTCTCTAGGTATTCACCTCTCAAGTTTGTCCATTTCTCCATATATTCATCCCTCAAGGTGATGCACTTCTCCAGCCACTTCTCTATGTATTCACCTCTCAAGGTTGTCCATTTCTCCATATATTCATCCCTTGAGACTGTACACTTCTCCAACCACTTCTCTAGGTATTCACCTCTGAAGGTTGTCCATTTCTCCATATATTCACCCCTCAAGGCTGTGGACTTCTCTTTTTTTATAAGTAGAGACAGGTTATCAGCGACAAAACAAAGTTAGAACAGCATTTACTGCTTAAATAACATTTAATAATTTTCCAAGTTAAAAAAATAAGAACCCAAATTAAGAATATAAGAATTATTATCACTTCTATACAGTATAAAATTCTGGAGAGTTCCATAACATTAAACCATAAACATTAAAAATCATTTGATTTATTTACATAAAATGTTTCCTAAAAATTCTTAGATGTTTTTAGTTGAATACAGTCACCAACATAGACCTTTTTAGTGAGCCACGATAGGTCAGTGGTTAGTGAACTGGACTACAAAGGACAAGAGGTTGGTTTCAATCTGGACAAACGCTTCCAGGTTCACCCAACCTTAAATGGGTACCTGATTTTTTTTCTGGGAAAGTAAAGTGGCGCATGTGTAATACCAACCTATCTATCTATCTATTGTCCTTTCGAGCCGAAGACGGCACATAGGACAGAACCACAATCTCAAAAAAAGAAACCTTGCATGCCAAAATAGGACATATTGCAGAGATCAAGGATCCTAAAATCTATGGCTCTGTTTCCATAACAATACTTTTTTACAATGACAGCTTGTCAAGCCATCGATCAACCTCCTTAATCGCCTCTTACGACATGCCTGGAAAGTCACAAAGTCACTATTCTTTACTTCCCTCCTAATGCGGCCCTGGTAACACACGGGAAGTAATACCGACCATATTACCTCGAAAATCATGTGCCGAAGGTCTGTAAAAATTATGGTCACTAACACCATATTCCCTATACGCCACTTGGCGTGACGGGGCTCTTTACTTTTTTCTTAAAGATCTGTTTACATGAAACAGAAAATGAGTGCCATAGAACTTGTAGGAAAAATATGAGTAGCTCTTTATATTGTATTGTTAATGAATACTAGATTAACTGTTTGTCCCTGTTTTGTTTTGCTTAGGTGATGTTGATGATACTTCCTTGAAGGGCAAAGTGGGGGACAAGAAAAATGAGTGAACATCTTTGATGCCTGAATATTAATTCACTGGTGAAAAAAAATGATCATCTGTAGAGGGTTGCTGGATGAAAATGATGGAAAACAGGATATGTTATCGGATAAGGAAGGATTTTTCACACAAAAAAAGGCAGGAAATGGTAATGTGGTGCATATTTTCAATATTTTATTTAATAAGGCGGGGAACTGCATGGTCTAAAGGTATGATGTTAGCCTCTAAATAAGAAGGTCTCAGGTTTGAGTTCCACAACAGGCATTGGGAATTGTTCATTTGGAATCGATTATTTCTTCGTGGCTTTACACTACCCTGGGTAGTGAGATCCAATGTCTAGCTCTCTTGAATAACGTTAAAAGAACGTGTTACAGCATGCACTCATGTATGTTAAAGATCTTTGTGCACTCATGTATGTTAAAGATCCTTGTGCACTCATGTATGTTAAAGATCTTTGTGCACTCATGTATGTTAAAGATCTTTGTGCACTCATGTATGTTGAAGATCCTTGTGCACTCATGTATGTTAAAGATCCTTGAAGAAGGGATATAAGAAGGTAAATACCTGATGAGGTGAAGGACACACATCCTAAAAGCAGGCCATGTCCAACGAAGTCCTAACATTTGGTAACTCTGCATCATCATTGAGTGCCGTCTCCGCAACGAAGGTTGGCTACCATGGAGCGCCATTCTACTCTGTTTCTTGCTTTGATGGTGCAGTTTGTCATAGATTGACTTGTCCATCTTTTGATGTTACTCGTCCATGTTAGTCTTGGTCTGCCTCTGCCTCTTTTACCTTGTATTTTCCCTTCCAATATTACTTTTAGTAGGCTGTTGTGTCTTTTAACGTGCCCCAAAAATTTCATTTGTCTTGTCTTAATTGTATTTAGTAGGTCTATTTTAATTTTTAGTTGTTTTAAAACTTCATCGCTTGTTTTCTTTTCTTTCCATCCAATTCTACCTATTCTTCTATAAATCCACATTTCAAAGGCTTCAATTTTCTGTTCTGTTTTCTTGTCTAACGTCCATGTTTATGCACCATACAGGAATATTAAGAAGATGTAACATTTTGCTATTCTTAGTTTCAGCCCTATGGTTATTTGTTTTGTTGTTAGTATATTTTTCATGGCATTAAAATTACTTTTTTTGCCATACTTATTCTTTTGTTTATTTCAATTTTCCATTTTCCATCACTGGCTATAGTATGTCCAAAGTAGTTGTAGCTCTTAACTGTCTCCAGATGTATTCCTTCAACTGTGACATTTACTTGTATGTCTTGAGAATTTTCTTTGTTATGATCATAGTTTTAGTCTTTGTGATATTCTCTATGGAAGTAACTCCACATTTGTAGCTAATTTTTACACAGTGAATGTAAGGGTATGTTCTGGGGAATGTGTTTGGATGTTAATTTATATATTGTGACAAACAACAGCATGAGAGATCTTATATGAACTTCAATTTTATATCAGTTAATTTCCAAATACTCTTGAGGCAGACAAGACAGGCACTGCTGTGGAACCCTTAGGGAAAGAGAAAGCCAGAAATACATGGAGAAGTGAGTTCATGGAAACCCTTAAGAACATTGACCTAGACTGAAGAGAAGTAGAGAAAATTTCCAAGAATAAGGATGGATGGAGAGACCTTGTATGTAGTCTATGCTCCAGAAAGAGGTCTAAAGGGCTCTGATTGATGGATTGATTGATTGATTGATAGATAGATTGATTGATTGATAGATTGATTGATGGATGGATGGATTGATTGATGGATTGATTGATTGATTGATAAATAGATTGATTGATTGATAGATTGATTGATGGATGGATTGATTGATTGATGGATTGATTGATAGATAGATAGATTAATTGATTGATTGATAGATAGATTGATAGATAGATAGATTAATTGATTGATTGATAGATAGATTGATTGATGGATTGATTGATTGATTGATTGATTGATATATAGGAAGCAACTGGTTATTGAAAGTAAAGGAATAGAAACTGCTAGTGGAATTGGGTTGTATATTTCATCCACTACGAAGAAATTGAATGAGGGTAGCATTGAGGCTAGGTTGATCATTTCATGTTCTAAAAATGCCCAGTTCAAGATCTTGTGTGGAATGATCAGGACTGTTTTTTTCCCATGGCCCTCAATATAAATGTGATCAAGTGTCAAATGATATCAGAGGTTGACAGTGCGTGTGAACAATTCTATGAGACAGTAAATGAATTTGTAAATAAGTCTGAAAAAAGTTGTACTAGGGTGGTTCAATTTCTATAATTGAGCACAATAACTTCACCAGATCTTCTTGCTGCTAGTTCTAGGTAGTGTGAGCACAATAACTTCACTAGATCTTCCAGCTGCTAGTTCTAGGTAGTGTGAGCACAATAATTTCATCAGATCTTCCTGCTGTTAGTTCTAGGTAGTGTGAGCACAATAACTTCACCAGATCTTCCAGCTGTTAGTTCTATGTACTGTGAGCACAATAACTTCACCAGATCTTCCAGCTGTTGGTTCTAGGTAGTGTGAGCACAATAACTTCACCAGATCTTCCTGCTGTTAGTTCTAGATAGTGTGAGCACAATAACTTCACCAGATCTTCCAGCTGTTAGTTCTATGTACTGTGAGCACAATAACTTCACCAGATCTTCCAGCTGTTGGTTCTAGGTAGTGTGAGCACAATAACTTCACTAGATCTTCCAGCTGCTAGTTCTATGTACTGTGAGCACAATAACTTCACCAGATCTTCCAGCTGTTGGTTCTAGGTAGTGTGAGCACAATAACTTCACCAGATCTTTCAGCTGTTAGTTCTAGGTAGTGTGAGCACAATAACTTCACCAGATCTTTCAGCTGTTAGTTCTAGATAGCGTGAGCACAATAACTTCACCAGATCTTTCAGCTGTTAGTTCTAGGTAGTGTGAGCACAATAACTTCACCAGATCTTTCAGCTGTTAGTTCTAGGTAGTGTGAGCACAATAACTTCACCAGATCTTTCAGCTGTTAGTTCTAGGTAGTGTGAGCACAATAACTTCACCAGATCTTTCAGCTGTTAGTTCTAGGTAGTGTGAGCACAATAACTTCACCAGATCTCCCAGCTGTTAGTTCTAGGTAGTGTGAGCACAATAATTTCATCAGATCTCCCAGCTGTTAGTTCTAGGTAGTGTGAGCACAATAACTTCACCAGATCTCCCAGCTGTTAGTTCTAGGTAGTGTGAGCACAATAATTTCATCAGATCTCCCAGCTGTTAGTTCTAGGTAGTGTGAGCACAATAATTTCATCAGATCTCCCAGCTGTTAGTTCTAGGTAGTGTGAGCACAATAACTTCACCAGATCTCCCAGCTGTTAGTTCTATGTACTGTGAGCACAGTAACTTCACCAGATCTTCCAGCTGTTAGTTCTATGTACTGTGAGCACAGTAACTTCACCAGATCTTCCAGCTGTTAGTTCTATGTACTGTGAGCACAGTAACTTCACCAGATCTTCCAGCTGTTAGTTCTAGGTAGTGTGAGCACAGTAACTTCACCAGATCTTCCAGCTGTTAGTTCTAGGTAGTGTGAGCACAATAACTTCACCAGATCTTCCAGCTGTTAGTTCTAGGTAGTGTGAGCACAATAACTTCACCAGATCTCCCAGCTGTTAGTTCTATGTACTGTGAGCACAGTAACTTCACCAGATCTTCCAGCTTTTAGTTCTAGGTAGTGTCACATGGAAGATCGCAACAGTTATAGCCACATTGACAGACAACTCCACTCAAATTTCAAAACAGTTTATTACACTATTACAATCACATCTGCACATCTACAGTCACAATATAATCTGTTTATTTTTCTTACACGTGATCCATCAGCGGCAGTACTGAAACTATCGATGTATTAAATAGATGATTTATTAGGCTACTGCTAGACTTGATAAATTCATCTTCCTTATACATATCTAGATTAGATCACAACTCTTAAAAATAAGATCTCTTTGTAGCTATTCTAGATCTGGTCTCTCTCAATAACTAAATCTGGTCTCTCTCAATAACTAAATCTGGTCTCTCTCAATAACTAAATCTGGTCTCTCTCAATAACTAAATCTGGTCTCTCTCTACTATAAATCCTTCTGCACCTTAGTTTAAATATTCCTAGTCTTATCTGTTCAAGCTCCTTTGCGCATCCAATCAAAACTCACCACACTGAATTGTCTTTGTATCCAACTTACAAAACAACACGTCACTAATCAACTCTGCCCAACCTTCAAAGTTTCCAAATAACTCTACCTTGAACTTTTGGCCATGATCATCTCATGGATTTAGTCTGCCTAATAATTTGTTGTCGACCTAATTTTTAACACGTTACTAGTCACATTTTCCCCCTTCTCCACACTTCAGGAATTGAGTTATTTGCGGGTCATCATCATTGCACTTCGAACATGTCGATAGGTGCTCAGATCCCCACCTCAGCAAGTCCTGCAGTGTCCAGCGACTGACGACTCCAGTTCTATGTTGGTTGATAAGTCTTCTTACACGGCCACTAAGTTTCTCATTTCTGGCTGTGCCCATCTTAACTCCCATTTTCATCATCCGAAGAAGTGACGTGGATCTGTGTTTGTCGAAGTCCTGTGCTCTTCCCACATCTCAGAGGGCATTGATGATGTTCACCTGATCCATTTGTTGCCCGTCCTCAACTACAGCGCAGCTAGCCAACCTGTCCACTCTCTCACATCTAAACTTCAGGAATTTCCACTCTCGACTTGCTCTTATTCAGTTATTATTACAAAGTGACGACTTATTAGTGAAGGATGACTTTAATGAAAGGCTGTGAAAAGACACCAATGAGAATAGAGAGAGATCCCAGGAACCGTTGGTGATAAGACAGCTGAAAAAATGAATATGGAAGCACACTGTTGTCAGTATGAAACCAAAATGACATGTACATCACCAACACATTCTTCAAACACTAAGAGTGGCAAATATATGTACAAGTGGAACTACTAAACCTCTAGAAGTCAGAGAGATTTCATATTAAAGAATGCAGAACAAGAAAAGAGTAACCAACAGCAGAGCTGTCCCTGATGTTTCTGATGACCACAAAATGGTTATGACAACACCTATAAAGCCAGTAAAAAACAGAAGATACACAAACACACAAAAAAAACACAAGTTTAAGTTTAAGAAAACAATAACCAACATCGCAACAACAGTATGTGGAGTAAAACTATGAAGAAGAGTGCCCCATGGTGGAATAACACAATCAGCAGTTAAAGAAAAGAAGAAACTAAACAAAGCTGGAAGGAGACCAAAAAGGATATGATAAATATATATAATGTGGAAAAATGTAACAACTTTTATAAAAAAAGCAAAGCAAAATTCTTGGACAGAATTGGTCAGAAGATGAGCAAGGACTTTAAGACAGCCACAAGAGACTTCTACAAAACAGCTAAAGCAACAAGAGCAAGAAAAGAAAACCACAATCCCACTAAACTCATAAATGACAAAGAAGAACAGCAAATATTAAACAATTAAGAAATGCAACAGAGATGCAAAGAATATTTTGAAGACCTGTTGAACACGGCACCAACCACCAATAATACAACAAAAACTGTACAAAAATGCAGAGACACTGAACCTAACATTATGAAAGAATAAATCAAAGAATGCATACAAAAAATAAAGCACTGAGGTTTTCGGTAGAAATGATAACAGCAGGAGAAACAAAAGTCACATGGCTGCACAGAATATTCAATGCAGCATGGCAAGATAAGAGAGTTTAGAAGACTGGAAACAAGCCATCGTCACACCATTGTGGAAAAGAGAAAGGTAGCAAGTGAGACTACAACCAATATGGAGGTATCTCCCTATTCACACATGTAGAAGAAAAGTTGTACATCAAAGTTACAGAGAAAAAGCTGAGACTAATTATAGAGCTTCAGATCAACAACTCCCAAATGGGTTTCTAAAAAAAACAGGATGTATTGATTCACTATTCACCCTAAAACAGCTTATTCACTCAAAAACAGCTAGCAGAAAAGATGACAGAACACAATAAAAATGTGTACATAGCTTTCATAGACCAAGAAAACGCATTCAACCTAATAAATAAAACAAAAACTATGGGAGATACTAACATACAGAGTAAGCCAACATCTAGCCAACGTATGTAAAAGTCCCTACATCAACAGCAGCTGTGCAGTCAGAGCAGTCGTAGGCTAGACAGACCACTTTGAAGTTTGATCAGGAGTAAGACAGGGGAGCATATTATCTCCTCTATTGTTTATTATTTATATAGACTACATAAACCCATGACTAGAGATTAACTCTCATCTAGTCGTAAACAATCAGGCATTAATACATGGAAAAATAGAAGACCTACAAGAACACATGAACAGACTTGGTAGCACAGGCACCCAATACAATATGAAAATCAACATCAAGACAGAAGTCATGAACATTACTAAAGAAAAACAGAACATCAATGTAACAAAAGATGTCAGATAATTAAAGCAAGTGGAATTTAAATACGTAAGAAATCTAATGAAAAACCACAAGTAGCAAAAATGACTCAAGATGCAACAAAGCTTATCAAATTATTTGACAAATGTCATCACTGCCGTTCAATAAGGTAAAGATAAAGCACGAGACTTGAACCGGCGTCTTAGCACGCGAGTTTACACCCATATGTGCTCGGCTGCCTATCCTGAAGTGTTCTGAGACTTCTGGATAGTGTTGCTTCAAGCATCAAAACTCACGATGTGAGGCAGTATTCTTTACCTTTCCAGAGTAATACCCTGATACCCATTTCTGCCAGTGGCTGGGTCTACCACAGGAGCATTTATTTTTTCCTAACCATGAGTACAACTCTCACTGCTTCCAGTGGGAATCGAACACAGGTTGTCCATACATCGATAGTCTAGTCGGGTGGTTATCCTAACTAGACTACCAAGGCAACAAGGATTCAAGAGGGTTATATCAAGGGAAAACTTGTGAACCAGCATAGTTTTATTTCTCAGTCATTTCATGCTGAGGGCTTTGCTGAGGAGGATCTCAGCACTTATGTTGGATGTGTGATAAAGATAATTTGATGACCAACTAACATAGTCAGCATCACTGTCTAATATCCCTAAAAGAAGAATGAAGAACAAGAGTAATAATGCCAAATATTTAACCAAGTTTTCAGTGTAAAACTTCACGTAACCAAGTTTTCAGTGTAAAACTTCACGTAACTAAGTTTTCAGTGTAAAACTTCACGTAACTAAGTTTTCAGTGTAAAACTTCACGTGACCAAGTTTTCAGTGTAAAACTTCACGTAACTAAGTTTTCAGTGTAAAACTTCACGTGACCAAGTTTTCAGTGTAAAACTTCACGTAACTAAGTTTTCAGTGTAAAATTTCACGTAAGCAAGTTTTCAGTTTAAAACTTCACGTAACCAAGTTTTCAGTGTAAAACTTCACGTAACCAAGTTTTCAGTTTAAAACTTCACATAACCAAGTTTTCAGTGTAAAACTTCACGTAACCAAGAGCATGCTGTGGATAAGAAGCATTTTGAATAACTGCAATAAATAATTGGCAATCTTGCCATGTCATTCCAGACTTGTATTAATTGCCATTATCTAGTCTCTTGTTTTGTCAATCAATCTGTTGTATCAATATTTATCAGGATGATTTTTCAAAATATGTAATGAATAAACTCATCTTTTGTTTGTTTTTGTTTTTTTTTAATGAAAACTCTGTGATGACCACAGTGAGCCTTTATTATTATTATATTTCCCTTATTCTTGTATCCTACGGGAGCCGCGATAGCTCAGTGGTTAGTGAATAGGACTACAAAGGATAAGGGTTAGGGTTCGATCCCAACCGACGGCTTCCGGGTTCACCCAGCCTTAAATGGGTACCGGATTTTTTTCTGGGAAAGTAAAGCGCATGGGCGTAATACCGACCACATTACCCCAAAAATCATGTGCTGAAGGTCTGTAAAATATAGGGTCACTAACACCATATTTCCCTATACGCCACTTGGCATGACGGGGTTACTTTACTATTTACTACTTGTATCCTACACACATGTATGAAACATGAAAGTGGTATGTACCTTATGTCTTTTGGTGTGCTGTAGCGGCTATAATAGGGACTGTGACTGCCTTTCTTTGTTTGGATATTCGATGAAATATAAATTTGAATGATTCCACTGACATGGGCAGTTGAGCAATTATGGATTTTCATTCGTTCGCAGTGATACTGGGCCTCCAAATAATTATAACTAACACTAGATCATGTGGTTTGTTATTTAAGTATGTCAAATGAGTATTATTTAGTGTATGGGAACAGATAACTCATTTTCCATTATTTCTGACTGAGTAAATTTATTTTTAAAGAAAAGACGGTGGTCATATGTTAGACATGTGATGAGAAGAGATAATAACCGAATAGCAAAGCAAGCCCTCATGTGGGAAACAACAGGTAAGAGAAAAAGAGGAAGACCCAGGGAGACACTGAGAAGAACATTGCTGAGAGAGGCAAGAGCAGCAGGATTCGGCTCCCTCAATGAGATAGAGCTGCTTGCACAGAACAGAGACAGATGGCGAGATTTGATAAAATATCTTTAAAAGAAAACTGCTAGAACAAAAATTCAGATAGGAGAAAGTGTATCTTGGTCTACACCTTATGGGCCGGCTACGGCTCGAAAGGTCAATAGATAGATAGAAATTTATTTTTAAATGAATTTAAATATTTGAGAACTTTGTTAACCTCAGACAGAAGATGTACAAAAGAAGCGAGATGCAGAATTGCTCAGGCAAAAGCAGCTTTCCAAAAAATGAGGAAGATACTATACAATCCATTTTTGACAATAGAAACAAGAAAAAGAGTTCTTAAATGTTATGTAGAGCCAGTCTTGACATATGGATGTGAATCATGGACAATAGGACAACAAACAAGAAAATTACTGGAGTTTGTAGAAATGTGTTTTACAGAAGAATGTTGAGAGTACCATGGACAGCTAAGAAGAGTAATGAAGATGTTCTGAGAGAGGTCAAAGCAAAAAGAGAGCTAATTTCCAATATTAGGAAGAAATAATCATCATTTTTTGGCCATGTAATGAGAAGAGAACAACTGGAGTATATTGTAACAACTGGGAAAATTGAGGGACGAAGAGATAGAGGAAAGCAAAGAGAAAAAATACCAGACAGCTTAAGAGAATGGCTTGGCAGAAGGTCAACAACAGAAATTATAAATAACTGTCGAGATAGAAAATTGTGGAAAGACATGATCACCTACGACAGCAGGCCCGGTACTTGATGATGATGATGATATTTATTTAGACTCTAATTAATATTTCAGAGTTGGAACAACCTCCTGCAATGAAACAAATTTGATGTACAAAGCAGGTCTGTAGATGAATGTTTATACCTAGACAGACTGGTGGTATCTGACAACACACAAGTATTAGAACTAGATTCAAAGTGCAGTACAGTTTACCAAACTATTGCACCAAATGGCACCTTCATGGCCAACAAAGAAATAATATTAGAAGACAAAAAGAGTGCTCTTCAATCCAAATTTCAGATGTGAAACGTTGATTGAAAATTTTAGAACAATTACCACTAGGATCTTTCTTTCTTTCTTTCTTTCTTTTTTTTTTCTTTCTTTCTTTCTTTCTTTCTTTCTTTCTTTCTTTCTTTCTTTCTTTCTTTCTTTCTTTCTTTCTTTTTTTTCTTTATTTCTTTCTTTCTTTTTTCTTTCTTTATTTCTTTCTTTCTTTCTTATTTCTTTCTTCCTTCTTTCTTTCTTTATTTCTTTCTTCCTTCTTTCTTTCTTTTTTCTTTCTTTATTTCTTTCTTCTTTCTTTCTTTCTTTTTTATTTCTTTCTTTCTTCCTTCTTTCTTTCTTCCTTTCTTTCTTTCTTCCTTTCTTTCTCCCGTTGATTACTAAAAGAATTGATTGTCCCCCTTCATCATCGGCCCTTAGAGAGGATGTTAGGTGTTGATATGTTGTTGCAGCCAAAACTGTGACGTCTACGCCTTTCAGCCCAACTCATCTGATTTCAGCAACGTCATTTTTGATTAGCGAGCTGTCTTCCCTTTGCAATCCCTACTTGCATGACCAGACTGGACAGGTTAGTCTGTTTCTATAGGTACGGCGCAGAGGTAGATTACGGTCTGGGGACCTGGTTCTGGTTCACCGATCCGGGTGCAAGCTATCAGCTATGAGTCGCTGGCAGCTTCCAGCTGTGCTGCTTTGAGGTGCCCTTACCTCCATAACACTGAAATGAAATGTGTTGTGCAGATGGGAGACTACATTTTAAATGAGCTACTAAAAAGACAGGGTGTCCGGTTAGCGCAATCGATAGGCGGTTGGCTTACCACGGCAACAGCCGGGGTTCGTACCCTGGCGAGGACACCTGGGTTTTACTAATTCCCTAAAAATTAGTAGGAGCCGCGATAGCTCAGTGGTTAGTGAACTGGACTACTACGGACAAGGGGTAGGGTTCGATCCCAACCGACGGCTCCGGGTTCACCCAGCCTTAAATGGGTACCGGATTTTTTCTGGGAAAGTAAAGAGTTACTTTACTTTTTTACTTACTAAAAAGACAGCTATGGCTCACCTTTGAGGATGCTCAAGCGCCTGTAACTCGCAACAACAGGGTCGGTAACCCATCAGCTGACCAAGAGCTAGCCTTGACCTTCTATATTATTGTTGGTCTTCTCTGGTAACAGTCTGCATCAAAATAGGCTGCCTAACGGAGGCAAGAGTCGCCGTGTTCACCGTAGTGGTGATATTTACTGATACAGAAGACTTAGATTTGAAGTGTGATTGCTTACCATCTATCTATCTATTGTCCTTTCGAGCCGAAGACGGCACATAGGGCAGAACTACAATCTCAAAAACAGAAAACATGCGTGCCAAAATGGCACATATTGCAGAGATCACTGCTTCTAAAATCTATGGCTCTGTTTCCATAACAATGCTTTTTACAATGGCAGCTTGTCAAGCCATCGATCAAACTCCTTAGTCGCCTCTTACGACATGCCTGGAAGGTCACAGTGTCACTATTCTTTACTTCCCACATAACGAGGCCCCGGTAACACACGGAAGATTCCTTACCATACATACTAAGCATATATTTAAAGAGGAGAAGTGCAAGAGGCAGACTCAATGTAAGATGGATGGACAACATCTATGGAATGCTAGAACAACATTCTTCTTCTTCTTTTCTCTTTTCACTGATACCTAAAATGTGTCGTGGTTTATATCTTTTGTCGTTCTTGAGCTGCTCGAATTGTCTGAATTAGTGATTTTCCTTTGTTGTTACATGTCTCTGTCACTGCATCTATCCATCTTCTTCTAGGTCTTCCTCTTGGTCTTTTTCCATAGAACAACATTAATTGACAATAATTGAAGCCGCCCACAGGGCAAAAACCAGAATTTGTATGACCCTCAAACGAGTACAAAAGAAAACAAGAAAGAAAGAATTGCAATACCTCTAAGGCAGGACAAGTAACAGATTTCCAGCATGGCCTGAAATTAGACGAACTCCAACTTCTCCAGTAAAGCAGGGAATGCAAAGAAAGCCACTACGACCCGCTACATACCATTCTTAAGCCCAAAAGCTTCTGCTCACATCAACACGTGTGCCACAGCAACAACAAGGCTCACACACACACAGAAGAATACATACCTTCCACGTATTTTAATTGCAAACCTTTACAACCAGGCAAACTCTTACATGTCAATTTCTTCTGCCTTCTTGTCAATTATAATTCGTTCAACCTCATGTTTTGTCTTCTATAATAGGAAAACAACTATCGTAATACAATTGTATTGAAAAACCATATTTTTATGTGTAGGGTGCTTTGCTTCTGTATTTATAAAGTGGCGTGGTGTAACGTACACTCCTACAGGGTAATGTGACAGCTTTACAAAATAGGAAAACAAAAAATACTGACACTTCGACCAACATACGGCCTTACTCATAAAACGAACAACACTATCGAACAACAAAATAAAAATAAATTCTACATCTAGGATGAGCGAGACAGGTATTTGGAGATAGATGTCAGGAACATCAGTATGACATCACTCGAGATGCAGGCACCCAATAACATCTCACTCAAACTCTCAGGTCCATGTACCTTTTTTTTTTCAACCTGGTTGACCAGAGAGTGTCAAGCTGCTATTTGAACCCAATTTCATTTTATCTCCATGTCAATGACCCACCACTGGCGCCCACTACTGCCTATTACATCGTAAAAGTAAAGAGCCCCCGTCACACCAGGTGGCGTATAGGGAATATGGTGTTAGTCACTATAAATATTACAGACCTTCAGCACATGATTTTTGGAGTAATGTGGTCGGTATTACGCCCGTGCCACTTTACTTTCCCAGAAAAAAATCATGTGCCCATTTAAGGCTGGATGAACCCAGAAGCCGTCAGTTGGGATCGAACCCTACCCTTGTCCTTTGTAGTCCAGTTCACTAACCACTGACTTATCAAGGCCCCCGCCTATTACATGGTCAGAATAAAAATGATGATCATTTCATCCTTTACTTTTACTTTGACCTGTTTTAGAACGCCATTACACTGTTGTACTGTCTGTGGTATACTCAACAGTTTTCTGTAAAGTGACATTTATCTGTTTTATATATATATATATATATATATATATATATATATATATATATATATATATATATATATATATATATATAATCCTGGCACATGCCAATGGTCTTTTAGGACGAGAAAGGGATTCACTTGTACACCGTGGAACATCATCATATGTAAGTTGACCTACATAGGCGAATCAGGAAGCCATCTTGAGATAGACGTCACAAACATCTGTATGACATCAATCGAGATGCAGGCACCCAATAACATCTCACTCCTCTCAGGTTCATCCGGGTAAGGCGAATGTCCTAGTTACTGGCCTGGTGTCATCTTCTTCTGACAGCCGTAGCCGATTCACTTTAGAGAATCATCTGGTCACCCGTATGGGTTGCCTCACCCCATGGGGCGTCAATGTATCCCCGTTGTTTTTCATTTCTCCTTGACTTACCTGTTCCGATCATCTCATATGTAGTATAATTTATCTGTACATCATTGTTTGTTGGTGTTGTTCTCGTTTCCTGAAGAAGGCTGCACGTGGGCCAAAACATCACTATTTTGTTGTGTTCCTATTTTGTAAAGTTGTCACCTTACCTTTATTTATTTATCAATACTTCTTTAGGTCAGCCTATTTTTGTCTTGACATGTCGATGACAACAAATGATCACTGTATTAATAAAAATAAAAACACTTGAAAACATACAGAAACTAGCACGCCAAAGGGAAAAATGGAGAACGATTGTGAATCACTCAACATTTTAGAGACCCAATAGTTCCCAGTTGTAAATCACTCAACATTTTAGAGACCCAATAGTTCCCAGTTGTAAATCACTCTACATTTTAGAGACCCAATAGTTCCAAGTTGTAAATCACTCTACATTTTAGAGACCCAAACGTCGTCATGTGTAAATCACTCAACATTCTATAGATCCAATAGTTCCAAGTTGTAAATCACTCAACATTTTAGAGACTCAAAAGTCACCATGCGTAGTAAATCACTCAACATTTTAGAGACTCAAAAGTCACCATGTATAGTAAATCACTCAACATTTTAGAGACTCAAAAGTCACCATGCGTAGTAAATCACTCAACATTTTAGAGACTCAAAAGTCACCATGTATAGTAAATAACTCAACATTTTAGAGACTCAAAAGTCACCATGTGTAGTAAATAACTCAACATTTTAGAGACTCAAAAGTCACCATGTGTAGTAAATCACTCAACATTTTAGAGACTCAAAAGTCACCATGTGTAGTAAATCACTCAACATTTTAGAGACTCAAAAGTCGCCATGTATAAATAACTCAACATTTTAGAGACTCAAAAGTCGCCATGTATAAATAACTCAACATTTTAGAGACTCAAAAGTCGCCATGTATAAATAACTCAACATTTTAGAGACTCAAAAGTCACCATGTGTAGTAAATCACTCAACATTTTAGAGACTCAAAAGTCACCATGTGTAGTAAATAACTCAACATTTTAGAGACTCAAAAGTCACCATGTGTAGTAAATAACTCAACATTTTAGAGACTCAAAAGTCACCATGTGTAGTAAATCACTCAACATTTTAGAGACTCAAAAGTCACCATGTGTAGTAAATCACTCAACATTTTAGAGACTCAAAAGTCACCATGTGTAGTAAATAACTCAACATTTTAGAGACTCAAAAGTCACCATGTGTAGTAAATCACTCAACATTTTAGAGACTCAAAAGTCGCCATGTATAAATAACTCAACATTTTAGAGACTCAAAAGTCACCATGTGTAGTAAATAACTCAACATTTTAGAGACTCAAAAGTCACCATGTGTAGTAAATCACTCAACATTTTAGAGACTCAAAAGTCGCCATGTATAAATAACTCAACATTTTAGAGACTCAAAAGTCACCATGTGTAGTAAGTAAATCACTCAACATTTTAGAGACTCTAAAGCCGGCATGTATAAATCACTCAACATTTTAGAGAATCAAAAGTCAACATGTATAAATCACTCAACATTTTAGAGATCTGCGATCAGCAGTCATTTTTAAGAACTGCAGCAACAAAAATCGCCACAAATATTATTTTAATAATTCATATGAGCATGTATAAAGAAATACTTAACACAATTCGAAACAAGGTATCTAACATTTTTAAGACGGACATGTCTTGATCTTGATTGGTATGTATCCCTCCCGCGACGCTTGTCACCACATAGGGCTTATAGTTGTTTGTTTCGCCATTCATCTCTATTCTGAGCAAGATTTTTGATCTTACAATGAGTCTATGCATGCTAAAGAAAATCACTGGAGTCTGTAGAAACGTGGTTTTACAGAAGAATGTTGAGAATACCATGTACAGCTAAGAAGAGTAATAAAGATGTTCTGAGAGAGGCCAAAGCAAAAAGAGAGCTAATTTCCAATATTAGGAAGAAACAATCATCATTTTTTGGCCATGTAATGAGAAGAGAACAACTGGAATATATTGTAACAACTGGAAAAATTGAGGGACGAAGAGATAGAGGGAAGCAAAGAGAAAAGATACCAGATAGCTTAAGATAATGGCTTGGCAGAAGGTCAACAACAGAAATGATAAATAGCTGCCGAGATCGAAAGTTGTGGAGAGACATGATCACCAACGCCAGTAGGCCCGGTACTTGATGATGATGATGCCTGCTAACTTTGCTTCTCTTATAAGTGTCCTATTTAGTGTCTCTCTAGGTGTTCCTCTTTTAGGGAAATCAGAAGAGACACAATATCGTAGTAAAAGTTCTTGGGAGTTTTTTTTTTTTTTTTTGGGGGGGGGGTAATGTAAAAGGTAGACGTAATGAGAGGCAGACCAAGACTAAAAAGGGCTGATAACATCAAAAGGTGGACAGGCGAATCTATGACAACGTGCACTATTAAGTCAAGAGACGGAGTAAAATGACGCTCCATTATAAACGTTGACGTAGAGACGGTGGCAAATGGTACGATCTTGATCCTTCCCGCGCCGCGTGACGCCACATAAGACGTTTGTTTCTACACCACCCATCTCTATTATCTATGAAATGTTTGATCTTATTTAATGAGTCGATGCCTGCCAACCTTGCTTCTCTAATAAGTGTCTTCTTTAGTGTCTCATTATGTCTTCCCCTTTGTCTGTATCCTGATGTTTCCCATAGAAGAGTCTGTTTTGGAATTCTCTTGTTGTCTCTTCTCAGCACATGTCCGGTGAATGCCCATCTTCTCTTCCTAATTGTAGAGAAGATCGTTTATTGCATTTCTCTTATCTCAATATTAGTCTTGAATTCATTCTACTGTACAAAGTGTTCTTCTTGGGCATTTCTCTTATCTCAATATTAGTCTTGAATTCATTCTATTGTACAGAGTGTTCTTCTTGGGCATTTCTCTTATCTCAATATTAGTCTTGAATTCATTCTATTGTACAGAGTGTTCTTCTTGGGCATTTCTCTTATATCAATATTAGTCTTGAATTCATTCTATTATACAGAGTGTTCTTCTTGGGCATTTCTCTTATCTCAGTATTAGTCTTGAATTCATTCTATTGTACAGAGTGTTCTTCTTGGGCATTTCTCTTATCTCAATATTAGTCTTGAATTCATTCTATTGTACAGAGTGTTCTTCTTGGGCATTTCTCTTATCTCAATATTAGTCTTGAATTCATTCTATTGTACAAAGTGTTCTTGGGCATTTCTCTTATCTCAATATTAGTCTTGAATTCATTCTATTGTACAAAGTGTTCTTCTTGGGCATTTCTCTTATCTCAATATTAGTCTTGAATTCATTCTATTGTACAGAGTGTTCTTCTTGGGCATTTCTCTTATCTCAATATTAGTCTTGAATTCATTCCATTGTACAGAGTGTTCTTCTTGGGCATTTCTCTTATCTCAATATTTAAAATGTTGTCTGGACTTTTAAAATTCGGTGCTGCTTTTGCTATCATGGTGAGTAAATTCGATACAATTCACAAACAGCAGAGATAGACTCAAGATGCATCAAAGCTTGTCAAATCATTGGAGTTATCATCACTTTTGTCCAACAAGGAAATAACTCTAGAGGCAAAACGGGCACTATACAATACAATCTTCATCCCAACGTTGTGCTACCAATGCCAGACCTGGACCCTAGATGAAAGAACAATAAGAAAAATATCCTCTACTGAGATGAAATGTGTTAGACGAATGACAGGAAACAGTCTGAGAGACAAGATCAGAAATGAAGAACTGAGAAGAAAGCTAGGAATAGTCCCACCATAGAATATATCACTAAACAACAGATAAAATGGTTTGGTCACGTGACGAGGCAGAGTGACCAAAACACAACACAACGAGCCCTCACTAAATGTTGTGAGAATACCAGACTCAAGGGTCGACCACGAAAAAGATGGGTCGATGGAATATTAGAAGCACTAGGAAACATAACAGCAGCAGAAACGAACATTATCATCATCATCATCGAGTGCCATCTCCGCATCGAAGGTTGGCTACCATGGAGCACAATTCCACTCTGTCTCTTGCTTTGATGGTGCAGATTGTCATAAGCTGACTTGTCCATCTTTTGGTGTTACTCGTCCATGTTAGTCTTGGTCTGCCTCTGCCTCATTTACCTTGTATTTTCCCTTCCAATATTACTTTTATTATGCTGTTGTGTCTTTTAACATGCCCAAAAATTTCATTTGTCTTGTTCTAATTGTGTTTAGTAGTTCTCTTTTCATTTTTAGTTGTTTGAAAACTTCATCGTTTGTTTTCTTTTCTTTCCATCCAATTTTACCTATTCTTCTATAAATCCACATTTCAAAGGCTTCATTTTTCTGTTCTGTTTTCTTGTCTAATGTCCATGTTTCTGCCCCATACAGGAATATTGAGAAGATGTAACATTTTGCTATTCTTAGTTTTAGCCCTGGTGTTATTTGTTTTGATGTTAGTATATTTTTCATAACATTAAAATTACTTTTTGCCATACCTATTGTGAATAGAAGAGCAAAAGACCGCAAATTATATCTCCACTCGACGCTGAAAGGCTAATGAGGAAGGAAGGGAAGAAGCAGAAGAAGTGAGCGAACATAAATAATTCGGGAATTCCCTGCCTTGTTCGCGCAGCACCGGAAGTGTTGTAAGTCTCAAACACCGACTCATCATGGCTGTCTGGTGGCCAGATCTGTGAGACATGACATTCCAGGACCTGCTGCAACCGTTTATTTGTAGCTTGGTTGAGGAAAGACCACCACCATGTCTCGGAATGTGACGCTTCTGGTCAGTGCTGGATCATTGCAAGTGCTAGCTTTGTTACTCTAGGGCCTACGATGGTACTTCTTCGTCTTCTTTTCTCTTTTCTATCTATTGACCTTTCGAGCCGTAACCGGCCCATAGGGCGTAGACCAAGATACACCTTCTCCTATATGAATTTTTGTTCTAGCAGTTTTCTTTTAAAGATATTTTATCAAATCTCGCCATCTGTCTCTGTTCTGTGCAAGCAGTTCTATCTCATTGAGGGAGCCGATTCCTGCTGCTCTTGCCTCTCTCATCAATGTTCTTCTCAGTGTCTCCCTGGGTCTTCCTCTTTTTCTTTTACCTGTTGTTTCCCATATGAGGGCTTGCTTTGCTATTCGATTATTATCTCTTCTCATCACATGTCCAACGTATGACCATCGTCTTTTCTTTATTACTGAAGATATTAGTGGTTGATTGGCGATTTCTCTAATTTCCTCGTTTCTCTTTTCAATGATACCTAAAAGGTGTCGTGGTTTATATCATTTGTTGTTCTTGAGCTGCTCGAACTGTCTGAATTAGTGACTTTCCTTTGTTGTTACATGTCTCTGTCACTGCATCTATCCATCTTCTTATATTCTCTTTTCACTGATACCTAAAAGGTGTCGTATTTTTTATATCATTTGTCGTTCTTGAGCTGCTCGAACTGTCTGAATTAGTGACTTTCCTTTGTTGTTACATGTCTCTATCACTGCATCTATCCATCTTCTTTTCTCTTTTCACTGATACCTAAAAGGTGTCGTATTTTTTATATCATTTGTTGATCTTGAGCTGCTCGAACTGTCTGAATTAGTGATTTGCCTTTGTTGTTACATGTCTCTATCACTGCATCTATCCATCTTCTTCTGGGTCTTCCTCTTGGTCTTTTTCCATGCATTCTCGAGAAGAACGCCCTTGATGGTGATTGGTAAGGATTCATTCTGACCAGGTGACCAAACCATTTAAGTTGTTGTTGTTCTATATATTCTTGTCAGGGTTTTGTTCCTACCATTTTTCTTATGGTTTCATTTGGTATTCTATCTCTTCTTGTGTTGTTTGTTACTTTTCTCAAGCATCGCATCTCACATGTATTGATCTTTCTTAAATGTTATTTAGAAAGGGTGCATGTTTGACTTTCATAGCACAAAGTTGGTATGAAAATGCTATTTATCATACGATGGTATATAGGGCAGAAATCATCACTCAGCGTGTCTGGCATTCACTGTGTCATTTGTCTTGTAGATCTTGTTTTCTTCTTAAGCCGTCTCTATTAATTGTTCTTCTTTGATCTTCTTTTGGTCTCCTTTTTTCGTTTGTCACTCAATGTCCACATGAAGACCTGACGTGACGTCAGACGCTTCTATCATCATCATCATCATTGAGTGCCGTCTCCGCAACGAAGGTTGGCTACCATGGAGAGCCATTCTGCTCTATCTCTTGCTTTGATGGTGCAGGTTGTCATCGGTTGATTTGTCCATCTTTTGATGTTACTCGTCCATGTTAATCTTGGACTTATTTTAAGATCTTTCCTCCGACATAAGTTCGAATTTCTCCGACTCTCCATGGCTTCCTCTGGACTAGTACGTGATGAGGCTCCAATCTCTTTCACGGTGGTCAGCCATGTTCGCTTTCTGGGCCGTTGATCATTCTTGATTCCTCCGCCTCTATCCACCGTCACAGACTTTTCACATAAGGGTTGAACATACCCGGTTTGCCGGCGACATTTTGTCGAACCATGTGCATGCCTATCGAACCGCGAACACACGACACAAAGAAGAATAAATCATATTCCACTTAAATATCGGCAATCACAGTCCATCCACACGTCAGAAGTAAAACATACACCAAACGGGGAATAGCAACACATAATTTCACAACTAGACTGTCGCGTAAATCATTTAAATATATCAGCAATTGCCGAATTATAAAAATCGACTACACGAAGCCGCCATGACACCGGAAAATCTTCTTCGACGCTTCTATCGTTAATTCTAACCACGTGACCGATATACATCCGGTGTCTTCTCCGTACAGTAAAGCCTGGGCTATATCCTATAGCTTGATACGTAGTTTTGTTTAGTTTCTTCCATATTGTTGTTACATTATTGCATAATTATTCATCATCATCTGCAAAACTACATGGGCCACTGCAAGAACTACAAAAGACAGTAAAATTATACAGGAAACGACATTGCAGATATAGACAATACTTCAGGCGAACGAAAGATAGATAGATCGTCATCTGCTTCTTCTTGTATCTTGCTGCTTGAACAGTAAGGGTTCAAGGCAAAGCAATTTATATCTATTATCATCATCATCATCAAGTTCCGGGCCTGAAGGCGTAGGTGATCATGTCTCTCCACAACTTTCGATCGCGACAATTATTTATCATTTCCGATGTTGACCTTCTGCCAAGCCATTCTCTTAAGCCCGACCACTAAAAATGGTTACCAGAAATGTTTACGGGAAGTAGAAGCGACCTGGCGTGATACCGACCACATCACCCAAAAATATTATGTTGGTCATGGAAATATATGGTTTTTCTTTCTTTCTTTCTTTCTTCTTCTTTCTTTCTTTCTTTCTTTCTTTCTTTTCTTCATTTGCCTTAAGGCGTCGAGAGGAGCTATGGTTTGCGTTTTGTTGCTTTTCCATTGGTCTCTTCTGTTACGTTTCCGAATGTTTATAGTTTTCAGTTTACCCACCTTTTCTTTGATCGGCCTCTTGGTGTCGTGTTCTCGTATCGCATGTTGGTAACTCTATGTTTCATATTTAGTTCTTTATGTCTTATCACACACCCGAACCACTTTGATCTGTTCTTTTATGTATTCAATAGCTGGGTCCGTTCCTCGTCTTTTTCGTAATTCTTCATTTCTTATATTATCTCTCAGACTGTTTCCTGTCATGCAGCTGACATACTTCATTTCTGTGGTGGTTATTTTTCTAATAGTTCGTGAGTCTAAGGTGCATGTCTGGCACTGGTAGCACAACGCTGGGATAAAGGTAGTCCTATAAACAGCTCGCTTCTATATAAACAGCTCGCTTCTATATAAACAGCTTGCTTCTATATAAACAGCTCGCTTTTATATAAACAGCTCGCTTCTATATAAACAGCTCGCTTCGCTTCTAACGTTACTTCTTTGTAACATAATATAGCAACTGATGCTATATTTTTCGTACGTCCGGGGGCCTCGGTAGCCTAGATGGGAAAACCACCCGACTGGACTACCGACGTTCGAACAAGCCGTGTTCGATTCCCGCTGGGAGCTGTGTGAATTGCACTCGTGGTTGGAAAAAAAAATACCCCACGGTCGACCGAGCCGTTGACATAAATGGGTACCAGGGTATTACCCTGGGAAGGTGAGGAATATCGCCTCGCATCGCGAGTTTCGATGCTTGAAGCGACACTATCAAGAAATCTCCGAACATTTCTGGATAGACGAGCGCATATGGGTTAAAACTCGCGTGCTAATACGCCGGTTCAAGTCTCGTACTAAAAATAGTACTCGCACTTCTTGTACGTCCATCTGGGTATGGAGTGAACTTTGACTTTGTTATTTTTTTTAAAAGACATTTATCTTTCCGCAAGACTGAGATTGTTTGAAGTTACAGCTGTCTCTTCCAGACATGCAATTTTACTAAACTAATGAGTCTCTCTTTGTAGTACACAACAGGCCCATTTTTTGAATCCCCAGGGAAAAAGACAAAGAGGTAGACCAAGGAATTCTTGGAGAAGACAGATGAAAGCAAAGATAAAGATGATCCGGGAGACATAGAACAATCTTAAAAGAATAGCAAGAAACAGAACGACCTGGAAAGTGTTTGTTGAAGACCTATGTTGTACAGGGAGCTGAAAGTGTTTGTTGAAGACCTATGCTGTACAGGGAGCTGAAAGTGTTTGTTGAAGACCTATGCTCCACAAGGAGCTGAAAGTGTTTGTTGAAACCTATGCTCCACAGGGAGCTGAAAGTTTTTGTTGAAGACCTATGCTCCACAGGGAGCTGAAAGTGTTTGTTAAAGACCTATGCTCCACTGGGAGCTGAAAATGTTTGTTGAAGACCTATGCTCCACAGGGAGCTGAAAGTGTTTGTTGAAGACCTAATCTCCACTGGGAGCTGAAATGTAAAAGATGTAGAATGAGTCTCAGTTAACTATTTGCGTACCGAAGCTTTTTATCAATGCAAGGAAGAGATTTCAATGACAACATCTTTCTTGGTTTTAAGAATCAATCGACATATTTATAGTTCATCATCATCATCAAGTACCGGGCCTGCTGGCGTAGGTGATCATGTCTCTCCACGACTTTCGATCCCGACAGTTATTTATCATTTCTGTTGTTGACCTTCTGCCAAAGCCATTCTCTTAAGCTGTGTGGTATCTTTTCTCCTTGCTTCCCTCTTTCTCTTCGTCCCTCAATTTTCCCAGTTGTTACGATATATTCCAGCTGTTCTCTTCTCATTACATGGCCAAAAAATGATGATTGTTTCTTCCTAATATTGGAAATTAGCTCTCTTTTTGCTTTGACCTCTTTCAGAACATTTTCATTACTCTTCTTAGCTGTCCGTGGTATTCTCCAAATTCTTCTGTAAAACCACATTTCTACAGATTCCAGGGGTTTTTTTGTCTGTTGTCCTACTGTCCATGATTCACATCCATATGTTAAGACTGGCACTACATAACATTTAAGAAATCTTTTTCTTGTTTCTATTATCAAAAATGTATTGCATAGTATCTTCCTTATTTTTTGGAAAGCAGCTTTTGCCTGAGCCATTCTGCATCTCACCTCTTTTGTACATCTTCCGTCTGAGGTTAACAAAGTTCCCAAATATTTATATTATTTATATTTATCTAACATATAACATATTATATACATTAATTTTTTAATAATTGAACAAGGAATTAAATTTCACCAATACCAAGATGATACAAGACATGTAAGAAGAATATAATTTGATTATGGGTCACACTAATCAAATTGGGAGTGACGCACCCCGAGCGCTAAACGTACGGTGCCGAAATCGGCATGTCGCACAGTGCGTCGAAACGTACTGAAATAGTTAACCGAGGCTGTATCGAGTCTTCTTTGAATGTTGTGGGGTAGTCATCACTACGCCATAAAGCTTTTCTTTCTCAAGTTTAGGTTTTCTGTACCCATTTACAGTATTAAGAGGTTGGGTTCGATACTGATCGACGACTTCCAGGTTCGCCCAGCCTTAAATGGGTACCGGATTTTTTTTTCTGGGAAAGTAAAACGGCAAGGGCGTAATACCGACCACATTACCCCAAAAATCATGTGCCGTAGGTCTGTAAAAATTATGACCACTAACACCATGTTTCCTATACGCCACATGGCGTGACGGGGCACTTTACTTTTTTTTTTTATTTACAGTATTTGTTGTCCTTGGTGAGGCACATCCCATTCAACCTCCGACAATGTCCTCGTGGTTATATTGCGTGAATTTAGAAGCACGTTAGTGGAGGAAATGAACTTCTGTTCATTTGCGTGCCCCAAAGAGATAAAAAAAAAAAACATCACGATAACGCTCATAAAATTAGGAATGAGGACAGTAGAAATATAAATGAACCGTGTGAACCAGACATAGGGCATGCTGTGAAGTGTGGCCACGGACCGGGGCATAGTGGAGGAAATTTACTAACAAATTAGACAGGCAATTGTATTTTTATAGGGCTCAGAGAAATCCACAAACAACAACATAATACACAGGGAATAATACAGTCATGAGAAAAAAAAACATTAAATATATATATGTTTATTATCACCAGCAAAAAGGTTATCAGTACGACAACTTCATACGGGCAACCCTCGGCAGGTACCTGCCCAAGTGCCTGCAAGAGGTGGCAGAGCTGAGACCAGCTAACCCTATTGAGTTCATCGCCCATTGGTTGTATCAGTAAGTTCCAGAAAGAATAATAACAGCTTTTATTTTTAGCACCACGGCTACGGAAAGAGGGGGGGGGGGTGGTTGTCGTCGACTGCCACCGGGGTACATATTCTCCCCCCCCCCCCCCCAAATCTAAATCACTAACATAGAATTATGGAAATGTACCAGTCAAATAAATACCAGTGGATAAAGAGATACAGCGAAGACGATGGCGCTGTATAGGACACACACTACGGAAGCCAGCTGAGGGTATTACACAACAGACCCTTTTTTGGAATCCCCAGGGAAAAAGACAAAGCGGAAGACCAAGGAATTCTTGGAGAAGACAGCTGGAAGCAGTTATGAAGATGATGGGGAAGACATGGAATGATCTTAAAAGAATGACAAGAAACAGAACGGCTTGGAAAGTGTTTGTTGAAGACCTATGCTCCACAGGGAGTTGAAAGGTAGAAGAAGAAGAAGAAGAAGAAGAAGAAGAAGAAGAAGAAGAAGAAGAAGGAGAAGAAGAAGAAGAAGAAGAAGATGACATCTATCTCCCACCCTCCTAAAAAAAAAATAAACAAAACTGCGAACGCTTTCCTTATCTCTGACAAATTCATCTAATATAAAAGGAGAGGGTGGAGGTCTATTACTGCTTTATTATTATAACAAAGTCTTATTTTCTTCTTCTTTTTTCTTTTCTTCTTCTTTTTTCTTTTCTTCTTCTTTTTTTCCCTTCTTTTTCTTCTTCTTCTTCTTCTTTTCTTCTTCTTTTTTCCTTCTTCTTCTTTTCTTTTTTTCCCTTTCCTTTATCTTCTTATTCTTCTTCTTCTTCTTCTTCTTCTTTTTCTTAATCGTTTTCCTCCTCCTACTCTTTTTTCTTCTTCTTCTTTTTCTTCTTCTTTTTCTTCTTCTTTTAATTCTTTTTTCCCTTCTTCTTCTCCTTTTTTCCTTTTTTCTTCTTCTTCTTCTTCTTCTTATTTTCTTATTGTTTTTTTCTTTTCTTCTTCTTCTTCCTCTTCTTTTCTTCTTTATCTTCTCCTTTACTTATTTTCTTCCTCTTCTTCTTTTCTTTTCTACTTCTTCTTTTCTTCTTCTTCACTACCATCTCTTTTTACTCATTCTCTGGGGGCCTCGGTAGCCTAGTTGGTACAACCACCCGACTGGGCTACCGACGTTCGGACAACCCGTGTTCGATTCCCGCTGGAAGCAGTGTGAGTTGTACTCGTGGTTGGAAATAAAAATACCCCCGCGGTCAACCACGCCGCTGGCTGAAATGGTTACCACTCTGGGAAGGTGAGGAATGTCTCCTCGCATCGTGAGTTTCGATGCTTGAGGCGACACTATACACAAATCTCTCCGAACATTTCTGGATAGGCGGCCGAGCACATATGGGTGGAAACTCGCGTGCTAAGACGCCGGTTCAAGTCTCGTACTTTACCTTGACCTAATCTATCTCATACTCTTATTTTATTCTCTCGTTCTCTTCCTCCTCCCTCTTCGTCTCTTTCTTCTCGAAAAGTTATATTGTTGTATTATTGTATTGTTGTATTGCTGTATTGTTGTATTGTTGTATTGTTATATTGTTATATTGTTGTATTATTGTATTATTGTATTGCTGTATTGTTATATTGATGTATTATTGTATTGCTGTATTGTTATATTGTTGTATTATTGTATTGCTGTATTGATATATTGATATATTGTTGTATTATTGTATTGCTGTATTGTTATATTGTTGTATTATTGTATTATTGTATTATTATATTGCTGTATTGTTTTATTGTTGTATTATTGTATTATTGTATTGCTGTATTGTTATATTATTGTATTATTGTATTGTTGTATTGCTGTATTGTTATATTGTTGTATTATTGTATTGCTGTATTGGTGTATTGCTGTATTGTTGTATTGCTGTATTGTTATATTGTTGTATTATTGTATTATTATATTGCTGTATTGTTGTATTGCTGTATTGTTGTATTGTTGTATTGCTGTATTGTTGTATTGCTGTATTGTTGTATTTTTGTATTATTGTATTATTGTATTATTGTATTATTGTATTGTTGTATTGCTGTATTGTTGTATTGTTGTATTGCTGTATTGTTATATTGTTGTATTATTGTATTATTGTATTGTTGTATTATTGTATTATTGTATTGCTGTATTATTGTATTATTGTATTGTTGTATTATTGTATTATTGTATTGCTGTATTGTTGTATTATTGTATTGTTGTACTGCTGTATTGTTGTATTGTTGTATTGCTGTATTGTTATATTGTTACATTGTTGTATTGTTGTATTATTGTATTATTGTATTATTGTATTGCTGTATTGTTGTATTGTTGTATTGCTGTATTGTTGTATTGTTGTATTGTTGCATTTTTGTATTGTTGTATTATTGTATTATTGTATTATTGTATTGCTGTATTGTTGTATTGTTGTATTGCTGTATTGCTGTATTGTTGTATTGTTGTATTGTTGTGTTGCTGTATTGTTATACTGTTGTATTATTGTATTATTGTATTGCTGTATTGTTGTATTGCTGTATTGTTGTATTATTGTATTGTTATATTGTTATATTGTTGTATTGTTATATTGTTCTATTGTTGTATTGTTATATTATTGTATTGTTGTATTGCTGTATTGCGGTATTATTGTAATGTTGTATTATTGTATTATTGTTTTATTGTTTTATTGTTTTATTGTATTGTTGTATTGCTGTATTGTTGTATTTTTGTATTGCTATATCGTTGTATTGTTGTATTATTGTATTGTTATATTGTTGTATTATTGTATTGTTATATTGTTGTATTATTGTATTGTTATATTGTTGTATTATTGTATTGTTATATTGTTGTATTATTGTATTATTGTATTGTTGTATTATTGTATTGTTATATTGTTGTATTATTGTATTGTTGTATTATTGTATTGTTTTATTGTTGTATTATTGTATTGTATTGTTGTATTATTGTATTGTTCTATTGTTGTATTTTTGTATTGTTATATTGTTGTATTATTGTATTGTTATATCATTGTATTGTCGTATTATTGTATTATTGTATTTGCTGTATTATTGTATTGAGATATCAGTAAGTGGCTTAACTTAATCATCAAATACAGATATACAATTTATTCTTGATTTGTGATCGTAACCCTATGCTATAGTCATGAGTACACATACGTGAAAGACATCACCAATAATAGCTATCTTTTTAGGTAGCTGAATTGGCCGTGTGCTCTAGCGTTTGGTTCTCGTAACAAGCCGCTGTGTCAAGGAGTACCGGTTCGATCCTGCTTTGGACAATCTATTGTTCTATGTTTTTGTTTTCTGTTGTTGATTACTTGTCTTTTTTTTCTTAGTGCTGTAAACATACCTTTTCCCCTGAAATGATTCGTTGATCTACCGCCTCGGAAGTTCCATCCATAATAATATTCATTTATTTGTATTTGTGTCAACCGCGATAGCTCAGTGGTTAGTGAACTGGACTACAAAGGAGAAGAGGTAGAGTTCGATCACAATCGACTGCTTCTGGGTTCACCCAGCCTTAAATGGGTACCAGATTTTTTCTGGGAAAGTAAAGCGGCACGGGCGTAATACCGACCACATTACCCCAAAAATCATGTGCTGAAGGTCTGTAAAGTATAGGGTCACTAACACCATATTTCCCTATACGTCACTTAACGTGACGGGGGTACTTTACTTTTTTTAACACCATATTCCCTATACGTCACTTGACGTGACGGGGGTTCTCTACTTTAACTCTTTATTTGTATTTGTCTCCGTGCTAGAAGCGACACCTGCTAACTGTTTGTTGTATTAGTTATATAGATAACACCACCAGCATGAAGTACTAATCACATTGTCTTACATTATGTTGTACCATGCAGGGTCTACGACAGTCAAATGTACTATAAGACAAAAATCGAATATCTAACGGAACTGTGCACCACCAACAAGGTCATGATCGCGGAAAGATTGGAACATGCGGCCAGAATTAAACCATTCGTGGAGGCCATGCGTACTGAGAAGGTAAACTATTCACAGCATTTAACACTGATATTTTAGTTAGCTGGAAATCATTACACTGTTTGTTCTTGAGAATAAAAACACAGCTGATGCCCTGCAAAAGTTGTAGCATTTGTATGAATCTGTTGTATGAATCTGTTGTATGAATCTGTTGTCTGAATCTGTTGTCTGAATCTGTTGTATGAATCTGTTGTCTGAATCTGTTGTATGAATCTGTTGTCTGAATCTGTTGTATGAATCTGTTGTATGAATCTGTTGTATTCTGTTGTATGAATCTGTTGTCTGAATCTGTTGTATGAATCTGTTGTATTCTGTTGTATGAATCTGTTGTATGAATCTGTTGTATGAATCTGTTGTATGAATCTGTTGTATTCTGTTGTATGAATCTGTAGTAATCTGTTGTATGAATCTGTTGTATGAATCTGTTGTATGAATCTGTTGTATGAATCTGTTGTATGAATCTGTTGTCTGAATCTGTAGTAATCTGTTGTATGAATCTGTTGTATGAATCTGTTGTATGAATCTGTTGTATGAATCTGTTGTATGAATCTGTTGTATGAATCTGTTGTATGAATCTGTTGTATTCTGTTGTATGAATCTGTTGTATGAATCTGTTGTATGAATCTGTTGTATTCTGTTGTATGAATCTGTTGTATGAATCTGTTGTATTCTGTTGTATGAATCTGTTGTATGAATCTGTTGTATGAATCTGTTGTATGAATCTGTTGTATGAATCTGTTGTCTGAATCTGTTGTATTCTGTTGTATGAATCTGTTGTATGAATCTGTTGTATGAATCTGTTGTATTCTGTTGTATGAATCTGTTGTATGAATCTGTTGTATGAATCTGTTGTATGAATCTGTTGTATGAATCTGTTGTATTCTGTTGTATGAATCTGTTGTATGAATCTTTTGTATGAATCTGTTGTATGAATCTGTTGTATGAATCTGTTGTATGAATCTGTTGTATTCTGTTGTATGAATCTGTTGTATGAATCTGTTGTATGAATCTGTTGTATTCTGTTGTATGAATCTGTAGTAATCTGTTGTATGAATCTGTTGTATGAATCTGTTGTATGAATCTGTTGTATGAATCTGTTGTCTGAATCTGTAGTAATCTGTTGTATGAATCTGTTGTATGAATCTGTTGTATGAATCTGTTGTATGAATCTGTTGTATGAATCTGTTGTCTGAATCTGTTGTATGAATCTGTTGTATCCTGTTGCATTCTAAAGGTAGAGGTAAAGTACGAGACTGGAATCGTCTTATCGTTTTTGCCCATATGTGCTCGGTCGTCTATCCAGAAATGTTCGGAGACTCCTGTCTAATGTCGCCTCAAGCATCATAACTCACGAGCGAGAAACAGTTCCCACACCTTCCCAGAATGCTACCTTGATATCCATTTCCGCCAGCTGTTGGGTCGACTTCGGGAACTACGAGTACAACTCACAAACTGCTTCCAGCGGGAATCGAACAGGTTGTCCGACGTCCGTAGCTAATGGGGTTAGTTTCCCAACTAGGCTACCAATGCCCCCTTTTTTCTATATTCTAGTTTCGTTTAGTAAAGTTATCATCTTCATTAACAATCGGAGGTCATAATATAAATAATCTAAGATATGCTGATGATACAGTCTTAATCGCTAAGAGTGAAAATGAGTTACAAGATATGTTAGACATTATAGTGAAAGAAAGCAAAAATAAAGGACTCAGCCTTAATAGCAAAAAGACAGAAGTACGGGTAACAACAAAGAAAAAGACATCACCTCATTGCAAAATAAAGACAAGTGGAACTATATTAAAACAGGTAAATGAATTTAAATATTTGGGAACTTCGTTAACCTCAGACGGAAGATGTACAACAGAGGTGAGATACAGAATGGGTCAGGCAAAAGCAGCTTTCCAAAAAATGAGGACGATACTATACAATCCATTTTTGACAATAGAAACAAGAAAAGAAGAGTTCTTAAATGTTATGTATAGTCAGTCTTAATATGTGGATGTGAATAATGGACAATAGAACAGACAAGAAAATCACTTGAGTCTGTAGAAATGTGGTTTTACAGAAGGATTTTGAGAATACCATAGACAGCTAAGAAGAGTAATGAAACGTTCTGAAAAAGGCCAAAGCAAAAAGAGAGCTAATTTCCAATATTAGGAAGAAACAATCATCATTTTTTGGCCATGTAATGAGAAGAGAACAGCTGGAATATATTGTAACAACTGGGAAAATTGAGGGATGAAGAGATACCAGACAGCTTAAGAGAATGGCTTGGCAGAAGGTCAACGACAGAAATGATAAATAACTGTAGATATCGAAAGTTGTGGAGAGACATAATCACCTACGCCAGCAGGCTCGGTACTTGATGATGATGATGATGATGATGATGATGATGATGATGATGATGATGATGATGATGATGATGATGATGATGATTATGATGATGATGATGATATGTGACCGACATGTCTACCTTCTTTTATTGAGATGATTTTACTCTTTACTACTTACACAACCGGAAATGAAATTATCCTTTACAGCTGAAAGAATGCTTTCATCTGCAATTATTAAAACACTAATAACTAAGTTGTTGAACGGTGTTTGTTTACTCTGGTTAACGTCTGTCCGATGGTTGTTGTGTCTGGTCGTCTGCTCATTTTAAAACGAGCTGGAGAAACCAGAAATATCATCAAAATCATAAGGAAAAGACAATCTACATTTATTGGTCACGTGATGCGAGGAGAAGGCGTTGAGTGAGATTACTATAACAATGGGGAGAATGATTGGAATGATGAGCAAAGGGAAGCCAAGAGAACGAATGTCGAACAGCTTATCCTATTAGTATTGTTGTTGTTGTTGCGTTCGCCAGCTTTCAGCTCTGACGAAGTCCCTAGAGACTAGGAACTGCATTTTGCGTGTTAATCCATTTTTCCCTGGCAGCCGTGTGCACAGGGGTCTCTCGCCGCACAGGCAGATATGTCCGACTTCGGAGGTACTCATGTTTTTTTTTTCGTCGATGAGTAACTGACGTTTCAAGCCGTGCCTCTCTGCTGAGACCAGGGGTGGTTGCCACAGAGAGAAATCATAAATAAATATACCAACCGGTATAGCCGGGATTTGAACCCACAACCTCTCTATCCCGAGGTAGGCGTTTTGCCTCGAGACCAACCAGTCCAGGTGGCAGCGGTGGGATTTGAACCCATGTGGCTACAATATTTGCCTGTTTGGCAGAGAAATGCTGAATTTATGAAGCACGAAGTGGCAGAGAAATGCTGAATTGATGAAGCACGAAGTGGCAGAGAAATGCTGAATTTATGAAGCACGAAGTGGCAGAGAAATGCTGAATTTATGAAGCACGAAGTGGCAGAGAAATGCTGAATTGATGAAGCACGAAGTGGCAGAGAAATGCTGAATTTATGAAGCACGAAGTGGCAGAGAAATGCTGAATTTATGAAGCACGAAGTGGCAGAGAAATGCTGAATTGATGAAGCACGAAGTGGCAGAGAAATGCTGAATTTATGAAGCACGAAGTGGCAGAGAAATGCTGAATTGATGAAGCACGAAGTGGCAGAGAAATGCTGAACTGATGAAGCACGAAGTGGCAGAGAAATGCTGAATTTATGAAGCACGAAGTGGCAGAGAAATGCTGAATTTATGAAGCACGAAGATAACGAGCTGCTGGATATGATAAAGGAGAAATGACAAAAATATATCTAGAAAATGGCTAAAGCTTCACATAACAAGTGGACACCACAAATCAAAACGACGTTTCGGAACAAATGCCTTCATCGGGAACAAACTTACATCACACGTACAGATATGTATTTAAAATAAAAAATAAATAAATAATTTAAAAATCAAACTAGAAAGAGAGATGAAAATTAAAAGAGAATACAATGTGAATAAAAAAATCCCTGTAAGATCTAAGAATAATCTTTCTTCTGAAAGAACGGAAGTGCGCACAGGGTGCATGTGAGTGCACACAAGTGAAAATATGCGCGCACAACACGCAGTAACAGATGATAGAGCTGCAAAACCCATACATGTTATCTCTTCGGATCGGTTTACAAGTGACATTGGGTGGAGGGTTGGAATCTATGTTGACATTGAACTCGTTAGCCACCACCACACAACCAACCAATGCTCAGTTGAACGAGATTATCATTTTAGTTCCAAGCAGACTGCTGTAATTGCTACTATTACTGTTATTATTATTACTACTCATACTATTATTAACATATTATTATTGTTATAATTAATATTATTATGGATGGATGGATGGATGCGTTCGCCCGATGATTTGAGGTATTCTAGCGGATACGAACCGTAGACTTCCTCCTCGTCATTCGCCCTTAAAAGGACGTTAAGTGGACGTAGTTACGTTGTGTTGAAGTTTGAACACTGTGATATCTGCGCCTTTCGGCCCAACACATCCGACTTCAGCGCGACTTTTTTGAGTACCGGGTTGTCTTCCCTCTTCGATCCCTGCTCGCTTGGCCAGACTAGACAGGTTAGTCTGTTTCTGGAGGCACCGCGGAGAGGTGTAGCAGGGTCTGGATGGTTTTGGTTCACCGATCCTGGCGCAAGCCGTCTGCTATGAGTCGCTGACAACTTCCTGCTCTGGTGCTGGGGGGGGGGGGGGGGGGCGCCTTCGCCTCCATATTACTATTATTATTGCTATTATTGCTATAATTAATATTACTATTATTATTGCTATTATTGCTATAATTAATATTACTATTATTATTGCTATTATTGCTATAATTAATATTACTATTATTATTACTAAAGAACATGTTCTGGCAACAAACACCGGCCATAATAAACTGGAAATCAATTGGCAATGTTTCAACAAATAAAACAGGGCGTTAGGCAAGGTTGTGTGGTGTTACCAGATTTATTTATAGTGTGATTACTTTAAGATCCATAAGGGGCATGCCTGGAATAACAATTATTTGTCATAATATAAATAATCTAAGGTTTGTTGATGACAGTCTTAATATCTAAGAGTGAAAAAGAATTACAAAGAAATATTACACATTTTAGTGAAGGAAAGCAAAGATAAAGGACTCAGCCTCAATAGCAAAAATACATAAGTAATGGTAACAATAATGAAAAAACATAACCGCAATGCACAATAAAGACAAGTGGAACAATATTAAAGCAGGTAAATTAATTTAAATATATGGGAATTTTGTTAACCTCAGACGGAAGATGTACAACAGAGGTGAGGCGCAGAAGAACCAGGCAAAAGCAGCTTTCCGAAAAATGAGGAAGGACTGTGCAATCCATTTTTGACAATAGAAACAAGAAAAAGAGTTCTTAAATGTTATGTAGAGCAAGAATTAAAATATGGATGTGAATCATGGACAATATGACAACAGCTAAGAAAATCACTGGAGTCTGTAGAAATGTGGTTTTACAGAAGAATGTTGAGAATACCATGAACAGTTAATGAAAACGTTCTGAAAGAGGAAAAATCAAAAAGAGAGCTAATTTCCAATATTAGGAAGAAACAATCATCATTTTTTGGCCATGTAATGAGAAGAGAACAACTGGAATATATTGTAACAACTGGGAAAATTGAGGAACGAGGAGCTAGAGGGAAGCAAAGAGAAAAAATACCAGACAGCTTAAGGGAATGGCTTGGCAGAAGGTCAACAACAGAAATGATAAATAACGGTAGAGATCGAAAGCTGTGGAGAGACATGATCACCTTCTTCAGCAGGCAGGGTATTTGATGATTAATATTATTACTGTTAGTGTTAATATTATTTTTACTATTTGTTATTGCTATTACTATTGCTATTATTATTCTGATATTATTATGATATTATTACTATTATTTGTGCTAATAATATTATTACTTTTATTACTACACTTATTGTTACTACATTATTATTATTATTGTTATTACTAATAATATTGTTACTATTATTATTTTATTTTTGGTATTTTTACTATTACTATTGTATTACTATTATTATAACTGTTACTATTATTACTATTACTATTTGTATTACTATTATTATAACTGTTACTATTATTACTATTACTATTTGTATTACTATTATTATAACTGTTACTATTATTACTATTACTATTTGTATTACTATTATTATATCTGTTACTATTATTACTATTACTATTTGTATTACTATTATTATAACTGTTACTATTATTACTATAAACAAAGTTGAACGCATTCGAAAATAAATGTCTAAGGAAAATACTTGGTATAGCGTGGAACGAATTCAAAACAAACGAGGAAATTAGAGAAATCGCCAATCAACCACTAATATCTTCAGTAATAAAGAAAGGACGATGGTCATATGTTTGTCACTTGATGAGAAGAGATAATAACCGAATAACAAAGCAGGCTCTCATGTGGGAAACAACAGGTAAGAGAAAAAGAGGAAGACCCAGGGAGACACTGAGAAGAACATTGATGAGAGAGGCAAGAGCAGCAGGATTCGGCTCCCTCAATGAGATAGAGCAGCTTGCACAGAACAGAGACAAATGGTGAGATTTGATAAAATATCTTTAAAAGAAAACTGCTAGAACAAAAATTCAGATAGGAGAAGGAGTATCTTGGTCTACGCCCTATGGGCCGGCTACGGCTCGAAAGGTCAATAGATAGATAGATAGATTATTACTATTACTATTTGTATTACTATTATTATTACTGTTACTATTATTACTGTTACTATTATTACTATTACTATTGTGTTACTTTTATTATTATTACTATTACTATTGTATTAGTTTTATTATTATAACTATTACTATTTGTATTACTATTTGTATTACTATTTGTATTACTATTATTATTACTGTTACTATTATTACTATCACTATTGTATTACTTTTATTATTATTACTATTTGTATTACTATTATTTTTACTGTTACTATTATTACTATTACTATTGTATTACTATTATCATTATTGCTGTTACTATTACTATTACTACTGTTATTACTGTTGTTATTAAACTTTGTGACAACTCTTACAAACAATGGTACATGTCTAGAATGCCTTCCCCTGTGTTTGATTTTGCTGTTAATCGCAATGGTTGATTCGTGTCAAGTTCTGGTCCTCTTTGAAGCTTTTTCTTGATGCCCATATGCCCGTGATACATGTCCCCTGTGTATGCCCCAACAGTGGAACTACTACATTTCACTCGTGGAGGAAATGGAAGCCCTGACTGACTACCTGGGAAACATCGATGTGCCTATAGATGATATGTCGAAACAACGCTACCTGGAGGTTCAGGTGAGAGTATTTTCGACTAGTCTTTGCCCACTAGGGTTCCATAAAAATTCTAGAGACTTGATGAGCAATTGTCTAGGAAAAAAGTCATAACATAAAGATCACTTTCATTAAGGAACTCCTCCCCCCCCTCCCCCGCCACCCACCCAAAAAAAACCAATGCGTTTTACTGTTCATATTAACAAAAATTATGTGGAACTAATGTTTACAAGTAACAACGAGCGATTAAGACTAAGAGTCAAAATTAGTTAATATATTATACGGTGATTAATGCTGGCGTTAATCGAAATTAGTTAATATACACCGGTGATTAATGTTAGCGTTAGTTGAAATTATTTAATTAACACCGGTGATTAATGCTAGCGTTAGTTGAAATTATTTAATTAACACCGGTGATTAATGCTAGCGTTAGTTGAAATTATTTAATTAACACCGGTGATTAATGCTAGCGTTTGTTGAAATTATTTAATTAACACCGGTGATTAATGCTAGCGTTAGTTGAAATTATTTAATTAACACCGGTGATTAATGCTAGCGTTAGTTGAAATTATTTAATTAACACCGGTGATTAATGCTAGCGTTAGTCGAAATTAGTTAATATACACTGGTTATTGTTATGGAAGGCCCCGGTATCACTGCAAACGAATTAAAATCCATAATTGCTCAACCGCCCGTGCCAGTGGAGTCATCCGAATTACTAACTCATCTCCAAAACGAAGAAAAGTAACTGTAGACCCCATCATAGCAGTCTCAGCACACGCCAAAAGACAAAAGGCGAAACCGCACAGAAAGTGAACACAGCCAACTGTTACTTGTCATACGATATCATCATCATCATCGTAAACAATCGGAATATCGAAACATGATCGAAACAGATGAAACACACAGCTCACGGTGTGCACAGAGCACTTAACCCAGTAGCTCCTGCAGCAAGCCGGACTTGAAATATGAGGAAACTGCAATAAGGAACACTTTTCAGGCATAGCCTTCAATGGTTCCTGTCGCATATCCACCATATTGACCGGAAGTTCACGTCCTGCTGAAAATGATGATCGTCATATTTTTATAAATGTATAGCGCTTGATGATATTAGGACATCGTTTTTGACGCCAAATCCGAACACATGAAACACGGTTAATCGTCGGATTATCCCTGTCGCCCATCAAACAACAGACCGTAAGATCTTCCTACAAAGTCAACATTAGCGTACGGTCGGTCTAGGGATCTACGATGAGCCATTATGATGACGTTTATGATGACACAGGTGATTAATGCCAGCGTAAGTCGAAATTAGTTAATATACACTGGCCACTAGCCTTTGACTAAAAAGTCTCACCCACAAGGCAGTGAGGTTGTTTTACTTCGGGGTACCCTCCCTTAGCCTTTTACTCTCCCGAGCTTACCTGCAAGGCAGCAGGGCAGCTACAAGTTGCACTGTTTACTGCATACAGTTGCTGGTAAAATTACCCGATCTGACCTGAAGAGAAGAATAGAGAACCGGGAAAATTGAGGGACGAAGACATAGGGGGAAGCAAGGAGAAAAGATACCAGACAGCTTAAGAGGGTAACTTGGCAGAAGGTCAACAATAGAAATGATAAATAACTGTCGTGATCAAAAGTTGTGGAGAGACATGATCACCTACGCCAGCAGGCCCGGTACTTGATGATGATGATGTAAGCGATTGGGCATGGGTCGTCAGTGAAGAGTAGCTCGTTGATATCTTCATTTTGTGGCTTGTCATTATGCATATAGTGTCCGTGTACATGATGACCACGAGCGGAGATAATAAAATCATAGATGACTTTTCTATAATACAGGGAATCACAGATTATTTAGCTTTCATAAAGAGAATCACATATTACTTTGTTATTATAAAGAGAATGACAAATTACTACTTTATAATACAGGGAATCACAGATTATTTAGCTTTCATAAAGAGAATCACATATTACTTTGTTATTATAAAGAGAATGACAAATTACTACTTTATAATACAGGGAATCACATATTATTTAGCTTTCATAAAGAGAATCACATATTACTTTATTATTATAAAGAGAATGACAAATTACTACTTTATAATACAGGGAATCACATATTATTTAGCTTTCATAAAGAGAATCACATATTGCTTTGTTATTATAAAGAGAATAACAAATTACTACTTTATAATACAGAGAATCACATATTATTTAGCTTTCATAAAGAGAATTATAGATTACTTTGCTACTTTAAAGAGAATCAGAAATTACTTTGCTGTTATAAAGAGAAGCACATATTACTTTAAAATTATATAGAGAATCACATATTACTTTGCAGTTATAAAGAGAATCACGGATTACTTTTCTGTTATAAAGAGAATCACATCTATCTAGCTTTCGTTCGCCCGAAGTATTGTCTATATCTGCAATGCCGTTTCCTGTATACATTTTACTGTCTTTTGTAATTCTTGCAGTGGCCCATGTAGTTTTGTCTGTACTGTTGTATCTATGGGCCAATGGATTTTCCTTATCATCATCATCATGTACCGTACCGGTTGACATTGGCGATCATGTCCTTCCACAATCTTCTATCCACAGTGCATCGTATGAGTATGAGTAACTGTTTTCCATGCCATGACACCAAGCTATCCAGTATTTTCTTTCTTTGTCGTCCGCGATATCTCTTTCCTTTTATTTTGCCAGTTGTAACCAAGTATTCCAACTTTCCTCTTCTCATGATGTGCCCCAAAAAATGTTGATTGCTTCTTTCTGATGTAAGAAGTAAGTTTTGGGCACCTACTAGTTATTTTGCCATATGCTAGTTGTCCATAGAGTATATATTTTGATATATGGCTATCTTTCATATAGCGCACGTGACCATGCCAGTGTAACCTATGTTGTTTGAGCAGGGTGTAGATGTTCAGGAGGCCTGTGCGAGTCATGACCTCCCACGTTTGTCACTTTATCCTTCCAGGTGATACCAAGAATACGACGCAGACATCGCATATGGAATACATTTAACCTTCTCTCCTGATTTTCATAAGTTGTTTTTGTATCACTATTTTAAAAATTATGTTCACAATTATCTCTTCTTCTTCTACCTTTCAGTTGCCTGTGGAGCATAGGTCTTCAACAAACACTTTCCAAGTCGTTCTGATTCTTGCCACTTGCCATTTTTTAAGATCATTCCATGTCTTTCCCATCATCTTCATCTCTCCTTCCATCTGTCTTCTCCAAGAATTTCTTGGTCTTCCTCTTTGTCTTTTCCCCTGGGGATTTCAAAAAAGGGCTTGTTGTGTAATACTCTCAGTTGGCTTCCGCAGTGTGTGTCCTATCCAGGGCCATCGTCTTCGCTGTATCTCTTTATCCACTGGTGTTTGACTGGTAAATTTCCATAATCACATGTTAGTGATTTTGTCCTGCTATTTCCATCCTTTTATTCTGCGTAAACATCCATTAATGAAAGTCTGTATCTTCATGATTGTCAATTTAGTTGTTCTCCATGTTTTACAGCCATATAATAAGACTGACTTAACATTGGAGTTCACCATTTTTATTTAGTATTTAACCTAATTTCTTTGGACTTCTATATGTTTCACAGTGCAACAAAAGCTCCTCTTGCTTTTGATATCCTTATTTTGGTATCATTTTCTGTTCCTCCCTATTTGTCTATATTACTATCTTTTTTAAAATTATGTTTTGTAATTATAGAGACTGGTATTTGCTGAGGAAGCCACCATGGATATAAAGGCAGATCTTGGGATGGCCAAAGCTCACAACGTCAAGCCCACCAAGTCAGCTGAAAGCAATACAGAAACACGCAAGTTTAGGAAGACCAAATATAAAAAGCAGAAATTACGAGAAAGTAATAGTCTACCTGTCAACGTTAATTTGTTTCTTCCTCTTTTTCCTCTTTTTCATCTTCTTCTTTTTTGAATCATAACTTTCTTCTACTTCTTCTTCTTCTCATCCTCCTCCTCATCCCCCTCCTCCTCCTCCTCCTTCCCCTTCTTCTCTTCCTCCTCCTCCTCCTTCCCCTCCTTCTCCTCCTCCTTCTCCTCCTCCTTCTCCTCCTCCTTCTCCTCCTCCTTCTCCTCCTCCTTCTACTACTCCTCCTTCTTCTCCTTCTCATCATCCTTCTCCTCCTCCTTCTCCTCCTCCTTCTTCTCCTTCCCCTTCTTCTCCTCCTCCTTCTTCTCCCCCTCCTCCTCCTTCCCCTTCTTCTTCTCCTCCTTCTCCTCCTCCTTCTCCTCCTCCTTCCCCTTCTTCTTTTCCTCCTTCTCCTCCTCCTTCTCCTCCTCCTTCTCCTCCTCCTCCTTCCCCTTCTTCTCCTCCTCCTTCTACTCCTCCTTCTTTACCCCATTCTCCTCCTCCTTCTACCACTCCTCCTTCTTCTCCTTTTCATCATCCTTCTCCTCCTCCTTCTACTCCTCCTTCTACTCCTCCTTCTTCTCCCCCTCCTCCTCCACCTCCTTCTACTCCTTCTTCTCCTCCTCATTCTCCTTCTCCTCCTCCTTCTACTTTTCCTTCTTCTACTCCTCCTTCCTGTTATTCATCTTCATGTACTTCTTCTCCTCCTCCTCCTGCACCTACTCTTCCTTTTTCTCCTCATCCTCCTCCTCCTTCTTCTTCTTCTTCTTCTCCTACTTCTTCTCTTTCCTCTTCTTCATCTTCATCTTTATTTTCTTCTTCTCTCCCTCCTCTTCATCATCTTCCTCCCCTTTCTTTTTCTTCAACTTTATCTTCTTCTCATCCTCCTCCTCTTTCTTCTTCTTCAACTTTATCTTCTTCTCATCCTCTTCCTCTTTCTTCTTCTTCAACTTTATCTTCTTCTCATCCTCCTCCTCTTTCTTCTTCTTCAACTTTATCTTCTCATCCTCTTCCTCTTTCTTCTTCTTCAACTTTATCTTCTTCTCATCCTCCTCCTCTTTCTTCTTCTTCAACTTTATCTTCTTCTCATCCTCCTCCTCTTTCTTCTTCTTCAACTTTATCTTCTTCTCATCCTCCTCCTCTTTCTTCTTCTTCAACTTTATCTTCTTCTCATCCTCTTCCTCTTTCTTCTTCTTCAACTTTATCTTCTTCTCATCCTCCTCCTCTTTCTTCTTCTTCAACTTTATCTTCTCATCCTCTTCCTCTTTCTTCTTCTTCAACTTTATCTTCTTCTCATCCTCCTCCTCTTTCTTCTTCTTCAACTTTATCTTCTTCTCATCCTCCTCCTCTTTCTTCTTCTTCAACTTTATCTTCTTCTCATCCTCCTCCTCTTTCTTCTTCTTCACTTTTATCTTCTTCTCATCCTCTTCCTCTTTCTTCTTCTTCAACTTTATCTCCTTCTCATCCTCTTCCTCTTTCTTCTTCTTCAACTTTATCTCCTTCTCATCCTCCTCCTCTTTCTTCTTCTTCACTTTTATCTTCTTCTTTTTCTCCTCCTCCTTCACTTTCTTCATCTCATCGCCATCATCATCATCATCATCTTCTATTTATCGTTCTCCCCCTTCTTCTTCATCTTCATCTTCATCTTCATATTCTTCTTCTTTTCCCCCTTCATCTTCTTCTTATTCATCTTCTTGTTAATTCTTCTTCAGCTTGCCAGAATGTACACATATGTCACTTCACCCATTCATATATGATTTGTCAATTATTAGCCAATCAACGGCATTCTTCTCTGGCACGTGATACCCATTTGATTATGACCTGATCGACCTGACCTCTAATAGCTTGGTCCACTGTGGATCTTTCATTACTGATGTCGAGAATAAGTCTCTGTGCACTTGTTGTTTTTCTTTTTGGAACACAATCATGGGGCACATCTATCAGAATCACGTCAAAGCCCTCGTGAACTTTTATCTCTGACTGGATCAGCATTCTGTCTGCCTGGATCAGCATACTGTCTGGCTGGATCAGCACTGTCTGGCTAGACAGCATACTGTCTGGCTGGATCACATTACTGTCTGGCTGGATATGCACTCTGTCTGGCTGAATTTGCACTCTGTCTGCCTGGATCAGCACTCTATCTGCCATGATCAGCACTCTATCAGCCTGAGTCAGCACTCTATCTGTATGGACCAGCACTCTGTCAGCCTGAATCAGCACTCTATCTGTATGGATCAGCACTCAATCTGTATTGACCAACATTCTGTCAGCCTGGATCAGCACTCCGTCTGTATAGATCAGCACTATATCTGTATGGACCAGCACTCTGTCTGTATGGATCAGCTCTCTATATGTATGGATCAGCACTCTCTCTGCTGAAACATTTTGACAATGAACGATAATACAGGAAAGCATTTTAAATTTAAATTATCGAAAGTGAAAGAGGGGTGGGGTGTGTACTGAATACTCTAGTTATACTACTGCCTTAGGACAAGCGGGGTGTGTGCTGAATACTCTAGTTATACTACTGCCTTAGGACAAGCGGGGTGTGTGCTGAATACTCTAGTTATACTACGGCCTTAGGACAAGCGGGGCGTGTGCTGAATACTCTAGTTATACTACTGCCTTAAGACAAGCGGGGTGTGTGCTGAATACTCTAGTTATACTACGGCCTTAGGACAAGCGGGGCGTGTGCTGAATACTCTAGTTATACTACTGCCTTAGGACAAGCGGGGTGTGTACTGAATACTCTTGTTATACTACTGCCTTAGGACAAGCGGGGTGTGTGCTGAATACTCCAGTTATACTACGGCATTAGGACAAGCGGGGTGTGTGCTGAATACTCTAGTTATACTACTGCCTTAGGACAAGCGGGGTGTGTGCTGAATACTCCAGTTATACTACGGCCTTAGGACAAGCGGGGTGTGTGCTGAATACTCCAGTTATACTACGACCTTAGGACAAGCGGGGTGTGTGCTGAATACTCCAGTTATACTACGACCTTAGGACAAGCGGGGTGTGTGCTGATTATTCCAGTTATACTACTGCCTTAGGACAAGCGGGGTGTGTGCTGAATACTCCAGTTATACTACGACCTTAGGACAAGCGGGGTGTGTGCTGAATACTCCAGTTATACTACGGCCTTAGGACAAGCGGGGTGTGTGCTGAATACTCTAGTTATACTACGGCCTTAGGACAAGCGGGGCGTGTGCTGAATACTCTAGTTATACTACGGCCTTAGGACAAGCGGGGTGTGTGCTGAATACTCCAGTTATACTACGGCCTTAGGACAAGCGGGGTGTGTGCTGAATATTCTAGTTATACTACGGCCTTAGGACAAGCGGGGCGTGTGCTGAATACTCTAGTTATACTACTGCCTTAGGACAAGCGGGGTGTGTACTGAATACTCTAGTTATACTACTGCCTTAGGACAAGCGGGGTGTGTGCTGAATACTCTAGTTATACTACGGCCTTAGGACAAGCGGGGCGTGTGCTGAATACTCAAGTTATACTACGGCCTTAGGACAAGCGGGGTGTGTGCTGAATACTCCAGTTATACTACGGCCTTAGGACAAGCGGGGTGTGTGCTGAATACTCTAGTTATACTACGGCCCTAGGACAAGCGGGGCGTGTGCTGAATACTCCAGTTATACTACTGCCTTAGGACAAGCGGGGTGTGTGCTGAATACTCCAGTTATACTACGGCATTAGGACAAGCGGGGTGTGTGCTGAATACTCTAGTTATACTACTGCCTTAGGACAAGCGGGGTGTGTGCTGAATACTCCAGTTATACTACGGCCTTAGGACAAGCGGGGTGTGTGCTGAATACTCTAGTTATACTACTGCCTTAGGACAAACGGGGTGAGTGCTGAATACTCCAGTTATACTACTGCCTTAGGACAAGCGGGGTGTGTGCTGAATACTCCAGTTATACTACTGCCTTAGGACAAGCGGGGTGTGTGCTGAATACTCCAGTTATACTACTGCCTTAGGACAAGCGGGGTGTGTGCTGAATACTCCAGTTATACTACGGCATTAGGACAAGCGGGGTGTGTGCTGAATACTCTAGTTATACTACTGCCTTAGGACAAGCGGGGTGTGTGCTGAATACTCCAGTTATACTACGGCCTTAGGACAAGCGGGGTGTGTGCTGAATACTCCAGTTATACTACGACCTTAGGACAAGCGGGGTGTGTGCTGAATACTCCAGTTATACTACGACCTTAGGACAAGCAGGGTGTGTGCTGATTACTCCAGTTATACTACTGCCTTAGGACAAGCGGAGTGTGTGCTGAATACTCCAGTTATACTACGGCCTTAGGACAAGCGGGGTGTGTGCTGAATACTCCAGTTATACTACGGCCTTAGGACAAGCGGGGTGTGTGCTGAATACTCTAGTTATACTACGGCCTTAGGACAAGCGGGGCGTGTGCTGAATACTCTAGTTATACTACGGCCTTAGGACAAGCGGGGTGTGTGCTGAATACTCCAGTTATACTACGGCCTTAGGACAAGCGGGGTGTGTGCTGAATACTCTAGTTATACTACGGCCTTAGGACAAGCGGGGCGTGTGCTGAATACTCTAGTTATACTACTGCCTTAGGACAAGCGGGGTGTGTACTGAATACTCTAGTTATACTACTGCCTTAGGACAAGCGGGGTGTGTGCTGAATACTCTAGTTATACTACGGCCGTAGGACAAGCGGGGCGTGTGCTGAATACTCTAGTTATACTACGGCCTTAGGACAAGCGGGGTGTGTGCTGAATACTCCAGTTATACTACGGCCTTAGGACAAGCGGGGTGTGTGCTGAATACTCTAGTTATACTACGGCCCTAGGACAAGCGGGGCGTGTGCTGAATACTCTAGTTATACTACTGCCTTAGGACAAGCGGGGTGTGTACTGAATACTCTAGTTATACTACTGCCTTAGGACAAGCGGGGTGTGTGCTGAATACTCCAGTTATACTACGGCATTAGGACAAGCGGGGTGTGTGCTGAATACTCCAGTTATACTACTGCCTTAGGACAAGCGGGGTGTGTGCTGAATACTCCAGTTATACTACGGCATTAGGACAAGCGGGGTGTGTGCTGAATACTCCAGTTATACTACTGCCTTAGGACAAGCGGGGTGTGTGCTGAATACTCCAGTTATACTACTGCCTTAGGACAAGCGGGGTGTGTGCTGAATACTCCAGTTATACTACGGCATTAGGACAAGCGGGGTGTGTGCTGAATACTCTAGTTATACTACTGCCTTAGGACAAGCGGGGTGTGTGCTGAATACTCCAGTTATACTACGGCCTTAGGACAAGCGGGGTGTGTGCTGAATACTCTAGTTATACTACTGCCTTAGGACAAACGGGGTGTGTGCTGAATACTCCAGTTATACTACTGCCTTAGGACAAGCGGGGTGTGTGCTGAATACTCCAGTTATACTACTGCCTTAGGACAAGCGGGGTGTGTGCTGAATACTCCAGTTATACTACGGCATTAGGACAAGCGGGGTGTGTGCTGAATACTCTAGTTATACTACTGCCTTAGGACAAGCGGGGTGTGTGCTGAATACTCCAGTTATACTACGGCCTTAGGACAAGCGGGGTGTGTGCTGAATACTCTAGTTATACTACGGCATTAGGACAAGCGGGGTGTGTGCTGAATACTCCAGTTATACTACGGCCTTAGGACAAGCGGGGTGTGTGCTGAATACTCCAGTTATACTACTACCTTAGGACAAGCGGGGTGTGTACTGAATACTCTAGTTATACTACTGCCTTAGGACAAGCGGGGTGTGTGCTGAATACTCTAGTTATACTACGGCCTTAGGACAAGCGGGGCGTGTGCTGAATACTCTAGTTATACTACGGCCTTAGGACAAGCGGGGTGTGTGCTGAATACTCCAGTTATACTACGGCCTTAGGACAAGCGGGGTGTGTGCTGAATACTCTAGTTATACTACGGCCCTAGGACAAGCGGGGCGTGTGCTGAATACTCTAGTTATACTACTGCCTTAGGACAAGCGGGGTGTGTACTGAATACTCTAGTTATACTACTGCCTTAGGACAAGCGGGGTGTGTGCTGAATACTCCAGTTATACTACGGCATTAGGACAAGCGGGGTGTGTGCTGAATACTCTAGTTATACTACTGCCTTAGGACAAGCGGGGTGTGTGCTGAATACTCCAGTTATACTACTGCCTTAGGACAAGCGGGGTGTGTGCTGAATACTCCAGTTATACTACTGCCTTAGGACAAGCGGGGTGTGTGCTGAATACTCCAGTTATACTACTGCCTTAGGACAAGCGGGGTGTATGCTGAATACTCTAGTTATACTACTGCCTTAGGACAAGCGGGGTGTGTACTGAATACTTCAGTTATACTACGGCCTTAGGACAAGCGGGGTGTGTGCTGAATACTCTAGTTATACTACTGCCTTAGGACAAGCGGGGTGTGTACTGAATACTTCAGTTATACTACGGCCTTAGGACAAGCGGGGTGTGTACTGAATACTCCAGTTATACTACGGCCTTAGGACAAGCGGGGTGTGTACTGAATACTCTAGTTATACTACGGCCTTAGGACAAGCGGGGTGTGTGCTGAATACTCTAGTTATACTACGGCCTTAGGACAAGCGGGGTGTGTACTGAATACTTCAGTTATACTACGGCCTTAGGACAAGCGGGGTGTGTACTGAATACTTCAGTTATACTACGGCCTTAGGACAAGCGGGGTGTGTACTGAATACTTCAGTTATACTACGGCCTTAGGACAAGCGGGGTGTGTACTGAATACTTCAGTTATACTACGACCTTAGGACAAGCGGGGTGTGTACTGAATACTCCAGTTATACTACTGCCTTAGGACAAGCGGGGTGTGTGCTGAATACTTCAGTTATACTACGACCTTAGGACAAGCGGGGTGTGTGCTGAATACTCCAGTTATACTACTGCCTTAGGACAAGCGGGGTGTGTGCTGAATACTCCAGTTATACTACGACCTTAGGACAAGCGGGGTGTGTGCTGAATACTTCAGTTATACTACTGCCTTAGGACAAGCGGGGTGTGTGCTGAATACTCCAGTTATACTACTGCCTTAGGACAAGCGGGGCGTGTGCTGAATACTCCAGTTATACTACTGCCTTAGTACAAGCGGGGTGTGTGCTGAATACTTCAGTTATACTACGACCTTAGGACAAGCGGGGTGTGTGCTGAATACTCCAGTTATACTACGACCTTAGGACAAGCGGGGTGTGTACTGAATACTTCAGTTATACTACGACCTTAGGACAAGCGGGGTGTGTACTGAATACTCCAGTTATACTACGACCTTAGGACAAGCGGGGTGTGTACTGAATACTCCAGTTATACTACGACCTTAGGACAAGCGGGGCGTGTGCTGAATACTCCAGTTATACTACTGCCTTAGGACAAGCGGGGTGTGTGCTGAATACTCCAGTTATACTACGACCTTAGGACAAGCGGGGTGTGTGCTGAATACTTCAGTTATACTACGACCTTAGGACAAGCGGGGTGTGTGCTGAATACTCCAGTTATACTACGACCTTAGGACAAGCGGGGTGTGTACTGAATACTTCAGTTATACTACGACCTTAGGACAAGCGGGGTGTGTACTGAATACTTCAGTTATACTACGACCTTAGGACAAGCGGGGTGTGTGCTGAATACTCCAGTTATACTACTGCCTTAGGACAAGCGGGGTGTGTACTGAATACTTCAGTTATACTACTGCCTTAGGACAAGCGGGGTGTGTGCTGAATACTCCAGTTATACTACTGCCTTAGGACAAGCGGGGTGTGTGCTGAATACTCCAGTTATACTACGACCTTAGGACAAGCGGGGTGTGTGCTGAATACTCCAGTTATACTACTGCCTTAGGACAAGCGGGGTGTGTACTGAATACTTCAGTTATACTACGACCTTAGGACAAGAAGGACCCGGGCCCAAATTCCACAAGAAAAGGGGGGGGGTGGCTTCAAGAATAGGAAAAATTCTTATTCTTCTACCTTTCAGCTCCATGAAGAGCATATGTCCTCAACAAACATTTTCCTAGTCGTTCTGTTTCTTGCCATTCTTTTAAGATCACTCCATGTCTTCCCCGTCATCTTCATCTCTGCTTTTGTCTTCTCCAAGAATTTCTTGGTCTTCCTCTTTGTCTTTCCCCCTGGGGATTCCAAAAAAGGGACAACCGACAAGAAAATCACAGGAATCTGTAGAAATGTGGTTTTACAGAAGAATGTCGAGAATACCATGGATAGCTAAGAAGAGTAATGAATGTGTTCTGAAAGAGGTCAAAGCAAAAAGAGAGCTAATTTCCAATATTAGGAAAAAACAATCATCATTGTTTGGCCATGTAATGAGAAGAGAACAGCTGGAATATATTGTAACAACTGGAAAAATTGAGGGACGAAGAGATAGAGGGAAGCAAAGATAAAAAAAAATACCAGACAGATTAAGAAAATGGCTGGGCAGAAGGTCAGCAACAGAAATAATAAATGACTGTCGAGATCGAAAGTTGTGGAGAGACATGATCACCTACGCCAGCAGGCCCGGTACTTGATGATGGTGATTTGACTGGTACATTTCCATAATTCTATGTTAGTGATATTGATTAGACCGGAAGTAGTAGTGATTTTTCAAAAACAGGAAAAATTAATCCGCGGATTTTGGCGTTACTCTCCCCTGATCTCTTGGGGTCGTGAGATTCGATATCTATATAGTCCTCTCGAATAACAGCAGCAAAAAGGATGCTCCGTGTGCTCTCGAACACGTTAAAGAACCATTGAAAGTTACAATCGTAAAGAGAAGCAATAACTATTCCCACTGCCCGGAGCAAAAGTTTCCAGCAGAAACCTGCCCACACGGTGGATCCCAGGCCGTGCGACGGAGTTCGTGCACGTGGGCCAGGATTGTCCTCGGATTTCTGGAGGGGGATATCGGAGCACCTATAGATTCATCCTGTGTGCAGTGATGATGGTTTTAACATCGAACAACGTTTCAACTGAACGACTCAAAGCAGTGGACCAGTATACAAATAATTGTTGGCTGGTATCACGCTGTAATGAAACCAACTATAGGGTGTTTATAAAGTCTCACTACACTTGGTATCTAGGTCAATTTGAAAAAAATGTTTATGACGTCATCACAATATGTGCTCAATGGTAAGTTCACTTGTTGCGACAGTTTTCTTAATGACTTGTCTGGACTTTTAAGGATTCTGTCTTGGATATCTAAACATATTTCATCATTCACAGCAGGCCTACCAGATCGTGGAGCATCTTCCACATTTCCAGTAGCAATAAACTTATTCAACAAATTTCATTGACAGTGGGAGCACATATTGTGATGACGTCATAAACATTTTTTTTTCAAATTGACCTAGATACCAAGTGTAGTGAGACTTTATAAACACCCTGTATATATATATATATATATACAGTCATCCCTCGCTACTTCGCGGTTCATTTATCGCGGCCTCAGTACGTCGTGGATTGTTCAAAATTGAGGAATTATGGCATATTTATATCATTTATACATTATTTTATGTATGTTATTTATACTATTAATATTTTATTTACATGTTTGAAACTATTCTTTAATGTTCTAATGATAACATATGCACTTATATGGTTTCATATACACTTATTGATATTATACATACACACAAAAATGTACGTATGTTAATAATGAGAGGGTGACACTACAGGGTGTTTATAAAGTCTCACTACACTTGGTATCTAGGTCAATTTGAAATAAAAAATGTTTATGACGTCATCACAATATGTGCTCCCACTGTCAATGAAATTTGTTGAATAAGTTTATTGCTACTGGAAATGTGGAAGATGCTCCACGATCTGGTAGGCCTGCTGTGAATGATGAAATATGTTTAGATATCCAAGACAGAATCCTTAAAAGTCCAGACAAGTCATTAAGAAAACTGTCGCAACAAGTGAACTTACCATTGAGCACATATTGTGATGACGTCATAAACATTTTTTTCAAATTGACCTAGATACCAAGTGTAGTGAGACTTTATAAACACCCTATACTTCGCGGTTTTTCACTTATCGCGGCCGGTTCTGGTCCCTATTAACCGCGATAACTGAGGGATTACTGTATATATATATTTTTTTTTTCTCATGTCTCTTTACACTTAGCTTTATTGCAGCTTCGCATTTGTATGCATTTCTTTGCCGTGACCCCATAATGGTTAGCCTGTTTTATAGAGGCACCGTGGATAGGTGGAGTAAGGTCTGATTAGCTCTGGTTCTCGATCCTGACATTAGCAGTCACCTATGAGTCGCAGACCGCTTTCAATTGCGTCTTCACCTCCGAGAGAACTTATAGTTTTTCGAAGGCCCCGGTATCACTGCAAACGAATTAAAACCCATAATTGCTCAACCGCCCTACTAGTGGAATCATCAGAATTCTCAACGAATTTCCAAACAAAAAATGAAGTTGCAGTCCCCATAGTAGCAAACATAGCACACGCCAAAAGAAATAAGACATAGTAGCACCGATAGTGAACGCAACTGAACTATCATTCGTCATACAATATCATCATTCCTCGTTAGCAATCTGAATATAGAAACACCATCCTATAAAATACACAGCTCACGGTGTGCACAGAGCTCTAATCTCAGTAGCTCTTGCAGCAAGCCGGACTTGGAATATGAGGAAACTGCAACAATGAAGCTTTTTCAGACAGTGCCTCAATTGTTCATTGTCACCTATCCGCCATATTGACCGGAAGTCCGAGGGAACTTATAGTTCATCATCATCAAGTACCGGGCCTGCTGGCGTAGGTGATCAAGTCTCTCCACAATTTTCGATCTCGACAGTTATTTATCATTTCTGTTGTTGACCTTCTGCCAAGCCATTCTCTTAAGCTGTCTGGTATTTTTTCTCTTTGCTTACCTTTATTTTGCTTACAGTAGCTTGATGACGATCGGGTATCACCTGCAGCACATGATGTCCCCTAACGAATGAGGGTTTTCCATTGGAATCCCCCTTAACGTTGTTGTGATTTCTATTGTTGTGGCGATTCATGATTGTACAAAGAAGTTACGCCTGTGGTTTTCACTTACAGTTCAGCAGATTGAAATAGAATCAATTCTCTTTATGTGATTAAAGGCTGTAACAGCAGCATTGTTTTCTATTATTGTGGCAATTTTAATCGTCAAGAATCTGAGATTGTTTCCGCTATTACATGATGACGTAGTACGTGCCGAGTGACGGTCTGTTATCATGTTTATGTTTTATGTTCAATTTGGCTGTTGCCACTAACACAAAAGGTGCGTCCGCGCTGGCCTTGCGGTCTTTATTCTCAAACCCCAGACTGAAGTGAATTCCGCTTTTCCCAGATTCCAGCATATTATTTTTTCTCATTTATTTCTTTTTCCTGTATAATTTTTGCAAAACTTGGATTGGATATGGCGCTGTCATTAAAAAATCACAAAGAAAATACCAGAAGTGTTGTTTTAACGTACTGGCTAGATTATAAATTAAACGTGGTTTAGATTTCAGCTTGATGATTTTCCAATCGACCGAGTTGAAACTGGAATGAGTGCCTGGCTCAATGCGTTGGGGAAGATTGTGTCAGCAAGGAGGAACACTGGCCACCTCAACTGAAAATGCTGTTGTCAAGGATTAATACTTCACTTCCCTGCCTGGGTGGTCTAGAGATAAGACGTCGGTCCCTGGACAAGAAGGTCCCCCGGTTCGAATTCCACAACAGGCAGTAGCAATTGTTCACTTCGAATCCGTGGTTTCTTAGTGGCTCTACCCTCAATCCATGGTCTCTTCCTGGCTTTACCCTCAATCCGTGGTCTCTTCCTGGCTTTACCGTCAATCTGTGGTTTCTTCCAGGCTCTACCCTCAATCCGTGGTCTCTTCCTGGCTTTACCCTCAATCCGTGGTCTCTTCCTGGCTTTACCCTCAATCCGTGGTCTCTTCCTGGCTTTGCTCTCAATCCATGGTTTCTTCCTGGCTTTACTCTCAATCCGTGGTCTCTTCCTGGCTCTACCCTCAATCAGTGGTCTCTTCCTGGCTTTACTCTCAATCCGTGGTCTCTTCCTGGCTTTACTCTCAATCCGTGGTCTCTTCCTGGCTTTACTCTCAATCCGTGGTCTCTTCCTGGCTTTACTCTCAATCCGTGGTCTCTTCCTGGCTTTACTCTCAATCCGTGGTCTCTTCCTGGCTTTACTCTCAATCCGTGGTCTCTTCCTGGCTTTACTCTCAATCCGTGGTCTCTTCCTGGCTTTACTCTCCCCTGGTCTCTGGCTAGTGAGATCCGATGTCCAACCCATCTCAAATAACGGTTAAAAAAAAACACACAAAAAACAGCAGGTCCCGTGTGCGGTCGCACACGTTGAAGAACTGTCGGCAGTCCAAAGTGGAAAACAGCAAACCAAAATGGCCGCTGCTTGAGAAAGTGTACCTATAACGAAGACGGCTGTGTCAAGTCTAAAGGCGCAGATTAAAGGCGTAAATTAGCGAAACATTGCGCCCATTGCGAGTTAACGGACGAACACTAAGAAAACACTCTTATACGATTGGAAATGTTACGATATATCTTATGCCTTTACAGCACTTGACGAGGTGGTCTTATTTTTCTTCTTCTACCTTTCAGCTTCCTGTGGAGCATAGGGTCTTCAACAAGTACTTTCAGATCCCTGTGAAGCATAGGGTCTTCAACAAGTACTTTCAGATCCCTGTGAAGCATAGGGTCTTCAACAAACAATTTCAGCTCCCCGTGGAGCATAGGGTCTTCAACAAGCACTTTCAGCTCCCCGTGGAGCATAGGGTCTTCAACAAGCACTTTCAGCTCCCTGTGGAGCATAGGGTCTTCAACAAACAATTTCAGCTCCCCGTGGAGCATATGGTCTTCAACAAACACTTTCAGCTCCCCGTGGAGCATAGGGTCTTCAACAAGCACTTTCAGCTCCCTGTGGAGCATATGGTCTTCAACAAACAATTTCAGCTCCCCGTGGAGCATATGGTCTTCAACAAACACTTTCAGCTCCCCGTGGAGCATAGGGTCTTCAACAAGCACTTTCAGCTCCCTGTGGAGCATAGGGTCTTCAACAAACAATTTCAGCTCCCTGTGGAGCATAGGGTCTTCAACAAGCACTTTCAGCTCCCTGTGGAGCATAGGGTCTTCAACAAGCACTTTCAGCTCCCTGTGGAGCATAGGGTCTTCAACAAGCACTTTCAGCTTCCTGTGGAGCATAGGGTCTTCAACAAACATTTTCAGCTCCCTGTGGAGCATAGGTCTTCAAACACTTTCAGTTCCCTGTGGAGCATATGGTCTTCACCAGCATTTTCAGCTCCTAGTGGAGCATAGGGTCTTCAACAAGCACTTTCAGCTCCCTGTAGAGCATAGGTTTTCAACAAACACTTTCAGCTCCCTGTGAAGCATAGGTCTTCAACAAACACTTTCAGCTCCCTGCGGAGCATATGTCTTCAACAAACACTTTCCAAGCCGTTCTATTTCTTGCCATTCTATTAAGATCATTCCATGTCTTTCCCATCATCTTCATCTCGGCTTCCATCTTTCTTCTCCAACAATATTTTGGCCTTCCTCTTTGTCTTTTCCCCTGGGGATTCCAGAAAAGGGCATGTTGTATAATTAAAGGCCTTGTTGTGTAATACTTGACCTGATATCGCTAGTTATTTCAATTTGTATCGAACTCTACAGGTATTTTTGAAGGTCCTCGTTTATCATCGACGAATTCTGTCACGAAATCTTCAAAGTCTTCAATAAAATCGCCGGAAACAGACGAGCCTCTTTCAAGACTACAAATCGTTGGCTCTCGGAGGCTGGTCCGTGAACCCAGAAGCCCAGTAAAAAAAGAATTGCGGTCTCGCAGTGCGGTTGGTTGTCCACAGGTGCGTGCGCGAGTTGTCTCTGCCAGTAGGAAGTCTTATCCAAAGAGTTCTATTTTAAGCACGGAAGAAGATTCGGATGATAACATATTGTCGTTATCATCGAATGTCGACTCGGAATATTGTTTATCAACAACACGGCAGGGCAAAAAGAACCAGAAACAAAAAGGCATGCGCATTGAGAAGACAAGAAGGGCGACCTCAAAAACATTTAAAATCGATCCTGACAGCCATCTTTCCGATTCTGTCTCGTGCGATACAGAATTACTTAGATCTTGCACAGATAATCTTGAATATTCTGATATCGAATCCAAAATCGGTTCCTTCGACGGGAAAGATGTCTCCAAATATCGAGATGCTAAACTGGTCGATGCTTCTCAAATAAAGCGGCCAATCAGAAAGCAGGCTGCTACTTCAGCGTCACAGTCTATACGGCAACATACAAGCCCGTTGTTGTCTCCTAAAGGTGGGAATGTTGGAAGCAAGGCACGTAGTAAACAAGCAAATGAAAGCAGTTCATCTTTGACCATAGCGCCAAGCTGTGGCGTCGTCGCCTTTACAAAGGCACCTGTGGTAGCCGCGATTAATCTACGAAAATCAGACACGTCATCGTCATCTAGGGAAGACAAAGCCGCTGTCTTGAGGGCGTCTAATTGGATTAAGCACGAGATCACACCAGCACAACTGGAAGCTGAAGATGGCGCAGATTACCATGGTGATGTCGACGAAATAGAAGGCGATTCAATTACGTCACGGTCCAATGAACAATCAAGTTCGATAACATTAAGTTCACGTGACCAACTACGTTTACCTCCCTTGCGAACTAAGAAAGAGTCTCGTGGACTAGTAGCAAATACCGATGACCGCACGAGTGTCGGTGAGTCGAGCGAGCAACGGATGCTGGAGAACATTCTTTCTTCCGATCAAATTGTCCATTTTCCCGCCATTACGCCAGCAAGTCGGTCCACGGGAACTATTATCATGACTAATGTTGGTCACATCGCTTACATCAGCAACGAGATCGGAGTTGTCGCCTCCAATGCGTTGAAGATCCGAAACGTCCACCCTATTGGTAAGTGTCCAGTGCTAAGCACGGCTGTTTTTTTAGTGCTATTTTAGAAATATACCTGTATAAGATTATTACATGAACTAATTTCTGAGAAGGGGCGGCCCGACGTAGTACGGACCATACCACCCATAAAGTGTGGCTGATCATTTTTAAAAAAAACGTGGACACTAACATCATGTTCCCAGCAAAACCACTAGAGTAACGGGATTATTTACATAATTCGATGACTTTAAGTCATGACCAATGGGTTCCACACGCGCCATTGTCCTATTTTTTTTATAGAGTCTCAAGCTAAACGGCTGAAATATTTACTCGACGGGGTTAATTTCTGATGATCAGATTACCTCTTCCTAAAGTGCTCTGTATAAATTAAATTATAAATCTTTCTATTTTACACATCTTGACACTCATCCTACCTCCCCTCATGTAGCCTCCTATCTTATTTCAACATCCTACTTTCTTCTTTTCTGTCCCCCTCTCCATTCACTTGATCATCTAACATGTAAAAAAAAAAAAGTAAAATACCCCCGTCACGCCAAGTGGCGTGTAGGGAAGTATGGTGTCTGCATCACTCATTACGCCCGTGCCGCTTTACTTTCCCAGAAAAAAATCCGGTACCCATTAAAGGCTGGGTGAACCCGGAAGCCGTCGGTTGGGATCGAACCCTACCTCTTGTCCTTTGTAGTCCAGTTCACTTAATACTGAGCTATTGCGGCTCCCTATCTAACATGTAGTTATAGCTATTTGTTCTTTACCGTTTGTTGTCGTTGTCCCTGTATTCTGAAGAAGGCCACAGACAGAAACGTCAGTATTGTGTTGTGTTCCTTCCTTGTAAAGCTGCCACCATACCTTGGAGTGTTTAACACTCCCCACCACTGGCTTCTTGCACTGTATAAAGAGTTTCCTAACACTCACTTATGATTCTTGTAGATGAGAGTCTCGGCAGCTCGCTGGTTAGTGATCTGGCACTACTAAGGACACGAGGATCGACGATGACTCATAGATTCACCCAACCTTAAATGGGCACCGGAGGCGAAGGCGCACCTCCCAGCACCGGAGCTGGAAGTTGTCAGCGACCCACAGCTGATGGCTTGCGCCAGGATCGGTGAACCAAAACCATCCAGACCCTGCTCCACCTCACCGTGGTGCCTCCAGTAACAGACTAACCTGTCTAGTGTGGCCAAGCGTGCAGAGATCGAAGAGAGAAGACAACCCGGTACTCAAAAATGTCGTGCTGAAGCAAATATAACAGTTATACTGCAAACCACAACACAACACAGACACGTCCACTACGTCCTTGTAAGGGCTGATGATGAATAGGAATATTCTAGTCTACTACGATACTCTAGGGAGCCGCGATAGCTCAGTGGTTAGTGAACTGGACTACATGAACTACAAGAAATGTTAGACATTATAGTGAATGAAAGCAAAAATAAAGGTCTTAATAGTAAAAAGACAGAAGTAAAGGTAACAACGAAAAAGTCAATACCTCAGTGCAAAATAAAGACAAGTGGAACAATATTAAAACAGGTAAATGAATTTAAATATTTGGGAACTTTGTTAACCTCAGACGGAAGATGTACAAAAGAGGTGAGATGCAGAATGGCTCAGGCAAAAGCAGCTTTCCAAAAATGAGGAAGATACTATGCAATCCATTTTTGAAAATAGAAACAAGAAAAAGAGTTCTTAAATGTTATGTAGAGCCAGTCTTAACGTATGTATGTGAATCATGGGCATTAGAACAACAGACAAGAAAATCACTGGAGGCTGTAGAAATGTGGTTTTACAGAAGAATGTTGAGAATATCATGGACAGTTAAGAAGAATAATGAAAATGTTCTGAAAGAGGTCAAAGCAAAAGGAGAGCTAATTTCCAATATTAGGAAGAAACAATCATCATTTTTTGGCCATGTAATGAGAAGAGAAACACTGGAATATATTTTGACAACTAGGAAAATTGAGGAACGAAGAGATAGAGGGAAGCAAAGAGTAAAGATACCCGACAGCTTAAGAGAATGGATTGGCAGAAGGTCAACAACAGAAATGATAAATAACTTTTGAGATCGAAAATTGTGGAGAGACATGATCACATACGCCAGCAGACGTGGTACTTGATGATGATGTGTATAAAATGGCTTTTCGCGTCCTGAAAGACAGTTGGTAGCAAGCAATCATGATTTGTCAGAATTTGGTTAAATATTAGTGTCTTATGCTGTTTTACCGAGCAGATTTCTCTCGTGTCTGAATCTACCAATATTAGACAGACAGATACAGCCGCAGAATGAACAAGATATATCTGTGGTTCCTGACCCCATCTTCTTTCTCCCGTGCCTTCTTGTCTGCTAATTGAGATAGTAACACGGCCAGTTTGATCCCTCCTACGAACGCAAGGGAAAACAGCCAACAACAGAACTGATACGATGCACTGTAGATAGAAGATTGTGGAAGGACATGAGCGCCTACGCTAACCGGTATGGCACATGATGATGATGAACGCAAGAACGAGTCTTTACACCTGTGTTTACACCAAGTTCTTTTTTCTCTTCAGCTCTCCCCTCCCCCATTTTCTATACCTCCTGAGTCTTCAACCATCCACTCCTTCAGAAATGCGCCCCTCAGTCATCCTTATTTACCTTACTCCCCATCTACCCTCCTCAGTCATCCTTATTTTCTTTACTCTCCGTGTGCTCCTCAGTCATCCTTATTTTCTTTACTCTCCATGTGCTCCTCAGTCATCCTTATTTACTTTACTCCCCATCATCCCTCCTCAGTCATCCTTATTTGCCTTACTCCTCATCATCCCTCTTCAGTCATCCTTATTTGCTTTACTCCCACCAGCCATCTTCCAGTCATAATTATAAGAATTTGTCTTAGTCTCCACCAGTCCCTCCTCTCCACCTCCTCACACATCCTTATTTGAATTTGACTTACTTCCCATCATCCCCTTCAGTCATTCCTATTTGGCTTACTCCCCATTATCTCGCCCTTCGGCCATCCTTATTTGCCTTACTCCCACCAGCCCTCTCCCAGTCAGAAGTATAAGAATTTACCTTACTCCCCATCTACCCTCCTCAGTCATCCTTATTTGCCTTACTCCCCATCTACCCCCCTCAGTCATCCTTATTTGCCCTACTTCCCATCCCCCCCTAGTCATCCTTATTTGCCCTAATTCCCATCCCCCCTCAGTCATCCTTATTTGCCCTACTTCCCATCCCCCTCAGTCATCCTTATTTGCCCTACTTCCCATCCCCCCTCAGTCATCCTTATTTGCCTTACTTCCCATCCTCCTCAGTCATCCTTATTTGTCTTACTCCCCATCTACCCCCCCTCAATCATCCTTATTTGCCCTACTTCCCATCCCCCTCAGTCATCCTTTTTTGACCTACTTCCCATCCCCCTCAGTCATCCTTATTTGCCTTACTCCCACCAGCCATCTCCCAGTCATAATTATAAGAATTTGTCTTAGTCTCCAGCAGCCCCCCCCCCTCTCCACCTCCTCACTCATCCTTATTTGAATTTTACTTACTCCCCATCATCTCCCTCAGTCATTTCTATTTGGCTTACTCCCCATTATCTCACCCTTCAGTCATCTTTATTTGCCTTTCCTTAGCTACCATCTCACTCATCCTTATTTGCCTTACCTTACCCCCTCTCAGTCATCCATATTTACTTTACTACCCATCTACCTCTTTTAGTCACACTTATTTGCCTTACTTCCAATTGTCCCCCCTCATTCATCCTTTTTTGCCTTACCTTAACTATCCTCTCAGTCATCCTTTTTTGCCTTACTACCATTCCACCCCTTCAGTCATCCTGCCCATCTATCAGCCAATCAGCTCTCTCGTGTAACTATAGCCTGTCAGACTGACAGTAGCCCGTCCCTGTTTATGCACAAACTGTCTCTGCCATTGTCTTCAACAGACAAACCAGAGATGTGGGGACAGAGAAAGTTTCTCTGCCAGAGCTTCTACGACCATGAACTATACAGCCAGAGCGACAACGCTCCCATTGAGAGCGATGAAGATAATGATTATAGAAATATTCCTAAGATGACATTAGATGAGTTCATGGGCCCTACACATGGTGAGTATGTATGGGATCTATTCATGGTTAACTGTCTTTGCTGAAAGGTTATGGGATCTACTATCTATGGTGAATATGTCTTTGGTGAAATGTTATGGGATCTACTATCTATGGTGAATATGTATTTGGTGAAACGTTATAGGATCTACTATCTATGGTGAATATGTCTTTGGTGAAACTTTATGGGATCTACTATCTATGGTGAATTTGTCTTTGGTGAAACGTTATAGGATCTACTATCTATGGTGAATATATCTTTGGTGAGACGTTATATGATCTACTTACTATCTATGGTCAATGTCTTTGGTGAAACGTTATAGCATCTACTTACTATCTATGGTCAATGTCTTTGGTGAAACGTTATAGGATTTACTATCTATAGTGAATATGTCTTTGGTGAAACGTTATAGGATCTACTATCTATGGTGAATATATCTTTGGTGAGACGTTATAGGATCTACTATCTATGGTGACAACATGTCTTTGGTGAGACGTTATAGGATCTACTATCTATGGTAAATATCTTTGGTGAGTCCTTATAGGATCTACTATCTATGGTGACAACATATCTTTGGTGAGACGTTATAGGATCTACTATCTATGGTAAATATCTTTGGTGAGACGTTATAGGATCTACTATCTATGGTAAATATCTTTGGTGAGACGTTATAGGATCTACTATCTATGGTAAATGTCTTTGGTGAGACGTTATAGGATCTACTATCTATGGTAAATATCTTTGGTGAGTCCTTATAGGATCTACTATCTATAGTGACAACATGTCTTTGGTGAGACGTTATAGGATCTACTATCTATGGTAAATATCTTTGGTGAGTCCTTATAGGATCTACTATCTATAGTGACAACATGTCTTTGGTGAGACGTTATAGGATCTACTATCTATGGTAAATATCTTTGGTGAGACGTTATAGGATCTACTATCTATGGTAAATATCTTTGGTGAGACGTTATAGGATCTACTATCTATGGTAAATGTCTTTGGTGAGACGTTATAGGATCTACTATCTATGGTAAATATCTTTGGTGAGTCCTTATAGGATCTACTATCTATAGTGACAACATGTCTTTGGTGAGACGTTATAGGATCTACTATCTATGATAAATATCTTTGGTGAGTCCTTATAGGATCTACTATCTATAGTGACAACATGTCTTTGGTGAGACGTTATAGGATCTACTATCTATGGTAAATATCTTTGGTGAGTCCTTATAGGATCTACTATCTATAGTGACAACATGTCTTTGGTGAGACGTTATAGGATCTACTATCTATGGTAAATATCTTTGGTGAGACGTTATATGATCTACTATCTATGGTAAATATCTTTGGTGAGACCTTATAGGATCTACTATCTATGGTAAATATCTTTGGTGAGACGTTATAGGATCTACTATCTATGGTAAATGTCTTTGGTGAGACGTTATATGATCTACTATCTATGGTAAATGTCTTTGGTGAGACGTTATATGATCTACTATCTATGGTAAATGTCTTTGGTGAGACGTTATAGGATCTACTATCTATGGTAAATATATTTGGTGAGACGTTATAGGATCTACTATATATGGTAAATATCTTTGGTGAGACGTTATAGGATCTACTATCCGTGGTAAGTCTGTCTTTAATGAATAGTTATGGTATCTATTGTAAAGAAAATATAAAAGTAAACAAAAGTATAGGTATGGCAAAAAGTAATTTTAATGTCATAAAAAAATATACTAACATCAAAAGAAATAATACTTGGGCTAAAACTAAGAATAACAAAAAAATTACATCTTCTCAACATTCCTGTCTGGTGCAGAAACAGGAACATTAGACAAGAAAACAGAACAGAAAATTGAAGCCTTTGAAATGTGGATTTATAGAAACATAGGTGGAATTGGATGGACAGAAAACAAAGTCTTAAAACAACTAAAAATGAAAAGAGAACTACTAAATACAATTCAAACAAGACAAATGCGATTTTTATGCCATGTTAAAAGACACAACAACCTGTTAAAAGTAATCCTTGAGGTAAAAATACAAGGTTAAAGAGGCTGAGGCAGACCGAGACTAACATGGACGAGTAACATCAAAAGATGGACAAATCAGCCTATGACAACCTGCACCATCAAAGCAAGAGACAGATCAGAATGGCGCTCCATGGTGGCCAGCCTTCGTTGCGGAGATGATAAGGTATTCTATTCGTTGTAAGTCTGTCTTTGATGAAAAGTTCCATGGATCTATATGAAAAGTTCCATGGATCTGCATGTGATGATGACCTGACGGGAACTACTGGTCCTGGTAAATCTGAGCTAAATTGATGGATGCTTTTCGTTATAGTGAGACGAGATGTTCTTTAAAATTATCGTTTCTGTTCTTTTCATTTCTTAGCCACTTGTAGTTACAACTTAATAGATTATAACTGCGGATACATCAACTCTAATCAGCTACTCATTTTCAATTGACAACGAAGCCAGTGGACAATTATGGTCCCAGTATCTCGCTGGTTACACTTATAACTAGCTTATCATTTTGTGTTTTTATGTATATTTATTCTTCGCATTTCCTTCCTTCCTTACTTACTTCCTTCCTTCCTTCCATCCCACCTTCCTTCCGTCCTTCCGTCCTTCTTTCCTTCCTTCCTTCCTCCCTCCCTCCCTTCCTTCCTTTTTTCCTGTTTTCTCCCGACTACTACTCTTCTGCAGCATCCACCTTTAGGACGTTCGTTGGGCGTAAGAGCGTTGTGTTGTGGCTCGTAGCATAACTCACGTTTGCACCTTTCGGTCCAACATATCCGACTTCAGCACGACATCTTTGGGCAATGGTTTGTCTTCCCTCTTCGATCTCTACTCGCTTGGTCAGACTGTCTAATGTCTTTACAGGCGCACCACTGGAAGGTGGAATAAGGTTTGGATCAGCTTTGCTGTACGCCCTCCGTGACAATACAGTCAGCAACGAGTCACTAAACGTCCTTCAACCCAGTCGCTGTTGAGCGTTTCCCCCTCATATTTGCTGCAATATTGCTAATCGCTGGGAGCCGCGATAGCTCAGTGGTTAGTGAACTGGACTACAAAGGACAAGAGCTAAGGTTCGATCCCAACCGACGGCTTCCGGTTCACCTACCTTTTAATGGATACCGGATTTTTTTCTGGGAAAGTAAAGCGGCACGGGCGTAATACCGACCACATTACCCCAAAAATCATGTGCTGAAGGTCTGTAAAATTTATGGCCACTAACACTATATTCCCTATACGCTACTTGGCGTGACGGGGGTACTTTACTTTTGTTTTGTTTTTTTAACTATTGCTAATTGCTGTACTTGTCACACGAAGTCAAGAAGAACTCGCAGAGCGTGATAAATCGCTTTTCGCATGTCAGCAGAGACTTCGGCTTCATAATAAGTTTGCAAAAAAACGAAAATACTCGGTCAGGATGTCGAAGCAGCACCTGCCATCTATATCGATAACTACAAACTTGATGTCGTGCAGTAGTGTGGCTACCTGGGGTCTATAATCAAAACGACGATGAGATACATAATTCGACATCCGCGTTGGTGAAGCTGATACCACCCTCGCCCGCTTTTCTAAACGCGTTTGGCAAACAAGCAATCTGACAACTAAAACAAAGGTGGTAGTTTACAACGACGACATCATTATCATCCTTTTATATGGCAGCGAAGCATGGATAACTTTAGAAAAAAGCAAGAACAAGAGAGAAAATATTTGCATTCCATATGCTATGCCAGCGCCATATTCTTGATATCACCTGGACGGACAAAGTGACAAGCGCGGAGGTCCTCATTCGCACAGACCTCCCGAACATCTACACGTTGTTTATATAACGTAAGTTCTCTAGGTTGGCCATTTATACCGTATGAAAGATGGTCGCAAGCCAAAAAGATATACTTTATAGACAACTAGCAGATGGCAAAAGATCTAGAGGGCGCCCAAAACTTCGATTTATAGACGCGTGTAAGCGTGACATAAAGACTGAACATAAACCTTGCAGCCTGGGAAGACATAGCTGCAGACCGCAATCTTTGGAAACTCATTCTCAAGCTCCAACTTTGATCAAACTTTGTTGCCAGCTTCGTGATTGAAGTTTGTTGCCTGCTTCGTGATTGAAGTTTGTTGCCTGCTTCGTGATTGAAGTTTGTTGGAGACAAATAATAATAAATGAATATTATTATAGAGGGAAACTTCTGAGGCGATAATCAGAGAATCAATTCAGAGGAAGAGGTATGTTTACAGCACTCGGAAAAATGACAAATAATCAACAACAGAAAAAAATATGGACCAAGGCAGGATCGAACCCGTACTCAGTGGCACAGCGCCTTGCCACGAAAAGCCAAACGCTTAGGAACTCTGCCACTCAGCTAACTAAAAAATTAGTTTCGTAGGCAAAGTCCTTTCGCGAAGGCTTTCCTATGACTATAACATAGGGCTGCGATCACAGCTCGGAAATATTTTTTTCTTAAGACAAGTATCTCCCGGATAGGGTAGGGCTGAATACTTGCGTTACAGACAAACATTTAGGACGAAACAGCACGAATAGTAGTTTCCAGTGGTTTAGACTGGAGACAAATAATAATAAATGAATATTATTATAGTTTTTTCTATTTAAAATTATAAATTTTTTCTGTTGTTGATTATTTGTCATTTTTCCGAGTGCTGTAAACATACCTCTTCCTCTGAATTGATTCATTGAAGTTTGTTGCCTGCTTCGTGATTGAAGTTTGTTCCAGCTTCATGATTGAAGTTTGTTGCCTGCTTCGTGATTGAAGTTTGTTCCAGCTTCATGATTGAAGTTTGTTGCCTGCTTCGTGATTGAAGTTTGTTGCCTGCTTCGTGATTGAAGTTTGCTGCCTGCTTCGTGATTGAAGTTTGTTGCCTGCTTCGTGATTGAAGTTTGTTGTCTGCTTCGTGATTGAAGTTTGTTGCCTGCTTCGTGATTGAAGTTTGTTGCCTGCTTCGTGATTGAAGTTTGTTGCCTGCTTCGTGATTGAAGTTTGTTGCCTGCTTCGTGATTGAAGTTTGTTGTCTGCTTCGTGATTGAAGTTTGTTGTCTGCTTCGTGATTGAAGTTTGCTGCCTGCTTCGTGATTGAAGTTTGTTGTCTGCTTCGTGATTGAAGTTTGCTGCCAGCTTCGTGATTGAAGTTTGCTGCCTGCTTCGTGATTGAAGTTTGTTGCCTGCTTCGTGATTGAAGTTTGTTGCCTGCTTCGTGATTGAAGTTTGCTGCCTGCTTCGTGATTGAAGTTTGTTGCCTGCTTCGTGATTGAAGTTTGTTGTCTGCTTCATTATTGAAGCTTGTTGCCTGCTTCGTGATTGAAGTTTGTTGCCTGCTTCGTGATTGAAGTTTGCTGCCTGCTTCGTAATTGAAGTTTGTTGCCTGCTTCGTAATTGAAGTTTGTTGCCTGCTTCGTGATTGAAGTTTGTTGCCTGCTTCGTGATTGAAGTTTGTTGCCTGCTTCGTGATTGAAGTTTGTTGCCAGCTTCGTCATTGAAGTTTGTTGCCCGCTTCGTGATTGAAGTTTGTTGCCAGCTTCATGATTGAAGTTTGTTGCCTCCCCCTGCTTTGTGATTGAAGTTTGTTGCCTCCCCCTGTTTTGTAATTGAAGTTTGTTGCCTGCTTCGGGGTTGAAGTTTGTTGCCTGCTTCGTGATTGAAGTTTGTTGCCAGCTTCGTGATTGAAGTTTGTTGCCAGCTTCGGATTGAAGTTTGTTGCCAGCTTCGTGATTGAAGTTTGTTGCCAGCTTCGGATTGAAGTTTGTTGCCAGCTTGGCCATTGAAGTTTGTTGCCTGCTTGGCCATTGAAGTTTGTTGCCTGCTTCATGATTGAAGTTTGTTGCCTGCTTCATGATTGACGTTTGTTGTCAGCTTCGTGATTGAAGTTTGTTGCCAGCTTTATGATTGAAATTTGTTGCCTGCTTGGCTATTGAAGTTTGTTGCCTGCTTGGCTATTGAAGTTTGTTGCCAGCTTGGCCATTGAAGTTTGTTGCCAGCTTGGCCATTGAAGTTTGTTGCCAGCTTGGCCATTGAAGTTTGTTGCCTGCTTGGCTATTGAAGTTTGTTGCCAGCTTGGCCATTGAAGTTTGTTGCCAGCTTGGCCATTGAAGTTTGTTGCCAGCTTGGCCATTGAAGTTTGTTGCCTGCTTGGCTATTGAAGTTTGTTGCCAGCTTGGCCATTGAAGTTTATTGCCAGCTTGGCCATTGAAGTTTGTAAGAGACCTTGGTTCTATTTTCCCATCGTCACCGATCGTCCAATTCTCCGCTCTTAACCCACCCCCCTCCCTCCCCCACAAGTCTATTAATATAGTTTTTGATATTTCCTAGACGTTCTCTTTTTTCTTTAGTTTCATTAAATTCAAGGGTCGGTTTCTTTTTTCATTTATTTTCGAACATATACTTAATTGTTATGTATAACCAAACAATTATATATATATATATATATATATATATATATATATATATATATATATTTTTTTTTTTTTTTTTCCCTCCCAACAGGTCGGTGGAAGAGAACTAAAGATAAACGACCCTTCTAATTTGATTTGTTTCAACTATCCATCAAAATGCTGGACGTCTCACGCATTTCAATTAATTAAATAATGAATAATTTACCGACACACTTTAATCTACCCAATCTTAATGATAGAAATCATGTCTCCTTTATACGCACATTACATCATCTTCTTATTCATCTTATAGCCTATATATTTATAGATCAAACTTATATTCACTAGAAGAATAATGTATTTTACCAGAAAAAAATGATGAACTATTTCACCTACGGGATACTTTGTTATAAATATATTTTTTGTACTAGATCATATACAGTTTTTATATATGTGTATTTTTATTGTTATGTATACTCATACATATAATGATGCACATAACAGGCTTGGTGTTTATAAATGATTCTTTAAATACGTAATTAGAAAACAGTGCGAGGATCTAAAATAAATTGGAAGAGTGTGTGTGTAAGTTTTAAAATATTTAGAAACAAATTATTTTGTATAAGTTTTCAAATAATTAGAAAAGCGTGTACTTGTTTTGAAATAATTAGAAAAGCGGGCATATGTTTTCAAATAATTAGAAAGCGTGTATGTGTTTTCAAATGATTAGAAAAGCGGGTATGTGTTTTCAAATAATTAGAAAAGAGTGTATGTGTTTTCAAATGATTAGAAAAGCGTGTATGTGTTTTCAAATGATTAGAAAAGCGGGCATATGTTTTCAAATAATTAGAAAAGCGGGCATATGTTTTCAAATAATTAGAAAAGCGTGTATGTGTTTTCAAATGATTAGAAAAGCGGGCATATATTTTCAAATAATTAGAAAAGAGTGTATGTGTTTTCAAATAATTAGAAAAGCGGGCATATGTTTTCAAATAATTAGAAAAGCGTGTATGTGTTTTCAAATGATTAGAAAAGCGGGTATGTGTTTTCAAATAATTAGAAAAGAGTGTATGTGTTTTCAAATAATTAGAAAAGCGGGCATATGTTTTCAAATAATTAGAAAAGCGTGTATGTGTTTTCAAATGATTAGAAAAGCGGGTATGTGTTTTCAAATAATTAGAAAAGAGTGTATGTGTTTTCAAATGATTAGAAAAGCGTGTATGTGTTTCAAATAATTAGAAAAGCGTGTATGTGTTTTCAAGAAATTAGAAAAAAAATGTTTCCATTGCTTCTTTCCTTTGTCTGTTCTTAGAAGGACAGTTGCAATTGTGGTATGTTGTGTTGTACAGCAAATTATGATATCAGAGCTTATCGACCCAACACATCCGATTTATAGCTGGGTAGTGTTGCGTAAGGACTCAGCCTTAATAGCAGAAAGACAGAAGTAATGGTAACAACAAAGAAAAAGACATCACCTCAGTGCAAAATAAAGACAAGTGGAGCAATATTAAAACAGGTAAATGAATTTAAATATTTGGGAACTTTGTTAACCTCAGACGGAAGATGTACAAAAGAGGTGAGATGCAGAATGGCTCAGGTAAAAGCAGCTTTCAAAAAATTGAGGAAAATACTATGCAATCCATTTCTGACAATAGAAACAAGAAAAAAAGTTCTTATGTGCTGTGTTGGGCCAGTCTTAACATATGGATCTGAATCATGGACAATAGGACAAAAGACAATGAGATCTCTGGAGTCTGTAGAAATGTGGTTTTACAGAAGAATGTTGAGAATACTATGGACAGCTAAGAAGAGTAATGAAGATGCGATGAAAGAGGCCAAAGCAAAAAGGGAGCCACTATCCAATATTAGGAAGAAACAATCATCATTTTTTGGCCATGTAATGAGAAGAGAACAACTGGAATATATTGTAACAACTGGGAAAATTGAGGGACGAAGAGATAGAGGGAAGCAAAGAGAAACGATACCAGACAGCTTAAGAGAATGGCTTGGCAGAAGGTCAACAACAGAAATGATAAATAGCTGCCGAGATAGAAAGTTGTGGAGAGACATGATCACCCATGCCAGCAGGCCCGGTACTTGATGATGATGATAATGATGATGATGATGATGATGATGATGATGATGAGTGTTGTGTACCAGGTTGCCTTCCCTCTTCATCTATACTCGCTTAGACTAACTAGTTACTCTCCAATTTTGGGTTACCACTGGAAGATGGAGAAGGATGCGGACGCAAGCGGTCAGCTATGAGTCAATAACCACTTTCAGCTCATTTGTTCATGGGCTTCTCAACTACAGTGAAGTACATACAAGTGTTAAATAAATTTTTAAAAAAGTCTGTGAGAGTTTTAAGTGAAAGAGTAAAATATGTCAGAATGACATTTTGAAATGTGAACTTTATTTAAACTTTACTTTTTGAAGAAAAAAAAAAACTTTTAGAGAATTAAACATTTTGGCGATAATTAAAGATGAAATTAAAACAACAAAATTGCAAAAATTGTTAATGATTACAAATTGCAGCATAAAAATTTTAACGATACCTCGGACAATGAAAAAGGGCAATAAAGACATATTAAAAGATTTCACATTAAAATGATCTGGCTCATAAACACCATTCTACAGAGAAAATTGAAATACTGTGGCTACGTCAAAAGACACAGCGGCCTGGAAAGAATAATAATGGAAGGCATGGTCCCTGGGCAACGCATCAGGGGTAGACCAAGAAGAAGGTGGTTTCATGACATGAAAGAGACCCTGAACATGACAATAGAAGAAGTGGGAGATCTGACTAGAGACAGAGATTCTTTCAGACGGGTTGTGGTGAATGCAACGTTCTGTGAGAGATCTGGACAGAGAAAGAGATTCTTTGAGCTGTGGTGAATGTAACGTTCTGTAGGAGATCTGGATAGAGAAAGAGATTCTTTGAGCTGTGGTGAATGTAACGTTCTGTAGGAGATCTGGCTAAAGACAGAGATTCTTTGAGCTGTGGTGAATGTAACGTTCTGTAGGAGATCTGGCTAAAGACAGAGATTCTTTGAGCTGTGGTGAATGTAACGTTCTGTAGGAGATCTGGCTAAAGACAGAGATTCTTTGAGCTGTGGTGAATGTAACGTTCTGTAGGAGATCTGGATAGAGACAGAGATTCTTTGAGCTGTGGTGAATGTAACGTTCAGTAGGAGATCTGGATAGAGACAGAGATTCTTTGAGCTGTGGTGAATGTAACGTTCTGTAGGAGATCTGGCTAAAGACAGAGATTCTTTGAGCTGTGGTGAATGTAACGTTCTGTAGGAGATCTGGCTAAAGACAGAGATTCTTTGAGCTGTGGTGAATGTAACGTTCTGTAGGAGATCTGGATAAAGACAGAGATTCTTTGAGCTGTGGTGAATGTAACGTTCTGTAGGAGATCTGGCTAAAGACAGAGATTCTTTGAGCTGTGGTGAATGTAACGTTCTGTAGGAGATCTGGCTAAAGACAGAGATTCTTTGAGCTGTGGTGAATGTAACGTTCTGTAGGAGATCTGGCTAGAGACAGAGATTCTTTGAGCTGTGGTGAATGTAACGTTCTGTAGGAGATCTGGCTAAAGACAGAGATTCTTTGAGCTGTGGTGAATGTAACGTTCTGTAGGAGATCTGGACAGAGGCAGAGATTCTTTGAGCTGTGGTGAGTGCAACGTTCTGTGAGAGATCTGGATAGAGAAAGAGATTCTTTGAGCTGTGGTGAATGTAACGTTCTGTGAAAGATCTGGCTAGAGACAAAGATTCTTTGAGCTGTGGTGAATACATCGTTCTGTAGGAGATCTGGCTAGAGACAGAGATTCTTTGAGCTGTGGTGAATGTAACGTTCTGTAGGAGATCTGGATAGAGGCAGAGATTCTTTCAGACGGGTTGTGGTGAATGCAACGTTCTGTGAGAGATCTGGATAGAGAAAGAGATTCTTTGAGCTGTGGTGAATGTAACGTTCTGTGAAAGATCTGGCTAGAGACAGAGATTCTTTGAGCTGTGGTGAATACATCGTTCTGTAGGAGATCTGGCTAAAGACAGAGATTCTTTCAGCTGTGGTGAATGTAACGTTCTGTAGGAGATCTGGCTAGAGACAGAGATTCTTCGGGCTGTGGTGAATGTAACGTTCTGTAGGAGATCTGGATAGAGACAGAGATTCTTTGGTCTGTGGTGAATGTAACGTTCTGTAGGAGATCTGGATAGAGACAGAGATTCTTTGGGCTGTGGTGAATGTAACGTTCTGTAGGAGATCTGGATAGAGACAGAGATTCTTTCAGACGGGCTGTGGTGAATGTAATGTTCTGTAGGAGATCTGGATAGAGACAGAGATTCTTTCAGACGGGCTGTGGTGAATGTAACGTTCTGTATGAGATCTGGATAGAGACAGAGATTCTTTCAGACGGGCTGTGGTGAATGTAACGTTCTGTAGGAGATCTGGATAGAGACAGAGATTCTTTCAGACGGGCTGTGGTGAATGTAACGTTCTGTAGGAGATCTGGATAGAGACAGAGATTCTTTCAGACGGGCTGTGGTGAATGTAACGTTCTGTAGGAGATCTGGATAGAGACAGAGATTCTTTCAGACGGGCTGTGGTGAATGTAACGTTCTGTAGGAGATCTGGATAGAGACAGAGATTCTTTCAGACGGGCTGTGGTGAATGTAACGTTCTGTAGGAGATCTGGATAAGAGGCATATATTCTTTCAGTTGGGCTGGGGTGAATGCAACGTTCAGTAGGAAATCTAGATAATAGACATATATTCTTTCAGATGGGCTGGGGTGAATGCAACGTTCAGTAGGAAATCTAGATAATAGACATATATTCTTTCAGATGGGCTGGGGTGAATGCAACGTTCTGTAGGAAATCTAGATAATAGACATATATTCTTTCAGATGGGCTGGGGTGAATGCAACGTACTGTAATGGACATGACCTGATGATGATGTTGATGGTCATTGAAAAATTGTGACCCGCTCACCAGATTCTCAATAAAACTGCCTAGTAAGGCACATCCTATGCAATACACTTTTGACAATAGAAACAAGAAAAAGAGTTCTTAAATGTTACGTAGAGCCAGTCTTAACATATGGACGTGAATCATGGACAATAGGACAACAGACACGAAAATCACTGGAGTCTGTAGAAATGTGGTTTTACAGAAGAATGGTGAGAGTACCATGGACAGCTAAGAAGATTAATGAAGATTTTCTGAGAGAGGTCAAGGCAAAAAGAGAGCTAATTTCCAATATTAGGAATTGACAATCATAATTTTTTGGGCCATGTAATGAGAAGCGAACAACTGGAATATATTGTAACAACTGGAAAAATTGAGGGACGAAGAGATAGAGGGAAGCAAAGAGAAAAAATAACGGAGAGCTTAAGAGAATGGCTTTGCAGAAGGTCAACAACAGAAATGATAAATAGCTGCCGAGATCGAAAGTTGTAGAGAGACATGATCACCTACGCCAGCAGGCCCGTACTTGATGATGATGAGTAAGATACGATAACGTTCTGCAAAGGACATGCGATATTACGGTGGCTAAAGATGTGTGTGAAAACAACAAATGAATTAGAAACTTGTGTACAAAATTAGACGTGAATTAGACACTTGTGTGAGATAATGAAAGGTAGTGAGAAGATTTCACGAAAATTAAACAAAAATTGTGTTAGAATTAAGAGAAAATTAGAAAACTGCGTGTCGTGAAGGAGAATTAGAAAATAGTTTTCATCATCATCAAGTACCTTGGCTGATGACGTAGGTGTCTCCACAACTTTCGATATCGACACTTATTTATCATTTCTCTTGTTGACCTGCCAAGCCATTCTCTTAAGCTGTCTGATGTCTTTTCTCTTTGCTTCCCTCTATTTCTTCGTCCCTCAATGTCCCAATTGTCACAATTTATTCCAGCTTTTCCCCTCTCATTTCATGGCCCCAAAAAATGATGATTGATTCTACATATTATTACAAATTAAATCTAATTTAGTTTTGGCCCTTTTTTCAGAACGTTTTAATTAGATGTCCATGGTATTCTCAACATTCTTCTGTAAAACCACATTTCCACAGCTTCCAGTGATTTTCTTGTATGTTGTCATATTGTCCATGATTCACATATATGTTAAGACTGGCTCTACATAACATTTAAGAGGGAACTTCCGGTCAATATGGCGGATAGGCGGTAGGAACCGTTAAAGGCTGTGTCTGAAAAGTGTTTCTTGTTGCAATTTCCTCATATTCAAATTCCAGCTTGCTGCCGGGGCTACTGAGTTTAGTGTTCTGTGCACACCGTGAGCTGTGCGTTTCATCCGTTTGATCGTGTTTTGATATTCGGATTTCTTACGATGAATAACGATATCGATTGACGGGGAATAGATGGCTGTGTTCAGTTCTGTGCGGTCTCGCCTTATGTTTTTGGCGTGTGCTGAGACTGATATGATTGGGACTACAGCTATCTTTCTTTGTTTGGGAGATGAGTTAGTAATTAGGATGATTTCACTGGCACGGGAAGTTGAGCTATTATGGATTTTAATTCGTTTGCAGTGATACCGGGGCCTTCCATAACCTTAACCATATATTCCTGTTATGTTTTAGAACTGAGATGCCTTATCAAGACTACTAAAATATCATCAACAAACAACTGTGATTGTCATTGTTATTCTTAAACATAATTTTGACTGATCTATGCTCGAAGGGAAAGCCATCATCTTGTACGATTCAATTCTGCTTAAAGTCGGACACGTTGGGTAGAACGGCGCACATGACGGAAACTGCTGTTAACAACAGAATGCAATTTTTAATTCGTTTCGCGCAGTTTTTTTTTTTAATATCAGACGATCCTCATCATCAGGTGCTATGCCGGTTGGCGTAAGCGATCATCTCTCTCCACATCTCTCGGTCATTCTTGTATGTCATCATTTCAGTCTGTGATCTTTTATTGTGCAATTGGGATAAGCTTTCCAATATTTGTTTTCTCTTGGCTTCCCTTTGCTCATTATTCCAATCATTCTCCCCATTTTTGTAGTTATCTCACTCAATGAATTCTCCTCGCATCACGTGACCAATAAATGTAGATTGTATTTTCCTTAAGATTCAGATGATAATTCTGGTTGTACAAAATAGCGCCTCAGTGCCAAATAAAGACAAGTGGAACAATATTAAAACAGGTAAATGAATTTAAATATTTGGGAACTCTGTTAGCCTCAGACGGAAGATGTACAAAAGAGGTGAGATGCAGAATGGCTCAGGCAAAAGCAGCTTTCCAAAAACTGAGGAAGGTACTATGCAATCCATTTTTGACAATAGAAACAAGATAAAGAGTTCTTATATGTTATGTAGAGCCAGTCTTAACATATGGATGTGAATCATGGACAATAGGACAACAGACAAGAAAATCACGAGTCTGTAGAAATGTGGTTTTACAGAAGAATGTTGAGAATACCATGGACAGCTAAGAAGAGTAATGAAATTGCTCTGAAAGAGGTCTAAGCAAAAAGAAAGCTAATTTCCAATATTAGGAAGAAACAATCATTATTTTTTGGCCATGTAATGAGAAGGGAACAGCTGGAATATATTGTAACAACTGGAAAAAAATTAGGGGCGAAGAGATAGATGGAAGCAAAGAGAGAAAATACCAGACAGCTTAAGAGAATGGCTTGGCAGAAGGTCAACAACAGAAATGATAAATAGCTGCCGAGATCGAAAGTTGTGGAGAGACATGATCACCGACACCAGTAGGACCGGTACTTGATGATGATGATATTTCTGGTTTCTCCAGCTCGTTTTAAAATGAGCAGACGACCCGACACAACAACCATTGGACAGACGTAAACAAGAGTAAACAAACACCGTTCAACAACTTCGTTATGCATGTTTTAATAATTGCAGATGAAAGCATTCTTTCAGTTGCAAAGGATCATTTCATTTCCGGTTGTGTAAGTAATAAAGAGTGATATCATCTCAATAAAAGAATGTCTCAGGTCAGGTAATTTTACCTGCTACTGTATGCAGTAAACAGTGCAACCTGCAGCTGCCCTGCCGCCTTGCAGGTATGCTTGGGAGAGTAAAAGGCTAAGGGAGGGTACCCTAAACTAAAACAACTCCACTGCCATGGGGAGGGGAAACTTTTTATTCAAAGACTAGCAGAGTCAACCGTAAACAAACCGACGGAAGGCAACAGAAAACCACCGTCGTAATTTCTTTGTACAATCATGAATCGGCTAATTTCCAATATTAGGAAGAAACAATCATCATTTTTTGGCCATGTAATTAGAAGGCAACAGCTGGAATATATTGTAACAACTGAGAAATTGAGGTACGAAGAGATAAAGGGAAACAAAGAGAAAAGATGCTAGACAGCTTAAGAGAATGTCTTGGCAGAAGGTCAACAATAGAAATGATAAATAACTGCCGAGATCGAAAGTTGTGGAGAGATATGTTCACCTACTCCAGCAGGCCCGGTACCTGATGATGATGATGAAAAGAAGGTGGACATATGTTGGTCACATGACGAGGAGAAATAACAAGAGAATCGTACAGTTAACCCCGAAATACGAGGAGAAATAACAAGAGAATCGTACAGTTAATCCCGAAATACGAGGAGAAATAACAAGAGAATCGTACAGTTAACCCCGAAATACGAGGAGAAATAACAAGAGAATCGTACAGTTAACCCCGAAATACGAGGAGAAATAACAAGAGAATCGTACAGTTAATCCCGAAATACGAGGAGAAATAACAAGAGAATCGTACAGTTAACCCCGAAATACGAGGAGAAATAACAAGAGAATCGTACAGTTAATCCCGAAATACGAGAAGAAATAACAAGAGAATCGTACAGTTAACCCCGAAATACGAGGAGAAATAACAAGAGAATCGTACAGTTAACCCCGAAATACGAGGAGAAATAACAAGAGAATCGTACAGTTAACCCCGAAATACGAGGAGAAATAACAAGAGAATCGTACAGTTAACCCCGAAATACGAGGAGAAATAACAAGAGAATCGTACAGTTAACCCCGAAATGGGAAACAACACGCAAAATAAAAATAAGACCATCTTGAGAGACAGCGATAAGACAGACAAGGTCAGTAGACATCGACTCCCTTAGAAGATTGAGATGTTCGATTTTTTTAAAAAAAAGGGGTCAAGGTAAGATACACAGCGAGCCCTTGTGACGTTTTAATGGCGCTGTGGAATAAAAAGGCCGCTCCCAACGCCTCAATGTAGACTATTCTGTTAATGCCCGTATTTTACGACCACCAGCAAGCGCGTTGTACGGGTGGAGTGGTCGTTAAAGCTTCATACAGTTCTACTTTGTCGTAAAAAAAAAACTCTTCAGTACCCAGTTGTAGATAAAGTATGTATGAGAATCATAACAAAGTATGTATGAGAATCATAACAAAGTATGTATGAGAATCATAACAAAGTATGTATGAGAATCATAACAAAGTATGTATGAGAATCATAACAAAGTATGTTTGAGGATCATAACAAAGTATGTATGAGAATCATAACAAAGTATGTTTGAGGATCATAACAAAGTATGTATGAGAATCATAACAAAGTATGTATGAGAATCATAACAAAGTATGTTTGAGAATCATAACAAAGTATGTTTGAGAATCATAACAAAGTATGTATGAGAATCATAACAAAGTATGTATGAGAATCATAACAAAGTATATTTGAGAATCATAACAAAGTATGTTTGAGGATCATAACAAAGCATGTTTGAGAATCATAACAAAGTGCGTATGAGAATCATAACAAAGTATATTTGAGAATCATAACAAAGTATGTTTGAGGATCATAACAAAGCATGTTTGAGAATCATAACAAAGTATGTTTGAGAATCATAACAAAGTACGTATGAGAATCATAACAAAGTACGTATGAGGATCATAACAAAGTATATTTGAGAATCATAACAAAGTACGTATGAGGATCATAACAAAGTATGTTTGAGGATCATAACAAAGTATGTTTGAGGATCATAACAAAGTATGTTTGAGGATTATAACAAAGTATGTTTGAGGATCATAACAAAGTATGTTTGAGGATCATAACAAAGTATGTTTGAGGATCATAACAAAGTATGTTTGATGATCATAACAAAGTATGTTTGAGGATCATAACAAAGTATGTTTGAGGATCATAACAAAGTATGTTTGATGATCATAACAAAGTATGTTTGAGGATCATAACAAAGTATGTTTGAGGATCATAACAAAGTATGTTTGAGAATCATAACAAAGTACGTATGAGGATCATAACAAAGTATGTTTGAGAATCATAACAAAGTATGTTTGATAATCATAACAAAGTATGTTTGAGGATCATAACAAAGTATGTTTGAGGATCATAACAAAGTATGTTTGAGGATCATAACAAAGTATGTTTGAGGATCATAACAAAGTATGTTTGAGGATTATAACAAAGTATGTTTGAGGATCATAACAAAGAATGTTTGAGAATCATAACAAAGTACGTATGAGGATCATAACAAAGTATGTTTGAGAATCATAACAAAGTATATTTGAGAATCATAACAAAGAATGTATGAGAATCATAACAAGGAATGTATGAGAATCATAACAAATTTCCGAAACAATGTCCATGAGAAGAATAACCCTTTGGTTTGTGTCTTCTGGGGCTGGAAGCTTGCTCATTCTGGTGGGCGATGGAAACCTTACACGGAGACATGATGGGTGTGACGTTCGTCTCCCATTTACAGCAGATGTCGTTGCAGCAATGATGGGAGAAGAATTCTTCAATGGCAGGCATAGATCCATCACTTTCTCCAAACTGACGGTCCCTGGAATGTAGTGTGGGATTTGTCACAATAAATGTCGCGCCATTGCTGGTGCCTTGAAGTCCACAAACAATGACCTTTCTGGTAAGATGCCAAGAGAAATGAGTGAACGCGTCCACAATATGTGGGGGGATTTCAGGATTTGTGTGCATGTTAGAGAATGTATCCCTTCCACAGCAAGTACTAATTGCATAGTCTTCATCATCACAATCCCGAGAGGATTCAGTCACGGTCGAATTATCGGAAAGGGAACCACATTTTTGAAACTTTCCTTCTAGAAATGGTTCGATTGTAACAAATTCTTCTGGCTTTAGTCGTTTGTAATGAGGTTTTAGGAATCTGAACAGACAAGCAAAGTCGGAAACTGTTTCAATCTGTGCTAAAATTGGGATCTGAACCGTCAGTGCTACATAACCGAGATGATTGTTAAACTCATTTGCGATCCGTTGTGCTTCTCTGGCCCTTCTAATCGGTAGAGCCCAATCCCTAGCCTCTGCGAACTTGTCCACTGCAGCTCGTACTGCGCAGAAGTGGCCCCGCAACGGTCCGTTCCCATTCATGATACCCATGAAGAAAGAATACAAAGAACCTTCGTGAAATGGGAAGAGTTCGAAACTTGCTGTGTACATGTCGCCATGGCAATCCGGAGCTGACAATCTGGTTACACTATCTCGTTCTAAACACAAAATTCTCATTGTGGGAATGTAGGGGCACTATTCTCGCATTTACTCCCACCACAAACTTGCAAAACAGGAATGGGTGGACTAGCAAGCAGCTCTCAGTGAACAATCTACGTTCTAGAATATGTTACCTTCAATTGTGTAAATACTACACTTTGTTCTGTATATTCCATTCTAGTATAAACATTATACTTGTATTTAAATGATGCACACTGTTTTCCATATTGCACATTATCTAATGCTGAACTGAATTCGGTATATTTCAATTTGTTCTATGTACTAAACTCTATTCTACATTTTACACAATATCCTAAATGTTTCAATTTGTTCTATGTACTAAACTCTGTTCTATATTTTACACTGTATCCTAAATGTTGCACTTTGCTCTAGATATAGCACTATACACGTGACCTCACAAGTGCATTTATTTTTTTCAAAGCTGCAACTTATTCTATGGACTGAAACGCTTAGTTATCGCTATGTTACTGGCTTAGTCTTTTTTTTTTATGCCACAATCATAAATCTATTCTAAAATGTATGTCCCTGCTACAATCATAGATCTGTACTATTATCTTTGTCTATTACAATCATACATCTATACTATTATATTTATCTATTACATTCACGGATCTGTACTTGTATCTTTGTTCATGATACAATCATAGACTTATACTATTACCTTTGTCAATTACATTCACAGATTTGTTCTTTTATCATCGTTCATGCGACAACACAGACATGTACTATTTATATTATCTTTGTCTACAATCATAGAGTTGTACTTTTATCTTTGTCTATTACAATAATAGAGTTGTACTTTTATCTTTGTCTATTACAATAATAGAGTTGTAGTTTTATCTTTGTCTATTACAATCATAGATATATACTCTTTAATATCTTTTTACAATATTTTCCCTGTCCCTCCGACAATCATAGACCTACACTATTTTCTCTGACATCGCTACAATCATAGATCTACAATATTTTCTATGTCCCTGCTACAATCATAGACCTACAATATTTTCTCTGTCCCTGCTACAATCATAGACCTACAATATTTTGTCTGTCCCTGCTACAATCATAGACCTACAATATTTTCTCTGACATCGCTACAATCATAGATCTACACTATTTTATCTGACAATGCTACAGTCATAGATCTACAATATTTTGTCTGTCCCTGCTACAATCATAGACCTACAATATTTTCTCTGACATCGCTACAATCATAGATCTACACTATTTTATCTGACAATGCTACAGTCATAGATCTACAATATTTTGTCTGTCCCTGCTACAATCATAGACCTACAATATTTTCTCTGACATCGCTACAATCATAGATCTACACTATTTTATCTGACCATGCTACAGTCATAGATCTACAATATTTTGTCTGTCCCTGCTACAATCATAGACCTACAATATTTTCTCTGCCCCTGCTACAATCATAGATCTACAATACTTTCTCTGCCTCTGCTACAATCATAGACCTACAGTATTTTCTCTGCTACAATCATAGACCTACAATATTTTCTCTGTCACTGCTACAATCATAGGCCTATAATATTTTCTTTGACGCAGCTACAATCATAGACCTACACCATTAACCATGTTGTGTCTCACTAGAAGCAATAAAACAAACATGTAGTCCTGTTCTTGTGCCTGCAAACAATCAAAGGTTTGATTGTTACATAAATAAGCAAACATAACATGGTACAGAAGGGCATAGAATGACATAGAATGGTATAGAATGGCTTAGAGTGGCATAGAATGGTATATAATGGCTTAGAGTAGCATAGAATGGTATAGAATGGCTTAGAGTCGTATAGAATTGTATAGAATGGCTTAGAGTGGCATAGAATGGTATAGAATGGCTTAGAGTGGCATAGAATGGTATAGAATGACATAGAATGGCTTAGAGTGGCATAGAATGGTATAGAATGGTTTAGAGTGGCATAGAATGGCTTAGAATGGTATCATCATCATCATCATGTGCCATACCGGTTGGCGTAGGTGATCATGTCCCTCCACAATCTTCTATCTACAGTGCATCGTATCAGTTCTGTTGTTGACTGTTTTCCATGCCATGACATCAAGCTATCCAGTATTTTCTCTCTTTATCGCCCACGATCTCTCTTTCCTTTTATTTTGCCAGTTGTAACCAAATATTCCAACTTTCCTCTTCTCATGATGTGCCCGAAAAATGTTCATTGCTTCTTTCTGATATTTTTTAAGAGCTCCCTTTTTGTGTTGGCCTCTTTGAGAACTTCCTCATTGGTCTTTTTAGCTGTCCAGGAAACTTTCAACATTCTTCTGAGAAATCCCATCTCTGTGGCCTCTAATCGTCTTTTCATTTGTTTGTCTACTGTCCATGATTCGCTTCCATAGGTCAGAATTTGTTCTATATAGCACCGATGAACTCTCTTTCTCATTTTTATTGACATAGATTTGTTGCATAAGATATTTTTCATTTTCTGAAATGCCATTTTGGCCTGAGCTATTCTGCTTTTTATTTCTGTGGTGCATCTCCCATCTGATGTTATTATTGTGCCCAAGTATTTGAAACGTTGCACTTGTTTCAGATTTGTCTCATTTATTTTATACTGCATGATGGTGATGATTGTTTCTTCGATATAACCATTACTTCTGTTTTCTTACTATTCAGACTGAGACCTTTCTTAGAATGGTATAGAATGGCATATAAGGGCATAGAATGGTATAGAATGGCATAAAATGGTATAGAATGGCATAAAATGATATAGAATGACATAAAATGGCATATAATGGCATATAATGACTTAGAATGACATAGAATGGCATAGAATAGTATAGAATGGCATAAAATGGTATATAATGGCTTAGAATGGCTTAGAATGGCATAGAATGGTATAGAATGGCACAAAATGGTATAGAATGGCATACAATGATATAGAATGGCATACAATGGCATATACTGGCATAGAATGGCTTAGAATGGCATAGAATGGTATAGAATGGCATAAAAAGGCATCATCATCATCATCTAGTGCCTTCTCCGCAACGAAGGTTCGCCATCATGGAGCGCCATTCTGCTCTGTCTCTTGCTTTGATGGTGCAGGTTGTCATAGGCTGATTTGTCCATCTTTTGTTGTTACTCGTCCATGTTAGTCTTGGTCTGTCTCTGCCTCTTTTTCCTTGTATTTTACCCTCCAGGATTACTTTTAGTAGGCTGTTGTGTCTTTTAACATGGCCCAAAAATCGCATTTGTCTTGTTTGAATTGTGCTTAGTAGTTCTCTTTTCATTTGTAGTTGTTTTAAGACTTAATGGCATAGATCATTAAAATTGAGTTCAATGACATCCTGCACGTTCCTGGAGACAAATAAAACTTACTTGTTCCGATGTTCTTAATTCACACTGTCTACTAGATAGCGATGCTGTTTTACTTGTACCGATGTTCTTAATTCACACTGTCTACTAGATAGCGATGCTGTTTTACTTGCACCGATGTTCTTAATTCACACTGTCTACTAGATAGCGATGGGAGCCGCGATAGCTCAGTGGTTAGTGAACTGGATTACCACGGACAAGGGGTAGGGTTCGATCCCAACCGACGGCTTCCGGGTTCACCCAGCCTTAAATGGGTACCGGATTTTTTCTGAGAAAGTAAAGCAGCACGGGCGTAATACTGACCACATTACCCCAAAAAATAATGTGCTGAAGGTCTGTAAAATATAGGGTCACTAACACCATATTTCCCTATACGCCACTTGGCGTGACGGGGATACTTTACTTTTTTTTTTTTTTACTAGATAGCGATGCTGTTTTACTTGTACCGATGTTCTTCATTCACACTGTCTACTAGATAGCGATGCTGTTTCACTAGTTCCGATGTTCTTAATTCACACTGTCTACTAGATATCGATGCTGTTTCACTAATTTCGATGTTCTTAATTCACACTGTCTACTAGACAGCGATGCAGTTTCACTAGTTCCGATGTTCTTAATTCTTTCTCTGGGCATCATCTGACCCTGAATAATTAATTGGTGCATTGCTTACGTCACCTAAAAATGCGCAGATCGTCATGGGAAAAACGTGTGCACTGACATTCTATAACCCTTAAGTCACTCAGAACATCACCAGTATTCTCACTAAATGGTTGACACGTGACATGGTGTGTTGTCTGGGAGGGAAGAATTGCAGCACAATACAACTAATGAAACTATGGCCCGTGTCACATTAGCATCTTCTTCTTCTTCTTCTTTTCTCTTTCACTGATACCTAAAAGGTGTCGTGATTTATATCATTTGTCGTTCTTGTGCTGCTCGAATTTGCTTCAACTTTGCTAATATTTGGAGATACAGTAATACTTTACGAGCACACGAAACTCTAACTGTCCGGCGCTTGTGTGATACCCCTACTGATACAGTGATGGAGACTCAAAACCGAATCAAGATCTAGAAAAGAGACTGTCTTCAAAAACAATGAATCTGGAGAGTCATAAGCAGAAATCCATATAAGGAGAAGAAACCAACCAAATTATGTGTCTGTCCATATAAGGAGAAGAAACCAACCAAATTATGTGTATGTCCATATAAGGAGAAGAAACTAAACAAATTACATGTCTATTCATATAAGGAGAAGAAACTAAACAAATTACATGTATGTCCATATAAGGAGAAGAAACTAAACAAATTACATGTCTATTCATATAAGGAGAAGAAACTAAACAAATTACGTGTCTATCCATATAAGGAGAAGAAACTAAACAAATTACATGTCTATTCATATAAGGAGAAGAAACTAAACAAATTACATGTCTATTCATATAAGGAGAAGAAACTAAACAAATTACATGTCTATTCATATAAGGAGAAGAAACTAAACAAATTACATGTCTATTCATATAAGGAGAAGAAACTAAACAAATTACATGTCTATTCATATAAGGAGAAGAAACTAAACAAATTACATGTCTATTCATATAAGGAGAAGAAACTAAACAAATTACATGTATGTCCATATAAGGAGAAGAAACCAACCAAATTATGTGTCTGTCCATATAAGGAGAAGAAACCAAACAAATTATGTGTCTGTCCATATAAGGAGAAGAAACCAACCAAATTACGTGTCTGTCCATATAAGGAGAAGAAACCAACCAAATTATGTGTCTGTCCATATAAGGAGAAGAAACCAACCAAATTACGTGTCTGTCCATATAAGGAGAAGAAACCAACCAAATTATGTGTCTGTCCATATAAGGAGAAGAAACCAACCAAATTATGTGTCTGTCCATATAAGGAGAAGAAACCAACCAATTACGTGTCTGTCCATATAAGGAGAAGAAACCAACCAAATTATGTGTCTGTCCATATAAGGAGAAGAAACCAACCAAATTACGTGTCTGTCCATATAAGGAGAAGAAACCAACCAAATTACGTGTCTGTCCATATAAGGAGAAGAAACCAACCAGAATACGTGTATGTTCATATAAGGAGAAGAAACCAGCCATAATATGTGTATGTTCATATAAGGAGAAAATGGTGGAAGCACATGACGCTGTCGATTGATGTTTTATAACCTTCTGTCTTCTTCTGTGTCCAACTAATGATTACATCTCTTCATCTTCCACTCTTAAAATGGCGCTAAGTGGTCGTAATACCGCTGTGTAGCGCTATACAGTTAAACGCGATATACACGCCTCTCTGTTGACATCAGACTTCAGCCCGACATTTCTTGGTACCGGATTGCTTTCTTTTCATCGATCCTTATTTGTTGGGGCAGTCCGGCTATTTTTTTTTTTCTGGGCCACCATCGGTAGATGGAATTACAATACAGACCAGTTGCATTTCACTGATACAATCAGTCAATTATGAGTCGCTGACTACTTTCAGACCAAATGTTTGACTGCGTCTTGGTCAGATTTAATTCACTTTTTATGAGGACTGGTTGGTCTCGAGGCAAAACGCCGGCCTAAAGGCAGAGAGTTTGTGGGTTCAAATCCCGGCTACACCGGTTTGGATTTTTATTTATGATTTTTCTCTGCAGCAACCACCCCTGGTCTCAGCAGCGAGGTTCGGCTTAAAACATCAATTACTCATCGACGGAAAAAAATATGAGTACCTCTGAAGTCGGAGTTATCTGCCTGTGCGGCGAGCGATCCCTGTGCACACGGCTGCCAGGGAAACATGGATTAACAAGCACAATTCAGTTCCTAGTCTCTAGGGACTTCGTCAGAGGTAAAAGCTGGCGAACGAAAAAAGAAATCACTTTGAGACCACTTTATTAACTCAAATAGGAAATCAACATGAACAAGACAGAAGTCATGAATATTTCAAAAGAGAAACAGAACAACAACATAACGATAGATAGTAAACAATTACAATAGATACAGTGGAAGTGTAGTGATTAACGACAATTCACAAGCAGCAGAAATTGACTCAAGATGCAATAAAAACGTGTCAAACTAAAGGACAATTATCACCAACTTGCTTTCCAACAAGAAAATAACACTAGAAGCCAAACAGGCACTCTATTGATACCACAATCTTCATCCCAACGTTGTGCTACCAATGCCAGGCCTGGACGTTAGACTCAAGAACAATAAGAAAAACGGCAACGGCTATTTATAGAAATGAAATGTATTAGGCGCATGATGGGCAACAGCCAGAGAGATTGAATCTGAAATAAGGAACTGAGAAAAAAGTTTGGAGTAATTAACGACAATGAATACATAAAGAAACAACAGATAATGTGGTTTGGCCATGTGGTAAGACAGGAAGACCAAAACACAACACAGCGAGCCTTCAATAAATGTTGCGAGAACACCAGACCCAATGGACGACACGAAAAAGATGAAATATTAGAAACACTAAGAACAATAACAGTAGAAGTCAACAGAAGAGCAAAGGACAGTAAATGATATCTCCCCTCGACGCTGAAAGACAAATGAGGAAGGAAAATAACGGAAGATATAGGAAACTCATGTTGCACCTTGATCGATTGAGTGAATTTGTTAAACACAGATTACGTAAAATCCATCAGTACTTTCATCATAAAGTTCGTTGTCATTCATTGATCATCGTTCAAGAATTACCTGAAATAAATCAACTGGTTTTGGTTAACTTCAGGTACTGGTTCTTTGTACACAACTGTCAGAGCGGTGCTGAGATGATCTGTTTATATGGACGATCTTAAAGTGATAGAAGTTGGAAAGTGTCGTTGTTACGCCACCATGATGACACTTTGTGCGGTCGCGTCATTAAAAAATTATGAAATGCAAAGTTAAATGAAACAATTTTTTACAAATTGTTCTTGAGACATTAATGAACGTTGTATCGTCTTGAACTCCTTCGGATGAGAGAGATGTGAGCTAAGATGGGCACAGCCTATCGAGAAACTTAGTGGGCGTGTAAGAAGACTTATCAACCAACTCAGAACCGGAGTCGTCAGTCGCTGGACACTGCAGGACTTGCTGAGGAGGGGATATGAGCACCTATGGACATGTTCGGAGTGCAATGATGATGACCCGCAAATAGCTCAATAACTCAATCGTCTTAAATATCATTCGTCTCGTGTTTCTATGATTCATTCTGACTACGGTCAGTTTTTTGTTTTGTTCGAGGCGAAGATATAAGGCAAATAACTCGTTAGTTCGATGATTCACTATTGTTGTCCTTCCAATGTTGTCAGACTTTACACATAATCCGCAGTGATTTTTCGCCACATGCTCCAGGCTTAGACGACCATAAAGAGATTTTTTCCAATTAATGATGGACATTGGCAAAACTCCAGGCCCCGACAATATAACAGTCGAAGAGATAGATGCATTAGGAGAGCAGGGAGTACAGGTCATAACAGAACTATCTATCTGTCTGTCCGTCCGTCCGTCCGTCCGTTCGTTCGTCCGTTCGTTCGTCCGTCCGCCCGCCCAGCCTCCCACCCATCAACCTACTCCCATACCCACCCACCCACCTACCTACCTACCTACCTACCTATTCATTCATCCATCCATCCATCCATCCATCCATCCATCCATCCATCCATCCATCCATCCATCCATCCATCCATCTATCTATATATCTATCTATCTATCTATCTATCTATCTATCTATCTATCTATCTATCTATCTATCTATCTATCTATCTATCTATCTATTGTCCTTTCGAGCCGAAGACGGCACATAGGGCAGAACCACAATCTCAAAAACAGAAACCATGCGTGCCAAAGTGGCACATATTGCAGAGATCACTGCTCTAAAATATATGGTGTTTCCATAACAATACTTTTTACAATGACAGCGTATCAAGTAACAGAACTACTCAATGACATATGTAACAGTGGACATATACCCGAAGATCTGCTAAAATCTATCTTTGTAGAGATACCGAAGAAGTCAGGCTCCACTGATTGTGAAGACCATCGCACTCAGTGTGAATTTGTGGAAGGAAAGGGCACCAACAATGCAATATACATCCTAAAAACATAAATAGAAGAGCTATAGAGGTAAAGAAAGATTCACCTATGTGCTTTATAGACTACACAAAGGCATTTTACAAAGTAAAGCATGTGGAAATAATCAATATTTTTTTTTTAAAGTTTAAAGTACCCCCGTCACGCCAAGTGGCGTATAGGAAATATGGTGTTAGTGACCATACATTTTACAGACCCTCGGCACATGATTTTAGGGGTAATGTGGTCGGTATTACGCCCGTGCTGCTTTACTTTCCCCGAAAAAAATACGGTACCCATTAAAGGCTGGATGAACTGGAGCCGTCAGTTGGGATCGAACCCTACCTCATGTTCTTTGTAGTTCAGTTCACTATTCACTGAGCTATCGCGGCTCCACAAAATAATCAATATGCTGGGGAAATTAAACATTGATGGCAAGGATTTGAGAATAATTATTTTAAAAAAAGGACTTGCAACAAACACCAACCATACGAAATAGTATCCTAACAGGACAATTCCAATATATAAAACAGGGAGTCAGTCAAGGCTGTGTTCTGTCGCCGGATTTGTTTTCTCTTTACAGCGAAAATATTATGAGATCAACAGTAGTCAAAAAGAGGAATTGAAGTCAACAGTCACAATATAAATAATTTGTGATATGCGGATGACACAGTCAGAGACAGAGAATTAATTGCAAGAAATGATAGATATAATAGCAAAAGAAAACAACAAGAAAGGTCTCAGTCTGAATAGTTAAGAAATAGAAGTAATGGTCATATCAAAGAAACAATCATCACCAGCATGCAGCATAAAAATAAACAGGACGAATCTAAAACAAGTGCAACGCATCAAATACTTGGGCACAATAATAACATCAGATGGAAGATGCACCACAGAAATAAAAAGTAGAATAGCTCAGACCAACATAGCATTTCATAAAATTAAAAACTTATGCAACACGTTTATGTCAATAGAAGTAAGAAAGAGAGTTCATCGGTGCTATATAGTGCAAATTTCTGACCTATAGAAGCGAATCATAGACAGTAGACAAATAAATGAAAAGACGATTGCGAGCCACAGAGACGGGATTTCTTAGAAGAATGTCGAAAGTTCCATGGAGAGATAAAAGACCAATGAGGAAGTTCTCAAAGAGGACAACACAAAAAGAGAGCTCCTAAAAAACATCAGAAAGTAATAATCAACATTTTTTCGGGCACATCATGAGAAAAGGAAAGTTGAAATACTTGGTTACAACTGGCAAAATACTGGGAAAAGATATCGCGGACGATAAAGAGAGAAAATACTAGATAACTTGGTGTCATGGCACAGAATACAGTCAACATCATAACCATAAGAATAACACAGAGTTGACGAGATGCTGTTTGAGAGATCATGCGCACGTTTTATATAGATGACGTCGCCTAACGTCATCAAGCGCTCTACAGGTTTTAAAAATATGACGATCATCATTTTCAAGAGGACGTGAACTCCCGGTATATGGTGGATAGGCGACGGGAACAATTGAAGGCTATGCATGAAAAGTGTTCCTTGTTGAAGTTTCCTCATATTCCAAGTCCGGCTTGTTGCTGGAGCTACTGAGTTAAGTGCTCTGTGCACACCGTGAGCTGTGTGTCCCATCCGTTTTGATCATGTTTCGATATTCCAATTGTTTACGATGAATGATGATATCGTATGACAGGGAAGAGTTGGCTGTGTTCACTTTCTACGCGGTTTCGCCTTATGTCTTTTGGCGTGTGCTGAGACTGCTATGATGGGGACTACAGTTACCTTTCTTTGTTTTGGGAGATGAGATTCGGATGATTACGCTGGCACGGGCGGTTGAGCAATTATGGATTTTAATTCGTTTGCAGTGATACCGGGGCCTTCCATAACCAAACCAAACAGTCAACAACAGAATCGATACGATGCACGGTAGATAGAAGATTGTGGGACATGATCGCCTATGCCAACCAGTATGGCACATGATGATGAGTAGTCTTTAATTGGTCCTGTGGATCGTTGGATCTTACTGCGCACTCCCCTATTGCTGATGTCATCTATATAAAAGGGAGCCGCGATAGCTCAGTGGTTAGTGAACCGGACTACAACGGACAAGGGGTAGGGTTCGATCCCAACCGACGGCTTCCGGGTTCACCCAGCCTTAAATGGGTACCGGATTTTTTCTGGGAAAGTAAAGCGGCACGGGCGTAATACCGACCACATTACCCCAAAAATCATGTGCTGAAGGTATGTAAAATATAGGGTCACTAACACCATATTTCCCTATACGCCACTTGGCGTGACGGGGGTACTTTACTTTTATCTATATAAAACGTGCGCATGATCTCTCAAAAAGCATCTCGTGAACTCAGGTGTTATTCTTAGTGTTTCTGTTGGTCGATCTCTTTTTCTATTGTCTTCCGTTTCCAATTTCATGACTTGCTTTGTGATTCTCTTGTTGCCTCTTCTTATCACATGGCTCACATGTGCCCACCTTCTTTTCTGGATTGTAGAGGACATCGTTGGATACCTGGCCAAATCGTCATTATACTTAAGGTTTAATATTCTGTTGTTGTTTTTTTATTTTATTTTTTTGCAAAAGGATCTTATCAAATCACAATGCCCGTCTTCAAACAACACACAGGCCATCTTATAATTACTACATTTATTTGTTGTCATCTTGTTTCAGTTGACCTGGCAGTCTACCTGTGTAATAGAAGCCTCGGAGTGGACATCTTGTTTCAGTTGACCTGTCAATCTACCTGTGTGATAGAAGCCTCAGAGTGGACATCTTGTTTCAGTTGACCTGTCAGTCTACCTGTGTGACAGAAGCCTCATAGTGGACATCTTGTTTCAGTTGACCTGTCAGTCTACCTGTGTGACAGAAGCCTCATAGTGGACATCTTGTTTCAGTTGACCTGTCAGTCTACCTGTGTGATAGAAGCCTCGGAGTGGACATCTTGTTTCAGTTGACCTGTCAATCTACCTGTGTGACAGAAGCCTCATAGTGGACATCTTGTTTCAGTTGACCTGTCAGTCTACCTGTGTGACAGAAGCCTCATAGTGGACATCTTGTTTCACTTGACCTGTCAGTCTACCTGTGTGACAGAAGCCTCATAGTGGACATCTTGTTTCAGTTGACCTGTCAGTCTACCTGTATGATACAGCCTCAGAGTGAACAATTTGTTTAAGTTGACCTGACAGTCTGCCTGTGTGATGGCAGCCTCAGAGTGAACAATTTGTTTCAGTTGACCTGTCAGTCTACCTGTATGATAGCAGCCTCAGAGTGAACAATTTGTTTCAGTTGACCTATCAGTCTACCTGTATGATAGCAGCCTCAGAGTGAACAATTTGTTTCAGTTGACCTATCAGTCTACCTGTATGATAGCAGCCTCAGAGTGAACAATTTGCTTCAGTTGACCTGTCAGTCTACCTGTATGATAGCAGCCTCCGAGTGAACAATTTGTTTCAGTTGACCTGTCAGTCTACCTGTATGATAGCAGCCTCAGAGTGAACAATTTGTTTCAGTTGCAGTGGCCAAGCAGTTAGTGTGTTTGCCACTGATTAGAAAGCTTGAGGCTCAATTTCCAGATGCAGCAAATTTTAGTTCAGACCAACAAGGCTTCCGAGTTCATAGGGGAACAGTCAAATAATTGCAGTGATGCGGTAAAGCTGGTAACAGGGAGCAAGTGGTGGGATGAATTATAGTTAGGTGAATTGAGAATATGGTGAATTGAGAATGTGGTGAATTGAGAATATGGTGAATTGAAAATATGGTAAATTGGGAATATGGTGAATTGGCCACAATTTTTCTGTGACCATCATAATCAGGTCATGTCCTTTGCAGAACATCACATTCATCACAGCCCATCTGAAAGAATCTGTCTCTACCAGATCTCCCACAAAGCGTTGCATTCACCACAACCCGTCTGAAAGAATCTCTGTCTCTAGCCAGATCTCCCACATGAATGCTGCATTCACCACAACCCATCTGAAAGAATCTCTGTCTCTAGCCAGATCTCCCACATGAATGCTGCATTCACCACAACCCATCTGAAAGAATCTCTGTCTCTAGCCAGATCTCCCACATGAATGCTGCATTCACCACAACCCGTCTGAAAGAATCTCTGTCTCTAGCCAGATCTCCCACATGAATGCTGCATTCACCACAACCCATCTGAAAGAATCTCTGTCTCTAGCCAGATCTCCCTCAGAACGTTGCATTAACCACAACCCATCTGAAAGAATCTCTGTGTCTAGCCAGATCTCCCACAAAGCGTTGTATTCACCACAACCTGTCTGAAAGAATCTTTGTCTCTAGCCAGATCTCCCACAAAGTGTTGCATTCACCACAACCTGTCTGAATGAATCTCTGTCTCTAGCCAGATCTCCCACATGAATGCTGCATTCACCACAACCCATCTGAAAGAATCTCTGTCTCTAGCCAGATCTCCCACATGAATGCTGCATTCACCACAACCCATCTGAAAGAATCTCTGTCTCTAGCCAGATCTCCCACATGAATGCTGCATTCACCACAACCCATCTGAAAGAATCTCTGTCTCTAGCCAGATCTCCCTCAGAACGTTGCATTAACCACAACCCATCTGAAAGAATCTCTGTGTCTAGCCAGATCTCCCACAAAGCGTTGTATTCACCACAACCTGTCTGAAAGAATCTTTGTCTCTAGCCAGATCTCCCACAAAGTGTTGCATTCACCACAACCTGTCTGAATGAATCTCTGTCTCTAGCCATATCTCCCACAGAATACTACATTCACCACAGTCCGTCTGAAAGAATCTCTGTCTCTAGCCAGATCTCCCACAGAACGTTACATTCACCACAGCCCATCTGAAAGAATCTCTGTCTCTAGCCAGATCTCCCACAGAACGTTACATTCACCACAGCCCATCTGAAAGAATCTCTGTCTCTAGCCAGATATCCCACAAAGCGTTGCATTCACCACAACCTGTCTGAAAGAATTTCTCTCGCCAGTCACATCTATCACTTCTATTGTTGTCATGTTCAAGGTCTCTTTGATGTCTTGAAACTACCTTCTTTTTGGTCTGCTCCTGATGCTTCACCCAGGAACCATGCCTTCCATTATTGTTCTTTCCAGCCCGATGTGCCTTTTGATGTGACCATAGTATTTTAATATTCTCTGTAGAATGTTGTTTATAAGCCTTTCTTTTTAGTGTTTAAATCTTTTAATATGTCTTCACTGCTCTTTTTAATTATCCAAAAGTATCTTATGGATTTTTTGCAGCATTTTGTTTCAAATTAATCAATTTGCTTCCTCGCTGTTTGTGAGATTGTCCATGATTCACAACCATATGTTGCTAAAAGGAAGATACATGTTCTGAGCAATTTTAATTCTATAGCCTTGCAGGTGCTGTGCCACATTTTCCTATTGCTAATCTTCCTTTTATCTCTTTCTGACAATCTCCATTGTTAGTTTCTACAGACCCCAGATATTCATAGTTTTCCTTCATACAATTGTGGGAGATCTGGCTAGAGACAGAGATTCTTTCAGATGGGCTGTGGTGAATGCAACGCTTTCTGGGAGATTTGGCTAGAGACAGAGATTCTTTCAGATGGGCTGTGGTGAATGCAACGCTTTCTGGGAGATTTGGCTAGAGACAGAGATTCTTTCAGATGGGCTGTGGTGAATGCAACGCTTTCTGGGAGATCTGGCTAGAGACAGAGATTCTTTCAGATGGGCTGTGGTGAATGCAACGCTTTCTGGGAGATTTGGCTAGAGACAGAGATTCTTTCAGATGGGCTGTGGTGAATGCAACGCTTTCTGGGAGATTTGGCTAGAGACAGAGATTCTTTCAGATGGGCTGTGGTGAATGCAACGCTTTCTGGGAGATTTGGCTAGAGACAGAGATTCTTTCAGATGGGCTGTGGTGAATGTAACGTTCTGTGGGAGATTTGGTAGAGACATAGATTCTTTCAGTTGGTTGTGATGAATGCAACGTCCTGTGCAAGTTCTGACACTTGATAACAAAGATAGTCAGACATGGAAATGCTAGAATTTCTGTCCTATGAGTTGTCTTTGGCTCAAAAGGACAGTTTCCAATGTATTATGGTTCTTTAATTACTGATGCTGCATATTATGAACCTTTGTCCTTTGACCTAAAGCAAAGTAGTGGCATACACTGCTATACCAAAAGTAGCTCATAGCTGGACCCTTCAGGCAAGAGAGGACAAAAAGAGACCTGGAATAGACTGGTTGATAGAGAACTGCAGGAAAATGGCTTCACTTGAGGTGGGCTTGGAAGGCTGACTCAAGACAGACAACTCATGTGGTGATCTTTATCACTTGGTGTTGAGTTATAGTTGTAGTTAATCGAAGGCCCCGGTATCTATCTATTGTCCTTTCGAGCTGAAGACGACACAGGGGGCAGAACCACAATTTTGAAAACAGAAACCTTGCGTGCCAAAGTGGCACATATTGCAGAGATCACTGTTTCTAAAATCTATGGTTTAGTTTCCATAACAATACTTTTTACAATGACAGCTTGTCAAGCCATCGATCAACCTCCTTAGTCGCCTCTTATGACAAGCCTGGAAGGTCACAGTGTCACTATTCTTTAATAGCCCGGTATCACTGCAAACAAATTAAAGTCCATAATTGTTCAACCGCCCATGCCAGTGGAATCCTCCAAAATAACATCCCATCTCATTGAAGGATCCAAACAAAGAAAGACAGCTGCTGTCCACATCACAGCAGCCACAGCACACGCCAAAAGACATAAAACCAAGCGGAACAGAAAGTGAACGCAGCTGAACTGTCCTTCGTCATACCGATATCATCATTCATCGTAAGCAATTGGAATATTGAAACACGATCTGGATGAAAACCACAGCTCACAGTGTACTATCTATTGACCTTTCGAGCCGTAACCGGCCCATAGGGCGTAGACCAAGATACACCTTCTCCTATATGAATTTTTGTTCTAGCAGTTTTCTTTTAAAGATATTTTATCAAATCTCGCCATCTGTCTCCGTTCTGTGCAAGCAGTTCTATCTCATTGAGGGAGCCGATTCCTGCTGCTCTTGCCTCTCTCATCAATGTTCTTCTCAGTGTCTCCCTGGGTCTTCCTCTTTTTCTTTTACCTGTTGTTTCCCATATGAGGGCTTGCTTTGCTATTCGATTATTATCTCTTCTCATCACATGTCCAACGTATGACCATCGTCATTTCTTTATTACTGAAGATATTAGTGGTTGATTGGCGATTTCTCTAATTTCCTCGTTTGTTTTGAATTCGTTCCATTCTATACCAAGTATTTTCCTTAGACATTTATTTTCAAATGCGTTCAACTTTGTTTCTATATCTCTTGTTGTTTTCCAGCTTTCACACGCATACGTAAGGGTTGATAGTACATTTGATTTGAATAGCCTAAGTTTTGTGTTTGTGCTAATGAGTTTTGATTTCCACAACTTTTCAAGGCTTCTGAAAGACATTGCTGCTTTAGCCAGTCTGATTCTAATTTCTTTGCTCGTATCCCCTTCTCGATCAATGTGACTTCCAAGATAGATAAAGTGATCGATCTCTTCTACTGGTTTGTTTTCCATGTATATTTTGTCACTTGTTGGAATTAAACTTTTCATGACTTTAGTCTTTTCATGATTGACCTCAAGCCCAATTTTGCTGGCTATTGATGATAGTTCATTTGTGTTTTCCTGCATCGTTTTTATCTGACTGCTGATGAGAACTATGTCATCAGCAAAGTCGAGGTCCTCCAAATGGTCTCCTTGCGCGCACTAAACTCATAGCTCCAGGAGAAAACTGGCCTTATAATTTGAGGAAACTACATCAAGGAACACTTTTTAGACACAACCTCAATGATTCCTGCCATTTATCCGCCATATTGACAGGAAGTGATGGTCTTAGGGGACTGTGTGGTCTAGAAGTAAGAAGCTGGACTCTGGACAAGACGGTCGATGGTTCGAATCCAGTCACAGGCTGCAGGAATTTTTCAATTTGAATCTGCAGTTTTTTCCTAGCTTTACTTTCACATAGTCTCTGGGTAGTCCTATATCTAGCTCTCCTTGGGTAGTGAGATCCTATATCTAGCTCTCTCTGGGTAGTGAGATCCTATATCTAGCTCTCTCTGGGTAGTGAGATCCTATATCTAGCTCTCTCTGGGTAGTGAGATCCTTTATCTAGCTCTCTCTGGGTAGTGAGATCCTATATCTAGCTCTCACTGGGTAGTGAGATCCTATATCTAGCTCTCTCTGGGTAGTGAGATCCTATATCTAGCCCTCTCTGGGTAGTGAGATCCTATATCTAGCCCTCTCTGGGTAGTGAGATCCTATATCTAGCCCTCTCTGGGTAGTGAGATCCTATATCTAGCCCTCTCTGGGTAGTGAGATCTTATATCTAGCCCTCTCTGGGTAGTGAGATCCTATATCTAGCCCTCTCTGGGTAGTGAGATCCTATATCTAGCCCTCTCTGGGTAGTGAGATCCTATATCTAGCCCTCTCTGGGTAGTGAGATCCTATATCTAGCCCTCTCTGGGTAGTGAGATCCTATATCTAGCCCTCTCTGGGTAGTGAGATCCTATATCTAGCCCTCTCTGGGTTGTGAGATCCTATATCTAGCCCTCTCTGGGTAGTGAGATCCTATATCTAGCTCTCTCTGGGTAGTGAGATCCTATATCTAGCTCTCTCTGGGTAGTGAGATACTATATCTAGCTCTCTCTGGGTAGTGAGATCCTATATCTAGCTCTCTCTGGGTAGTGAGATCCTATATCTAGCTCTCTCTGGGTAGTGAGATCCTATATCTAGCTCTCTCTGGGTAGTGAGATACTATATCTAGCTCTCTCTGGGTAGCGAGATCCTATATCTAGCTCTCTCTGGGTAGTGAGATCCTATATCTAGCTCTCTCTGGGTAGTGAGATACTATATCTAGCTCTCTCAGGGTAGTGAGATCCTATATCTAGCTCTCTCTGGGTATTGAGATTCTATATCTAGCCCTCTCTGGGTAGTGAGATCCTATATCTAGCCCTCTCTGGGTAGTGAGATCCTATATCTAGCCCTCTCTGGGTAGTGAGATCCTATATCTAGCCCTCTCTGGGTAGTGAGATCCTATATCTAGCCCTCTCTGGGTAGTGAGATCCTATATCTAGCCCTCTCTGGGTAGTGAGATCCTATATCTAGCCCTCTCTGGGTAGTGAGATCCTATATCTAGCCCTCTCTGGGTAGTGAGATCCTATATCTAGCCCTCTCTGGGTAGTGAGATCCTATATCTAGCCCTCTCTGGGTAGTGAGATCCTATATCTAGCCTTCTCTGGGTTGTGAGATCCTATATCTAGCCCTCTCTGGGTTGTGAGATCCTATATCTAGCCCTCTCTGGGTAGTGAGATCCTATATCTAGCCCTCTCTGGGTAGTGAGATCCTATATCTAGCCCTCTCTGGGTAGTGAGATCCTATATCTAGTCCTCTCTGGGTAGTGAGATCCTATATCTAGCCCTCTCTGGGTAGTGAGATCCTATATCTAGCCCTCATTGACAACAGTGAAAGATAGGAGGTCCTAGTGGACTCGTGCTTATTAAGGAACTCTTGGCAATTAAACAAAATAGTGGGTAAGAAATGGCTTATACCTTGGCAAAATTGTTAAGCAAATCTATACATAGATATACGTGCAGATACTGCTGCTTTGCTGTAAATTTTCAGCTTGTTGCAGTTTCCTCATATCCCAAGTCCGGCTTGTTGAAGGAGCTACTGAGTTAAGTGCTCTGTGCACACCATTGAGCTGTGCGTTTCATCTGTTTTGATCATATTTCGATATTCCAATTGTTTTCGATGAATGTTGATATCTGTGGGCAGGGAACAGTTGACTGTGTTCACTTTCTGTGCGGTTTCGCCTTATGTCTTTTGACGTGTGCTGAGACTGCTATGATGGGGACTACAGCAACCTTTCTTTGTTTGGGAGATGGGTTAATAATTCATATGATTCCACTGGCATGGGCAGTTGAGCAATTATGGATTTTAATTCGTTTGCAGTGATACCGGGGCCTTCCATAACCAAAGAACTAAATTAGTGACACAACAGATGCCTACTTAAAGGGTGAACGCTAAGAAAAAGTTAGGGCCTTATAGCATGAATGGGGCTAAGTAATATAGCGGTATATGCAAGTGTAGTGTACGTTACTATTTTGTTTCATATACATGACGTTTCATTTATATAGCGTCACACATATTGAAAATGAAATAACAACCCTGTTAACATATGAAATTGATGTTGAATGTTGAAAAGTACTTATATTATTAGTGCTAAAATAAAAAAAGAAATACATGAAGTCAATTTAACAAAATGAATTGTCAGTCTTGAAAATGAATAATACAGGTGTTATTAGTATCCCATTTATTAATGTCAAACAACATAAAAATGATAAATATTATGTTATCTGCATTCATATAAAGAATGCAAAAAAAAAAAAACAATATATAATCAGCACTCATATATTTAATGCCAAATATAAAAAGAAAGCCATACACTATGATATTTAATTATCATCCATTATCTCATGAAGATAAAATAACAGATTATCATTCTAAAGATATCAAATTTCATGAACTTTGGCAGAGGAACATGAAAGAAACAATGACAATACAAATATAGTAATGTGTACATCAGTTTTTTTTTTCAAAACCAGATGATTTCTAATCACATACACCTTGTAGGAACAAGTGGATACAAAATAGAATATGTGGATGCAGGAAAGAACATGTGGATGAAGGAAAGAATATGTGGATACAGGAAAGAATATGTAGATGAATAAAAGAACAAGTGGATACAAGAAAGAATATGTGGATGAATAAAAGAACAAGTGGATACAAGAAAGAATATGTGGATGAATAAAAGAACAAGTGGATACAAGAAAGAATATGTGGATGAATAAAAGAACAAGTGGATACAAGAAAGAATATGTGGATGAATAAAAGAACAAGTGGATACAAGAAAGAATATGTGGATGCAGGAAAGAATATGTGGATGCAGGAAAGAACAAGTGGACACAGAAAAGAACCTGGGGATACAGGAAAGAACACGTGGACACATGAAAGAACAAGTGGATACATGAAAGAACAAGTGACACATGAAAAAACATGTTGATACAGGAAAGAACAAGTGGATACTGGAAAGAACAAGTGAAGACATGAAACAACATGTGAATACATGAAAAAACATGTAGATACATGAAAGAATAAGTAGATACATGAAAGAATAAGTAGACACATGAAAGAACACGTTGATACAGGAAAGACAAGTAGACACAGGAAAGAACACGTGGACATATATATGAACAAATAAATGGATATAGAAAAGAACAAGTGGACTCATGAAAAAAAAGTGAACACAGGAAAGAACAAGTGGATACAATAAAAATTAAATGAATATAGAGAAAACAAAATAGAAATGAATATAGAGAAAACAAAATAAAAATGAATATAGAGAAAACAAAATAGAAATGAATATAGAGAAAACAAAATAGAGACGGAGAAGAATAAACTCACAGTGATGATATGAAGTCTTTGTGCAATTTTACAAATGATAACTTTGGAATAAATCTTAGCAAATTAAACCCTGAAAAAGATAAATGAAAGGATTTTTCCCAATTTTGAAATATCTTTATTACAGAGATACTTAAATTGTTGACGTATCCAAAATTGTTGATGTATCCAAAATTGTTGACGTATCAAAAAGACAGCTCACTTTCTTTACAAAAGAAGCCACGGATCAAACTGAACTCCACAGATAAAGATGTAATATTTTAATCTTTAAAAATATATAATTAATACATTCTATTTTTTTAATGATAACTATAAAGTGGAATCTTCAGTTTAATAAATATTCTTTATAGAATAATTTTTTTAAAATTTTAAATATCCAGAGATATACGTAGAATTATAAAAAAGGTACTTTATAAAGATCCTGTTTTTATACATATATTTATGTTTAAGCATGTGTGCATAAACAAATGTATCCATTTTTTTTTTTCAATTCACCCAGGTATCAATGCAGTACAATTTTTTCACACTACAAAAGACAAGGGGTAGGGTTCGATCCCAACCGACGGCTTCCGGGTTCACCCAGCCTTAAATAGGTACCAGAATTTTTCTGGGAAAGAAAAACAGCACGGGCATTACCGACAACATTACCCTGAAAATCATGTGCCGAAGGTCTGTAAAATGTATGGTCACTAACACCATATTCCCTATATGCCACTTGGCGTGATGGGGTACTTTACTTTTATTTTATTTTTTTTTTTTCACACAATTCTGGATTTTAAAAATCTCTCTTAAATTTTTGAATAGTAAACACAGTCTTAGAAGTCGGAGACTAAGGTGGCTGGGTTACATGAGAAGAATGGGCAACAATCACATTCCCAAACAATTATTGGATGGTGAAATTTGGGAAAGAAAGGGACAGACCAGCGCAGAGAGATAAGGATATTTGCAGGGATTCCTTGAGGAAATTCTCTATCAGCAAAAGAAACTGGGAAAGTCTGGCAACAGATCGTAGCACATGGAGAACAAAGATAAAAAAAAACCGACAGCAGCATTCAAAGAAAGGGGTTAAGGCAAAGAAATGCAAATGAATGCATAAAAATGCGAAGCTGCAGTAAAGTTGAATGTGAGGAAAAATTAAAAAATAGAAAAAATGGTATGTTAGAAGCTCTACGTGATAAGTAGACGACACAGATTAAACGACGTTTCGGCCCAATAGGCCTTCAGCAGGAACAAGCAAAAAAACACACACACGGATATGTAAGTAAAACGAATCGATGTTGGATGTTTCGTTACCGGCTAGCTATGTAGGATTAGTTTTACTTACATATCCGTGTGTGTGTTTTTTTGTTTGTTCCTGCTGAAATTGGGCCGAAATGTCATTTAATCTGTGTCGTCTACTTATTGCATTCAAAGAAACTTTGATGTCAAAGTCAGAAGACAAAAGGGGCAGAAGAATGGAGATAAGGTTGGGCATCACGCATGCATCTTTTTCACTCTGTAGTCGGATCTGTCTATCCAATATTGGCAGATTCAGCCTTGATAGAAGCTGCTCAGTCAAACAGTTTACAGCTTAGTGCACACACATGACTAAACTACTGACAAGTCATGACTGCTTGCTATTGTCAAGATTTAGTGCATCACATCTCTAACATGAGAAAATTGAATGGATCAGTTCTTACATATAGGAAGATTTAATTGATCAGTTCTTACATATAGGAAGATTTAATTGATCAGTTCTTACATATAGGAAGATTTAATTGATCAGTTCTTACATATAGGAAGATTTAATTGATCAGTTCTTACATATTAGAAGATTTAATTGATCAGTTCTTACATATAGGAAGATTTAATTGATCAGTTCTTACATATAGGAAGATTTAATTGATCAATTCTTACATATAGGAAGATTTAATTGATCAGTTCTTACATATTAGAAGATTTAATTGATCAGTTATTACATATAGGAAGATTTAATTGATCAATTCTTACATATAGGAAGATTTAATTGATCAATTCTTACATATAGGAAGATTTAATTGATCAGTTCTTACATATAGGAAGATTTATTGATCAATTCTTACATATAGGAAGATTTAATTGATCAATTCTTACATATAGGAAGATTTAATTGATCAATTCTTACATATAGGAAGATTTAATTGATCAGTTCTTACATATAGGAAGATATAATTGATCAGTTCTTACATATAGGAAGATTTAATTGATCAATTCTTACATATAGGAAGATTTAATTGATCAATTCTTACATATAGGAAGATTTAATTGATCAGTTCTTACATGAGAAAATTGAATGGATCAGTTCTTACATATAGGAAGATTTAATTGATCAGTTCTTACATATAGGAAGATTTAATTGATCAGTTCTTACATATAGGAAGATTTAATTGATCAGTTCTTACATATAGGAAGATTTAATTGATCAGTTCTTACATATAGGAAGATTGGATGGATTAGTTCTTACATATTAGAAGATTTAGTGGATTAATTCTTCCTGGGGCTGCACATAGGCATGTCCAAGATCCGCAATTATTTTTGTCCTTGTCAAATGATTACAACTTTATTAATCTTGAAATAGATCTAACAAATGAAATACTAGAAGCATTAGGAAACAGGACTTGAGAAGAGACCAATCAAAGGCACTTTTTCCCTCAATATCAGAAGGCAAATGAGAATGGAGAGGGGAAAAGAAGAAATACCATGAATATTTTCTGTTTGTTAGCATGATTTTTTTAAGAGTATCAATCAAATGCTGAACTGGACTACAAAGGACAAGTTCGATTCTGGGTTCACCCAGTCTTAAATAGATACCGGAATCTTTCTGGGAAAGAAAAACAGTACGGGCATTACCGACTACATTACCTCAAAAATCATGTGCCGAAGGTCTGTAAAAATTATGGTCACTAACACCATATTCCCTATATGCCACTTGACGTGATGGGCACTTCACTTTCTTTACTTTGCTATAGAGTTATTCTTAAACAAGGATGTATTTTATCGCCCTTGTTATTTGGAATTGTTATGGACTTCATAATGAAGAAATGCTGCACTGGTAATAAAGGCATCGAATGGATACAAGGAGACCATTTGGAGGACCTCGACTTTGCTGATGACATAGTTCTCATCAGCAGTCAGATAAAAACGATGCAGGAAAACACAAATGAACTATCATCAATAGCCAGCAAAATTGGGCTTGAGGTCAATCATGAAAAGACTAAAGTCATGAAAAGTTTAATTCCAACAAGTGACAAAATATACATGGAAAACAAACCAGTAGAAGAGATCGATCACTTATCTATCTTGGAAGTCACATTGATCGAGAAGGGGATACGAGCAAAGAAATTAGAATCAGACTGGCTAAAGCAGCAATGTCTTTCAGAAGCCTTGAAAAGTTGTGGAAATCAAAACTCATTAGCACAAACACAAAACTTAGGCTATTCAAATCAAATGTACTATCAACCCTTACGTATGCGTGTGAAAGCTGGAAAACAACAGAGATATAGAAACAAAGTTGAACGCATTCGAAAATAAATGTCTAAGGAAAATACTTGGTATAGAATGGAACGAATTCAAAACAAACGAGGAAATTAGAGAAATCGCCAATCAACCACTAATATCTTCAGTAATAAAGAAAAGACGATGGTCATACGTTGGACATGTGATGAGAAGAGATAATAATCGAATAGCAAAGCAAGCCCTCATATGGGAAACAACAGGTAAAAGAAAAAGAGGAAGACCCAGGGAGACACTGAGAAGAACATTGATGAGAGAGGCAAGAGCAGCAGGAATCGGCTCCCTCAATGAGATAGAACTGCTTGCACAGAACGGAGACAGATGGCGAGATTTGATAAAATATCTTTAAAAGAAAACTGCTAGAACAAAAATTCATATAGGAGAAGGTGTATCTTGGTCTACGCCCTATGGGCCGGTTACGGCTCGAAAGGTCAATAGATAGATAGATAGAGTTATTCTGAATCATTAGTCGGCAGTGAATTGAGTTATATGTCTTATAAATTATTACTTTGTTCTACCGATATTCTACATTTGTTCCACCATATTCTTCACTTGTTCTATAATTGATAAAAAGCAGGTGTGATTATTACATTTATTCTATCTATCTATTGACCTTTCGAGCCGTAACCGGCCCATAGGGCGTAGACCAAGATACACCTTCTCCTATATGAATTTTTGTTCTAGCAGTTTTCTTTTAAAGATATTTTATCAAATCTCGCCATCTGTCTCTGTTCTGTGCAAGCAGTTCTATCTCATTGAGGGAGCCGATTCCTGCTGCTCTTGCCTCTCTCATCAATGTTCTTCTCAGTGTCTCCCTGGGTCTTCCTCTTTTTCTTTTACCTGTTGTTTCCCATATGAGGGCTTGCTTTGCTATTCGATTATTATCTCTTCTCATCACATGTCCAACGTATGACCATCGTCTTTTCTTTATTACTGAAGATATTAGTGGTTGATTGGCGATTTCTCTAATTTCCTCGTTTGTTTTGAATTCGTTCCATTCTATACCAAGTATTTTCCTTAGACATTTATTTTCGAATGCGTTCAACTTTGTTTCTATATCTCTTGTTGTTTTCCAGCTTTCACACGCATACGTAAGGGTTGATAGTACATTTGATTTGAATAGCCTAAGTTTTGTGTTTGTGCTAATGAGTTTTGATTTCCACAACTTTTCAAGGCTTCTGAAAGACATTGCTGCTTTAGCCAGTCTGATTCTAATTTCTTTGCTCGTATCCCTTCTCGATCAATGTGACTTCCAAGATAGATAAAGTGATCGATCTCTTCTACTGGTTTGTTTTCCATGTATATTTTGTCACTTGTTGGAATTAAACTTTTCATGACTTTAGTCTTTTCATGATTGACCTCAAGCCCAATTTTGCTGGCTATTGATAATAGTTCATTTGTGTTTTCCTGCATCGTTTTTATCTGACTGCTGATGAGAACTATGTCATCAGCAAAGTCGAGGTCCTCCAAATGGTCTCCTTGTATCCATTCGATGCCTTTATTACCAGTGCAGCATTTCTTCATTATGAAGTCCATAACAATTCCAAATAACAAGGGCGATAAAATACATCCTTGTTTAACCCCAGTTTCTATTGGGAAACATTCGCTCAGTCCTTCCTCTGTTCGAACTGCACATGTGTAACCATCATACATGTCTTTGATAATATTTATGATTTTTGATGGTAAACCATATTGCTTCAGAATTTTCCACAAAGAATCTCTATGAATACTATCAAATGCTTTTTTGAAGTCGATGAAGTTAAGTACAAAAGGTTTTTGCTTTTTAATGTGTTCCTCCAATATAAGTCGTAGAGTAAAAATGTGGTCAAGACAGCTTCTCCCTTTTCTAAACCCAGCCTGTTCTTCACGCATTACTGTATCTATTGAATCCTTTATTCTATTTAGGATGATTTTACAGAATAACTTTGAGGCAACTGACAAAAGTGTTACGCCTCTCCAGTTGTTACAATCTCTAAGATTGCCCTTTTTTGGGATCTTAACAATGATTCCTTTTTTCCATTTATGAGGCGTCTTCTCTGTTTTCCAAATGATGTTGAACATTTTTTGGAGATGTATTAAATTATGGCTATCAATTGCCTTGAGGATCTCAGCTGTTAACTTATCTTCTCCAGCAGCCTTGTTATTGGTCATTAGCTTTAAGGTGGTTTCTATTTCACTCAAGGTGAAGTCATCTAAATTTACATCTAATTCTGCTGCTGGTGTTTCAGCTTCAAAATCTATTAAACTGTGAGGTAGTGGACGGTTAAGAATTTCTTTGAAGTGTTCCGCCCAACGGGCTTTTATGTCTGCGCTTGTTGTTAGCATTAATCCAGATTTGTCTAGAATTGGTGTTCCACTGGATGTATAGGTGTTTGTCAGCATCTTTTGTACAGTATAGAGAGTTCTGCTGTCTCCTGTAATTGCAGCTGTCTCTGCTTTCTCTGCCAAGTTGTCTATATAAGCTCTTGTATCTCTTCTTGCCGAACTTTTCACTTTGTTGTCTAATTCTTTGTATGTTGCTTTTGCCAGAACCTTTCCAAGATCTGTCTTTACATTAGTCACGGCTCTCTTTGCTTCTCTTCTTTCTTTGATGTATTTCATGTGGTGTCTGAGATCCAAGCTCGTTTTTCCATTTTCTTCAGTCCAGCACTTGCTTCTGCTGCTGTCATTAGTATTTTGCTCTGTGAGTCCCACATTTCATTGATATCTAAGTCTATTTCACCGAGTGCTGAATAACAATTACTTAGCTCTATGTTAAACTTTTCCTTTATGGCTTCATCTTTCAGTTTATGACTATCAATTTTATGTGTAATTGACCTCTTCTGTTGATTTCTAAATTTTAATCTTATTTTCCCAATGCACAAGTTGTGGTCACTATTAACATCAGCACCTCTGTAAGCTCTTACATCTATTAATGATGATCTGAATTGTTGTTTAATACATAGGTGGTCAATTTGATTTGAGGTTCTATCATCAGGAGATATCCATGTTGTTTTGTGAATATTTTTGTGTGGAAATAATGTCCCACCTATAACTAAATTTTCTATTAAACATAATTCTATTAATCTTTCTCCATTCTGACTTGTTGTATTACAGCCTTCTCTCCCCATCACATGTTCCACTCCTGCGTTATCTTGTCCTACTTTGGCGTTGAAGTCTCCCATTACAATTAAAAGATCGTGTTTTGGTATTTTGTTTATAAGTTGTTGCAGTTGGTTATAAAAATCGTCCTTAACTTCATCATCAGCTTCGTTAGTAGGCGCATAACATTGAATAATTGAAAGTCTTCCATGTTTTGTTTTGTATCGTCACCCAGTATCGTGTTCGTATCAGACGGCTGTTTACCGGTTCCCATTCTAATAAACTTCTTGCAGCTTTGTCTGTCATCATTATGCCTACTCCTTCACGGTGTTTTCCATCTTCCCTTCCAGAAAAAACTACTATTTTATTATCAATAGATCTCCTACCTGTTCCAAGCCAGCGCATTTCGCTAATCCTAAAATATCTAGATCGTATCTGTCCATCTCGCTCGCGACCTGTGCATGTTTCGTCGGAGCGGCCATTGTTCGCACATTCCAGAATCCTATTTTGTTGTGTTGTTTTGGGCCGAAAAAACTATCACTACTATCTACTGCTAATTTACACATTCTGTATCAGGTCTACGTTTCATTAACAACATCGTTTTTACGATAGCGGCTTGTTAAACCTCTGATCAACGGTTCTATCTTTCGTTCGCCTGAAGTATTGTCTATATCTGCAATGTCGTTCCTGTATAAATTTTACTGTCTTTTGTAATTCTGCAGTGGCCCATATAGTTTTGTCTGTAGTGTTGTATCTATGGGCCAATGGATTTTCCTCAGTCTACTATATTCAGTGCAGTCTTGAAGTATGTGTTCAGCAGTCTGGGGTGCCTGTCCACATGTACAAGTAGTTGATGTGCCGATCTTGAATTTTGTATACATGTGACTATGGAGTCGATTGTGTCCTGTTCTTAGGCGTATAATGATAACTTGTTCATATCTATTCATATTATGAAAGGCATCCTGATTTGGGGCTTGTGGTCCTCTGATTGATTTGATTATCTGTTTCTTATGATGGTATGTAACTGGTGTATCTAGTTGTGTGCCTGTTGAACCCTCCTTTGCCAACTGATCTGCTTTCTCATTTCCTGGTATTCCACAGTGAGACGGGATCCACTGCAGGGCAACCCTGTGGTGCTTGCAGAGTTCAGTCAATAAGGTCTGCAGATGTGGTAATTTTCTGGATTGTAGTGCCTGGAGTACTGATCTTGCATCTGTCAAGAACACTACAGGCTGTGGGCTAAGATTACTGTTCAGCAGTTTTTCTATTGCCAACTTTATTGCTTGTATTTCTGCATCATAATTGTGACAATATTTCCCTGTTGCTATTTTATTCATATCCCTAGTGTTATTTGGGTACTCTATATGCACCTGCTCCCCCATTCTTTACTGCATTCTGTGCTGATCCATCTGTGTACACACGAATCCATAGGTCTTGTGGGGTATTCTTCATCCAGGAAACTGAGAGTTATTGTTTTTCGCTGTAGACTATTTTGTTCCTCTTTGTCAACTATTCCTTGATCAACGGTTCAATACCAAGCCGGAGAAAATAATTCCTAAAAATAATTACATTATATCATTATTATATTTTTACTTTATTAATCAAATAGTCTGTATCTTCTTCTACCTTTCAGCTCCCTGTGGAGCATATGTCCTCAACAAACACTTTCCAAGTCGTTCTGTTTCTTGCCATTCTTTTAAAATCATTCCATGTCTTCCCATCATCTTCATCTCTGCTTCTATCTGTCTTCTCCAAGAATTCTTTGGTCTTCCTCTTTGTCTTTTTCCTGGGGATTCCAAAAAGGGCTTGTTGTGTAATACTCTCAGTTGGCTTCCGCAGTGTGTGTCCTATCCAGTGCCATCATCTTCGCTTTATCTCTTATCCACTGGTATTTGACTGGTACATTTCCATAATTCTATCTTAGTGATTTTGTTCTGTTTGATTCTGTGTCTTATCAATAGATATTTGGCAGTAAGTGAGAACATAAAGAAAAGTTTGGGCATTGAGCCAATCTTGAACTATTTATAAAGACAACAGCTGAAATAGTTTGACCACATCCATAGAATGCTTAAAATGCTTTACCATTCAGAGAATGCTGATCGATATGGCGAATAGTGGCAAGAACCATTGAGGCTCTGTCTAAAAAATGTTCCTTGTTGCAGTTTCCTCATATTCCAAGTCCAGTTAACTGCCAGAGCTACTGAGTTAAAGCTCTGTGCACACCGTGAGCTGTGTTTTTCATTCGGATTGTGCTTCGATTTTACTATTGCTTATGATGAATGATGATATTGTATGTCGATGGACAGTTCAGCTGCGTTCACTTTCAGTTTTTTTTTTAGTTTAGCTGTTATGATGGGGACTGCAGGTGCCTTTCTTTGTTTGGATCCTTCAATGAGATGAGTTTTTTAAATTTGGATCATTTCACTAGCATGGGAGGTTGAGCAATTATGGATTTCAATTCATTTGCAGTGATACTGGGGTCTTCAACTAACCATAACCATAACCATTTAGGGTATCATCATCATCATCGTGTGCCTTCTTCGCAACGAAGGTTGGCTACCATGGATCGCCATTCTACTCTGTTTCTTGCTTTGATGGTGCAGGGTGACATAGATTGACTTGTCCATCTTTTGATGTTACTCGTCCATGTTAGTCTTGGTCTGCCTCTGCCTCTTTTACCTTGTATTTTTCCTTCCAATATTACTTTTAGTAGGCTGTTGTGTCTTTTAACATGCCCCAAAAATGTCATTTGTCTTGTCTTAATTGTGTTTAGTAGTTCTCTTTTTATTTTCAGTTGTTTTAAAACTTCATCATTTGTTATCTTTTGTTTCCATCCAATTCTACCTATTCTTCTATAAATCCACAGTTCAAAGCTTCAATTTTCTGTTCTGTTTTCTTGTCTAATGTCCATGTTTCTGCACCATACAGGAATATTGAGAAGACGTAAAAGGGTATATCGAACCTTTAGGGTATACACCAAGTTAATAAGTGGATATAGACAACAAGTAAGAGAAATAAGAAAAATGGCAGGATGATAATAAAGATACCTTGCAACAAAACAAGTTGATTATCCAAAATGATAAAACAAAATACAGCTGGCTTGACCACAGAGAAGAGACTGACATTTGACAGATGTATCATGACATTTGTACCATGACATTTGACAGTTGTATCAAAAGTATAAACATACTGCATCTACACATCCATTCATACAGTGATTAACTTGCTACTTCTACATAAATGTCACAGTGATTAATTTGCCATTTGTTTATGTCATAGAAATATGACAAGTGAAAAATAATAATAATAATAATTACAACATCATCATGTGCCATACTGTTGGCCATAGGCGATCATGTCCTTCTGTAATCTTCTTTTCTATGGTGCATCGTATCAATTCTGTTATGATAATTTTATATGCCATAACACCAAGCTATCTAGTATCTGCTTTCTTTGTTATTTGTGATCTCTTTTTCCTTGTATTACGCCAGTTGTAACCAAGTATTTGAACTTTCCTCTTCTCAGATGTGCCTGAAAAAGTCATTGTTTTAGGAACCTCCTATTTGTGTTAGCCTCTATGCTTCTATGAAAATGTTCTTGTTGGTCTTTTAGCTGTCCAGGGAACTTTCAACATTCTTCTGAGAAGTTCCATCTCTGTGGTCTTTTCATTTATTTATCTACTGTCCATGATTCACTTCCACAGCTCAGAATTGGTTCTATATAGCCCTGTTTAACTTTATTTCTCACTTCTATTGGCACAGACTTGTTTCACAAGATGGTTTCATTTTCTGACATGCTGTTAAAACAAGTATCATAAAATTGTTAATTGTTACTTTCACCAAACAAACAAAAAATGAAATATAAGAAAATGTTTGAAATATTTCTAATTAAATGAAACAATTATTAATATCATATCATTTTAGTATGAGCTCAAAACATTGGCAGTAAACTGTGGTTTAAATGTGTCACAACTAGGCTAATGAAGCTTCATATGTCGTTATAAGGAATCCATTGAAAAAGGGGGGCCTTGTAGCCTGGTTGGGAAAACCACTCGACAAGTCTACCAACGTTCGGACAACCCATGTTCAATTCACACTGGAAGCAGTGTGAGTTGTACTCATAGTTGAAAAAAAAAATACCCCATGGTCAACCCAGCCACTGGCAGAAATGGGTACCAGTGTAGTACTCTGGGAAGGTGAGGAATGTCACCTCTCATCGTGAGTTTCGATGCTTGAAGCGACACTATCCAGAAATCTCTGAACACTTCTGGATAGGTGGCTGAGCACATATGGGTGAAAGCTTGCGTGCTAAGATGTTGATTCAAGTTTCGTACTTTACTTTTACCAATGAAAAAGTGTCTTCACCTCAGGATCCAATCATCTACACGGATGGTTCCATATCCTGCAGACAGCGCAGTGGTTGGGTTTTTGTGGCATACCAACATGGCAGAGAAGTGGCTAGGAAATCTGGCAAATGCAGCATTATGGTGTCCAGCATGAGAATGGAGATATAAGCAGCAATGGTGGCAGTAACATGGTTGGTTACACAGAATGTGAATCACACAGTCTTGGTAACTGACTCGCAAAGTGTGCTACAGAAGATTGACAGACAGCGTCTGTGGCAGGAGTGGATGTAGCTCTTGGATGACTCCAAAGTGAACGCGTTAACATGGGTGTACTGTCCAGGTTACGCTGGTGAACATGGCAATGAAATAGCCAATAAAATCGCTGCCAACTCTGGCAGTGAGTGTGGCCTTACTCTGGACAAAGAGAACATCACCAAGTTTGTTCTTCACTCCTTCGGAGAAGAGGAGGAGAATGAGTAGGATAATGATGTATATATTGAGAGACTGATGAGTCTAAAGGTGGAAAAGGGATCTGCTTGATCCAGAGTGTTTAGTGGGAAAAGCAGATCTATCTATAATCAACACCTTACAGGAACAGTAGGTCTGCTTATGCTTCAAGAAATGCTGGGGCGGGTCAGTGGAGCGGATATGAGGATGCCCCAGTGTAGTGAAGCTGATCCAATGAATAGACTAGAATGTGGTTTGAGATTAGTTCTGAAAATACTACTGTTATCGGATCCAGAAGAAATAATGTATGGATTAATATATGTTTAGATTGAGGAACTAATGAGTGGATAAGACATGCATAGTGAGAGGAATTAGTATATATATATATATATATATATATATATATATATATATATATATATATGTTTGGACAGAGGAACTAGTGAGTGAATATATATATATATATATATATATATATATATATATATATATGGGCAGAGGAACTAGTGAGTGAATTAATATATGTTTGAACAGAGGAACTAGTGAGTGAATTAATATATGTTTGAACAGAGGAACTAGTGAGTGAACTAATATATGTTTGGACAGAGGAACTAGCGAGTGAATATATATATGTTTGGATAGAGGAACTAGTGAGTGAATTAATATATGTTTGGACAGAGGAACTAGTGTGTGAATTAATATATGTTTGGACAGAGGAACTAGTGAGTGAATTAATATATGTTTGGACAGAGGAACTAGTGAGTGGATATATATTAGTTTGGATAGAGGAATTAGTGAATGGATATATATATATATATATATATATATATATATATATATATATATATATATATATATATATATATATATATATATATATATACAGTATATATATATATATTTGGATAGATGAACTAGCAAGTGGATATATATATATATATATATATATATATATATATATATATATGTTTGGATAGAGGAACTAGTAAGTGGATATATATATATATATATATGTTTGGATAGAGGAACTAGTAAGTGGATATATATATATATATATGTTTGGATAGAGGAACTAGTAAGTGGATATATATATATATATATATGTTTGGATAGAGGAACTAGTAAGTGGATATATATATATATATATATATATATATATATATATATATATATATATATATATGTTTGGATAGAGGAACTAGTGAGTGGAGATATATATATATATATATATATATATATATATATATATATATATATATATATATATATATATATGTTTGGATAGAGGAACTAGTGAGTGGATTAAGACATTATTAGAGAAATGAATGTCTCAAGATAAATTTAGATAGAACTAGAACATGGAGACAACGTAACATAAAAAAGTAACATGTAGCTCATGGTATGTTCAAATAGAACTATGAGTGAGTGGATTAAAATACATATTGAGAGAGGAACTTGTATGTAAATGAATGGAATTTATTTAGTGGAATTAGTATGCGGATTAAAATAATTTCATGCAAAGAATTTAATACGTAGATTAAAATAATTTCATTATTGAGTGCCGTCTCCGCATAGAAGGTTGGCTACCATGGAGCACCATTCCGCCCTGTCTCTTGCTTTGATGGTGTAGATTGTCATAGGCTGACTTGTCCATCTTTTGATGTTACTCGTCCATGTTAGTCTTGGTCTGCCTCTTTTACCATATATTTTCCCTACCAAGATTACTTTTAGTAGGCTATTGTGTCTTTTAACATGGCACAAAAATCTCATTTGTCTTGTTTGAATTGTGTTTAGTAGTTCTCTTTTCATCTTTAGTTGTTTCAAGACTTCATCTTTTGTTTTCTTTTCTTTCCATACAACTCTTCCTATTCTTCTATATATCCACATTTCAAAGGCTTTGATTTTCTGTTCTGTTTTCATGTTTAATGTCGATGTTTCTGCGCCACACAAAGGAATTTCTTTTGAAGATATAGCGTTTTTACTATTCTTATTTATAGCTCTGGTGTTATTTATTTGATATTATCTTATGTTAGGATATTTTTCATGCATTAACATTACTTTTTGTCATTCATTTTCTTCTTATTCTAAAATAATTTCATACAAAGGAATTAACATGTGAATTAACTCTTTCCATACGTTTCGCCACATGTGTGACATGCTGATTTCTGCTTCATACATTAGCATCATAGCGCGCCACTCTCAATTTGATAAGTGTGAACCGTCGAACAATATTGTTTAACACATCTTGTATCATCTTGGTATTAGTGAAATCTGATTCTTTGTTCAATTATCTAAAAACTAATAATATGTTATATGTTAGATAAATATAAATATGTAGATTGATTCTTAAAACCATGAGAAATTTTGTCTCTGAAATCTCTTCCGTTGCATTGATAAAAAGCTTCTGTACGGAAAGAGTTAAGCAAAATGAGGCAGTGGTACTGGCAAATGTCAAACATTTGTAAACATTCAGACAGAAGAGTCACGTGCCCATGCATTAGTTCAGAAGGTCAATACTGTGAGACACTAGTTCTGATACTTCTCTTCACCACAAACACCATACCTTTGTTTGTCATGGACTTCCACCAGCCGAAGTGTTCAGTTTAAAAATACATCAAAAATATATATTTGAAAAAGATCAAGCAAAATTAAAAAAAGAAAGAAAGGAAGGAAAGGAGGGAAAGAAATAAAAAGAGAAAGAGAAAGAAAGAGAATAGAGAGAGAAAGAAAGAAAGAAAGAAAGAAAGAAAGAAAGAAAGAAAGAAGAAAGAAAGAAAGAAAGAAAGAAAGAAGAAAAAGAAAGAAAGAAAGAAAGAAAAAAGAAAGAAAGAATTGCACAAGATGCGCACATCCCTTATTATCATAATTTGAAACCAGTTATTTAGAAAGAAAGAAAGAAAGAAAAAGAAAAAAGAAAGAAGAAAGAAAGAAAAAAAGAAACAAAGAAAGAATTGCACAAGATGCGCACATCCCTTATTATCATAATTTGAAAGCAGTTATTTAGAAAGAAAGAAAGAAAGAAAGAAAGAAAGAAAGAATTGCACAAGATGCCCACATCCCTTATTATCATAATTTGAAAGCAGTTATTTCAAGTTAACTGTCAATAATACTGAACTAAGAGCTATATTGTTTTTGTTTTATTTCCAACACAAAGCATAACTTTTGCTTACAATAGTTTAACTCTTAGTAGCCAACACATGCTCCCTATGGAGCTTCTGCAGTCACAGTCTTACAATGTACCACACAATGTGATTCTACACATTTTAAAATAATTAGTTCAGCTTGAATCCAATCCACCTATTATAAATTAGTAAAAAAATCATGAAACCTAGGTCACAGCCATTTTGACTGAAAACTTGCCACTAAATTTCACTTTAAACATCGACAGCTGATATTTTTTCTATACCTTTTTTTTAAAGAAAAAAATGATTTTTGTTTCCACTATAAACATTTTCAGGGATGGAAAGATAATCAATAACCTAAGATATGCTGATGATACTGTACTACTATCAGAAAATTCTAATGATCTACAACAATTACTTACTGAAATGAACTTGATAAGCAAAAAATATGGACTAGATATGAATATCAAAAAGACTAAAACTATGATCATAAACAAAGGAAATACTCAAAACCCACAAGTGGATATCAAAATTGAAGGAATAGACCTGGAGACAGTTCAGAACTACAACTACCTTGGACATACTATAACCAGTGATGGAAAATATACAACCGAAATAAACAAAAGAATAGGAATGGCAAAAAGTAATTTTAATGCCATGAAGAACATACTAACATCAAAACAAATAACACCAGGGCTAAAACTAAGAATAGCAAAATGTTACATCTTCTCAATATTCCTATATGGTGCAGAAACATGGACATTAGACAAGAAAACAGAACAGAAAATTGAAGCCTTTGAAATGTGGATATGTAGAAGAATAGGTAGATTTGGATGGAAGGAAAAGAAAACAAACGACGAAGTCTTAAAACAACCAAAAATTAAAAGATAACTACTAAACACAATTCAAAGAAGACAAATGCAATTTTTGGGCCATGTTAAAAGACACAACATCCTACTAAAAGTAATCCTGGAGGGGAAAATACAAGGTAAAAGAGGCAGAGGCAGACCAAGACTAACATGGACGAGTAACATCAAAAGATGGACAAATCAGCCAATGACAACCTGCACCATTAAAGCAAGAGACAGAGCAGAATGGTGCTCCATGGTAGTCAACCTTTGTTGCGGAGACGGCACTCGATCATGATGATGATAAACATTTTACTGACACTTCATCATCATCATCAAGTACCATGCCTGCTGGTGTAGGTGATCATATCTCTCCACAACTTTCTACCTCGACAGTTATTTATCCACAACTTTCTATCTCGGCAGTTATTTATCATTTCTGTTGTTGACCTTCTGCCTACCCACTCTCTTAAGCTGTCTGGTATCTTTTCTTTTTGCTTCCCTCTTTCTCTTTGTCCCTCAACTTTCCCAGTTGTCACAATATATTCCAGCTGTTTCCTTCTTATTACATGGCAAAAAAAAATGATTGTTTCTTCCTAATATTGGATATTAGCTCTCTTTTTGCTCTGGCCTCTTTCAGAATGTTTTCATTACTCTTCTTAGCTGTCCATGGTATTCTCAACATTCTTCTGTAAAACCACATTTCTACAGACTCCAGTAACTTTCTTGGTGCTTCAGTGTGATGAAATTCACATTTTCTTCTTCCAATTCTTCTACATTCAAGTACTGCCACTTTCATCATCTATCCTTAGTTAAGTGAGCGTAGATGCTATGTGTCGATAGTTTACACAAAATAGCCATATTTGCGAAGATTAGCCTGACACATTCATCCTTGACATTGATAGATTTTTTGTTTTGTTTTATTGTTTAAACTTTTTTAGTACGTGAGGTTTTTATCAATTTAACAGAAGATATTTCAGAGATAATATTTGTCATAGGCATAGAAAAATTTATATTGAAATCAGCTTACATTTGTGCTTTGAATGTGATGTACTTTTCCGGTATTATCAGTACATTTATATTTTTTTAAAACCATAAGATTTTAAAAATCAATCTACATATTTTATCTTTATCTAACACATAACATAATCCTCATGTTGACTGTATATACATTGTTAGGTAATTGAACAAAGAATGATTTCACCAATAACAAAGATGCTACGAGGAGAAAAAAAATGGGGGATAAATGACCAAAACCAAAAAAATGAAAACGTAAAATTGAAATCATAAATGTCAACATACATGTTAGTGTTGGATCAGAGTTATCTAAGATGAATTATTTTGCCAAAAAAATTAGCAATTTGTCTTCAAGTAACCTTGTCAATTTGGTTGATCTAGCCTAAAAAGAACTTATCCTTTGTCATCAACAATCATGATGTATTAATTTACTCTTCATTGCAATCTTATTGAGTTATTGATTCCAAGTATCAAACATGAGAAACTATTTTTTTTCCTAAATCAAATAATTGCTCTGGTTGTTGGTATTTAGATACTTAAATATTATTATTATTATTTGAAACATATTTTTTTTTAAAATGAATTTACTGGCTTTTTTGTAGCCGTGATAGCTCAGTGGTTAGAGAACTAGACTACAAAGGACGAGAGGTCCTGATCAACGACTTCTGGGTTCACCCAGCCTTAAATGGGTACCAGATTTTTTTCTCGTGACACAGGCGTAATATGGACCACATCACCCCAAAAAGCATAGTCTTGTTTCCAGCTAGACCATTCATTGAGAGGTGTCCGTTACCATTTCTCTTTTTCCCCCAGTCTCGTCTTCCCTCAATGTTTTCAGTTGTCACAATATATTCCTGTTATTTCCTTTATTAAGCAACCAAAAAATGATGACTGTTTCCTCAGGATGTTCATAATAAGCTTTTCTCTGGCTTTTAGCTCCTATTTTTTTTTAAGATCATCCTCATTATCTTTTTATCTGGCTGTGGTATTCTCAACATTCTTCTGTAAAACCACATTTCTGCGGCCTCCAAAGATTGTTTTGTCTGTTGTTCTGCTGTCAATTATTCTCTCTTCTGTATTAAGACTACCTCTAGACAGGATTTGCATAAATCATTTTCTTACTGAATTCTAATGTCGATAATGGGTTGATCAATATATTTTTTATTGCTAATCAATAAGTAAAAACCATGTTGTTTTTTTTAAGCACATTTGACAATCCATTGCTACACAACACACAGTATACATGACATGTTTGTACTGTTATATGAAAGAAAACCATTTCTTCTCAGATTTAACAGCAGAAATTTTTTTTTTATGTATATTGAAATCAGCTTACATTTATGCTTTGAATGTCATGTACTTTTTCTGTATTATCAGTACATTTATATTTTTAATCAGGCTGGTGATCTATCCAGGATTCAGTGAAAATCTGCTGTAAAAAAATTCACCGGTGTAAAATAAAGAAATTAAAAAAAAATATATTAAGAAGAAATGTAATAACTTTAAAAAAATGTTATCACACTCAAGTCTATTCTATTCAAAAGTTCACGTACTCAAGCTGGCTAGACTTTACTCTTTCTTTCTTTCTATGTATAATATAATATGATCTATGTCATGTACATGGATTTATTCCTCAAGAACACGAGTAAAGAATTCTGTGAAGCAATTCATATAATGAGGTGGAACAATGTGAGATAGTTGATAGTAGATAGCATTATAATGTGTTGGTTATCATTTATTTCTTTGTCTTGATTATTCCTTTTATTTGCAGATGATCAGGCACTAATACATGGAAAAATAGAAGACTTACAAGAGCACTTAAATAGACTCAACAGCACAGGCACAAAATACAACATGAAAATCAACATCAACAAAACAGAGGTCATGAATGTTGCAAAAGAGAAACAGAACATCAACATAATTATAGAAGACAGGCAACTAAAACAAGTAGAGGAATTTAAATACCTAGGAAGTCTAGTGACAAACGACAATTCACAAACAGCAGAAATAGACTCAAGATACAACAAAGCTTGTCAAATCATTGGACAGCTATCACCAGTATTGTTCAACAAGGAAATAACTCTAGAGGCAAAATGGGCACTCTACTATACAATCTTCATCCCAATGTTGTGCTGCCAATGCCAGTCCTGGACCCTAGATGTAAGAACAACAAGAAAAATAACTTCAGCTGAGATGAAGTGTATTAGATGAATTACAGGAAACAGCCTGAGAGATAGGATCAGAAATGAAGAACTGAACAAAAATCTAGGAGTAATCCCAGCCATAGAATATTTAAAGAAACAGCAGATAAAATGGTTTGGCCACGTGACAATGCAGAGTGATCAAAACACAACACAATGAGCCTTCAATAAACGTTGCGAGAACACCAGACCCAAGAGTCAACCATGAAAAATATGGACTGATGTAATATTAGAAGCACTAGGGAACATAACAGTAGCAGAGGCAAACAGTAGAGCAAAAGACTGCAAATTATATCTCCCTTCGATGCTGAAAGGCAAATGACAAAGAATTTCCTTCCAAAACCACTAGACATTGCTTATGACTTTTTTCGCCATCCATCTCTATTCTTGGCGAGATGTTTGATCTTATCAAATGAGTCTCAGCCTGTCAACTATGTTTCTCTTTTCAGTGTCTCTCTAGGTATTCCTCTTATCCTGTATCCTGGTGTTTCCCATATAAGACCCTGTGTTGAAATTCTTTTATTGTCTCTTTTCAACACATACCCAACATATGTCCATCTTCTTTTCCTAATTGTAGATGGGACTGTTGGTTGTTATAAATGTATGTGTGCTTAAATAATGATTTCCATACGCACAGACGTGTATGTATCTGTGGTTAATTTTTATATGAGAATTTGTTATTGTAATAGCTTGTCATAACTTCATTGCATTTTATGGACATTAATTTCTTCATTTTATATTGTTATTCATTTTTATGAAATGTAATTAAATGTATTTGTTTGAGCAAAATGAGAGAATATAAATTTGTAAAAAGCTGACTAAATATAGAAAGCTAATCTTGACAATCAACAATCAATATTATTTCAATAAATATTTAAAATCACCTTCACTTTCATTCATTTGTGAATAACAGTGAGAACAAAAACAAGTCACAGGTGATGAAAAATGCCCAAACTAATACAAAGTACATTTTCAAATTTGAAGTTAATTCTACCTTCATGTCATGTTAATAATAGATTTTCTTCCTTTTCTATTTTAAACATATTTTAACTGTAAAAAATCAGAACTTTTCTCCAAACTCTTCTTGACTTTGTAGATAACAAACAGGCTGATGTGACCAGTTACTGCAAGACCTGTTTAATATTACCCAAGAACAGCTTCTAAGTTGACTTGGATGGATTAACACTCTGTAAAGGGATTGCACTACTTTGTCTGGGACACATTGGGGCAGGCACGAACAAGGGCTCCACTGTTTGAACAGACATCTTCTGAGTGTAGATTCCAGGGGTGGCAGGGAAGAGAACTCCTGCAATATCAATCTCATACTTGGCATTTTTGTTCATCACCCACTCATTGATGTTATTCTGTGTGACCATCTCCCCGTTCTCTCCAAACTCACTGATGAAACCAAGACAGACCATCTTCTCTAGGGTGAACCTACAGACACAGCATAAAGTTGGGATCAGAATAAGGTCATAATCACTTAGATTGCAGATAAATAATAGTAAAGTAAAGTACCCCCATCACACCAAGTGGCATATAGGGAATATGGTGTTAGCGACCATAAATTTTACAGACCTTCAGCACATGATTTTTGGGGTAATGTGGTCAGTATTACGCCCGTGCCGCTTTACATTCCCAGAAAAAAATCCAGTACCCATGAAAAGGCTGGGTGAACCCAGAAGCCATCGGTTGGGATCGAACCCTACCTATTGTCATTTGTAGTCCAAGACTGACATCTATCTTTCTACATAATCACCATCAGGTTGCATGTCCTATGCAGAACACTGCATTCAACACAACTCGTCTGAAAGAATCTCTGTCTCTAGCCAGATCTACACTTCCTCTGTTGTCCTACCTCTTGTCCTTTGTAGTGCAGTTCACTAACCACTGAGCTATCGCGGCTCCAGACAAATAATAATAAATTAATATTATTATGGAGGGAAACTTCTGAGGCTAAAGATCAGCGAATCATTTCAGGGGAAGAGGTATGTTTGGTTATGGAAGGCCCCGGTATCACTGCAAACGAATTAAAATCCATAATTGCTCAACTGCCCGTGCCAGTGGAATCATCCAAATTACTATTTCATCTCCCAAACAAAGAAAGGTAGCTATAGTCCCCAACATATCAGTCACAGCACACGCCAAAAGACATAAGGTGAAACCGCACAGAAAGTGAACACAACCGTCTGTTCCCTGTCTCACGGTGTGCACAGAGCACTTAACTCAGCTCCTTGGAGGTATGTTTACAACACACAAATAAACAACAACAGAAGAAAACAAAGTTTTAATAGATGCAGTTTTAAGATGTCATTGAGTAGTTTTAAATATTGTACTAGGTTTTTATAGATGGGGAGTGGCCTGTGAGAGGACCACATTTCAGAGATTAGATAAATTATTCAGTTAAACCTGCAACAAACTCAACCCATTTACAAGAAACTCAAACCGCTTGCAACAAACTCAAACTATTTACAACAAACTCAAACCGTTTACAGCAAACTCAAACCATTTACAACAAACTCAAACTGTTTACAACTAACTCAAACCATTTACAACAAACTCAAACCATTTACAACAAGCTCAAACTATTTACAACAAACTCAAACCATTTACAACAAACTCAAACTGTTTACAACAAACTCAAACCATTTACAACAAACTCAAACTATTGACAACTAACTAAAACCATTTACAACAAACTCAAACTGTTTACAACTAACTCAAACATTTACAACAAACTCAAACTGTTTACAACTAACTCAAACCATTTACAAGAAACTCAAACCACTTGCAACAAAACTCAAACTATTTACAACTAACTCAAACCATTTACAAGAAACTCAAACCGCTTGCAACAAACTCAAACTATTTACAACTAACTCAAACCATTTACAAGAAACTCAAACTGTTTACAACTAACTCAAACCATTTACAAGAAACTCAAACCGCTTGCAACAAACTCAAACTACTTACAACAAACTCAAACTGTTTACAACAAACTCAAACTGTTTACAACAAACTCAAAACATTTACAACAAACTCAAACTGTTTACAACAAACTCAAACTGTTTACAACAAACTCAAACCATTTACAACTAACTAAAACCATTTACAAGAAACTCAAACTGTTTACAACTAACTCAAACCATTTACAAGAAACTCAAACCACTTGCAACAAAACTCAAACTATTTACAACTAACTCAAACCATTTACAAGAAACTCAAACCGCTTGCAACAAACTCAAACTATTTACAGCTAACTCAAACCATTTACAAGAAACTCAAACTGTTTACAACTAACTCAAACCATTTACAAGAAACTCAAACCGCTTGCAACAAACTCAAACTATTTACAACAAACTCAAACTGTTTACAACAAACTCAAACTGTTTACAACAAACTCAAAACATTTACAACAAACTCAAACTATTTACAACAAACTCAAATAATTTACAAGAAACTTAAATCACTTGCAACAAACTCAAATAATTTACAACAAACTCAAACCGTTTACAACAAACTCAAACTGTTTACAACAAACTCAAACCATTTACAACAAACTCAAACTATTTACAACAAACTCAAACCAATTACAACAAACTATAACCACTTGCAACAAACTCAAACCATTTACAACAAACTCAAACTGTTTACAACAAACTCAAACTATTTACAACAAACTCAAACCATTTACAACAAACTCAAACCATTTACAACAAACTCAAAGTGCAACAATCTCAAACTATTTACAAGAAACTCAAACCATTTACAACAAACTCAAACTATTTACAACAAACTCAAACTGCAACAAACTCAAACTGCACTCACCCATATCCACAAGTGGTGGTCACCCCTGCAAACTGACCATCTCTATAGATGGGCTCCCCACCCCATGGCCAGAGATCCTTGTGAACGTCAAAATCTTCCAGCAAAAACTGAGTGAATCTTCTCTTGACTCCATTCTGTCGCTCCTGCAGCAATGCTGCCTTTCCAATAAAATCATTACTCTCCTGTGAAAGAAATTATAAATATTATAGTGAAAAGAAACATTTTTACTCTTTTGTTAATAAAGAGTTAGATATAATTGTCATTTAATTATACCGGACCACTGTCCCTAGTTTCCGGTAATTTCTGAATCTGCCGCTGTCCTAATTTTCAGTACTTTGCCCAGTACGTGAAAAAATGCATCACAAAATAAAAATAACCATCCAATTGTGGTCAAACCTTATGGTTAGTCATTGCAAATGTCTGCCCCTGTGTTTATGAATTGACTTTATATGGTTTGACGTTAAAAAATTTTGAAAATTGACAAAGAAACAAGTGGCTGATGAACCAAGCACTTCAACAGGAAAGTGAAGTAGGTCTAGGCTTTTCAGATTCCAACAGGAGATCGATACTTTGGTTGATTCAGACTTTGAGGAGAGGGCAGATTTTCATAAAAAATGTTTCCACTTCAAGTGACACAGACAGTGAGAGTTTGAGTGATAGAAGAACCTTGAACTTTATAGATCTACAGCTAGATTGATAGTAAGATATTGGGCATGTCCCTCAAATAGAGGATGGGGGTACCTCAGTGTGAAACAAGGCTCATCCTGTTGGGTGGATTGACACACAGTGAGAGTTTGAGTGATAGAAGAACATTGAACTGTATAGATCTAGAGCTAGATTGATAATAAGAGATGTTGGGCATGTCCCTCAAGTAGCTGATGGGGGTACCTCAGTGTGAAACAAGGCTCATCCTGCTAGGTGGATTGACACACAAAGGTGAAATATTGGTGCTAGATGAAAGGTAAACCTATTTTCTACAATGTCTCCAAGTTCTATTTTATTCTAACCACTTGTTTGCATGTAACTAACATTTTTCTATATCATGTTGGTTTTTTCTCTTTAATGTTCAGGAGCCCAGGTATATGGTACAGTTCAGGGCCTCAGGTCTGGTAGGGTTAAGATCAACATTAAAAATAGTGGAAAACTATTTTTTGGAAGAATTGACCGTATCACACTTTACATGGTTGATCAATGATTTTTTAATTGTAAAGTTGTGCTGTTCATTTAAGGGGTGTAATATATATTTATATAGGAGCCTCAATGGCTGAGTGGTTAGTGTGCTCGCTTCCTGACCAGAAGGGTGTGGGTTCAATCCCCAGCAGTGGCAGATTTTTTTTTTCGGACTGACAAGGTCCCGGGGTTCACCCAGCCTCTAAAAATGGGTACCAGAGATTTTTCTGGGAAGTAAAGGTGGCCTGGCGTGATACCGACCACATCACCCAAAAATATGTCGTGGTCATAGCGAAATATGGTCACTATCATATTCTTCATACAGGCATGGAGGGAACTTTAATATATATTTAAATGTTAAAATTTGTTAGCATTTCTCTTTTCACCTCTAATTATACATCTTACAGCTTCCAGTATCATCAGACATGACACTCGAGGGGCCTCCCTCTTGCACCAAATTGAGTGTCAAAGGAGACTCTGGTTCTTGCCATTCTGACAGGTCCAATTATTGTTAACTGATGTTTCTGTTGCTTTTCTTTAATGTTGTTTGTCCATCCTACTCTGGGCCTTCCACTTGCTCTTCTTCTCTTTTAATATATGCTTTGTATGGTAAGGAAGCACAAAGCATTCTCTCTAGATGGGTAAATAATTGTATTTGTTGTTTCTATATGTAGTCTAGGATTGGTTCAATGCCCACTCTTTCTCTTATAACTTTATTTCTGATTCTGTCTCTTCTGGTCGCTCTAAATGCTTTTCTCAGACATCTCATCTCCGTGGTGACAAGATTTCTTTTAAGTTTAGCTGTAAGTAACCATGTTTGACATGATAGCAGAATGTGGGAATGAAAAGACTATGTATCAGATGTTTCATGTTTCTCTGTATTCTCTGATCATCATAACTGTCTCCGCATCGAAGGTTGGCTACCATGGAGCCCCATTCCACTCTGTTTCTTGCTTTGATGGTGCAGATTGTCATAGGTTGACTTGTCCATCTTTTGATGTTACTTGTCCATGTTAGTCTTGGTCTGCCTCTGCCTCTTTTACCTTGTATTTTCCCTTCCATTATTATTTTTATTAGGCTGTTGTGTCTTTTAACATGCCCCAAAAATTTCATGTCTTGTTCTAATTGTGTTTAGTAGTTCTCTTTTCAGTTGTTTTAAAACTTCATTTGTTTTCTTTTCTTTCCATCCAATTCTACCTATTCTTCTATAAATCCACATACCAAAGGCTTCAATTCTCTGTTCTGTTTTCTTGTCTAATGTCCATGTTTCTGCACCATACAGGAATATTGAGAAGATGTAACATTTTGCCATTCTTAGTTTTAGTCCTGGTGTTATTTGTTTTGATGTTATTATAATTTTCATGGCATTAAAATTACTTGTTGCCATACATATTCTTTTGTTAATTTCAGTTGAATATTCTCACAGAACACCATAATTCACAATTTTGAGTGAGCTTCTTAATCTCAGTGAGTGGGAGTCAATGCCTGTCATTTTTCCATCTCTTTTTAGTGTTCTTCTTTGTATCATTGAAGATCCTGTTGGTATGATGGGGTTCTTTCTCCCTATAGGACATGATGGGGTTCTTTCTCCCTATAGGACATGATGGGGTTCCTTCTCTCTATAAGACATGATGGGGTTCTTTCTCTCTATAGGACATGATGGGATTCTGTCTCTCTATATGGCATGATGGGGTTCTTTCTCTCTATAGGACATGACGGGGTTCTTTCTCCCTATAGGACATGATGGGGTTCCTTCTCCCTATAGGACATGACGGGTTCTTTCTCTCTATAGGACATGATGGGGTTCCTTCTCTCTATAGGACATGATGGGGTTCTTTCTCTCTATAGGACATGATGGGGTTCTTTCTCTCTATAGGACATGATGGGGTTCTTTCTCTCTATAAGACATGATGGGTTCTTTCTCTCTATAGGACATGATGGGGTTCCTTCTCTCTATAAGACATGATGGGGTTCTTTCTCTCTATAGGACATGATGGGATTCTGTCTCTCTATAGGACATGATGGGGTTCTTTCTCTCTATAGGACATGATGGGGTTCTGTCTCTCTATAGGACATGATGGGGTTCTTTCTCTCTATAGGACATGATGGGGTTCTTTCTCTCTATAGGACATGATGGGGTTCCTTCTCCCTATAGGACATGATGGGGTTCCTTCTCTCTATAAGACATGATGGGGTTCTTTCTCTCTATAGGACATGATGGGGTTCCTTCTCTCTATAGGACATGATGGGGTTCTTTCTCTCTATAGGACATGATGGGATTCTGTCTCTCTATAGGACATGATGGGGTTCTTTCTCTCTATAAGACATGATGGGGTTATTTCTCTCTATATGGCATGATGGGTTCTTTCTCTCTATAGGGCATGATGGAGTTCTTTCTCTCTATAGGACATGATGGGGTTCTGTCTCTCTATAGGACATGATGGGGTTCTTTCTCTCTATAGGACATGATGGGGTTCTTTCTCTCTATAGGACATGATGGGGTTCTTTCTCTCTATAGGACATGATGGGGTTATTTCTCTCTATATGGCATGATGGGATTCTGTCTCTCTATATGGCATGATGGGGTTCTTTCTCTCTATAAGACATGATGGGGTTATTTCTCTCTATATGGCATGATGGGTTCTTTCTCTCTATAGGGCATGATGGAGTTCTTTCTCTCTATAGGACATGATGGGGTTCTGTCTCTCTATATGGCATGATGGGTTCTTTCTCTCTATAGGACATGATGGGGTTCTTTCTCTCTATAAGACATGATGGGGTTCTGTCTCTCTATATGGCATGATGGGTTCTTTCTCTCTATAGGACATGATGGGGTTCTTTCTCTCTATAGGACATGATGGAGTTCTTTCTCTCTATAGGACATGATGGGGTTCTTTCTCTCTATAGGACATGATGGGGTTCTGTCTCTCTATAGGACATGATGGGGTTCTTTCTCTCTATAAGACATGATGGGGTTATTTCTCTCTATAGGACATGATGGGGTTCTTTCTCTCTATAGGACATGATGGGGTTCTGTCTCTCTATAGGACATGATGGGGTTCTTTCTCTCTATAGGACATGATGGGGTTCTTTCTCTCTATAAGACATGATGGGGTTATTTCTCTCTATAGGACATGATGGGATTCTGTCTCTCTATAGGACATGATGGGGTTCTTTCTCTCTATAAGACATGATGGGGTTATTTCTCTCTATAGGACATGATGGGTTCTTTCTCTCTATAGGACATGATGGGGTTCTTTCTCTCTATAGGACATGATGGGGTTCTGTCTCTCTATAGGACATGATGGGTTCTTTCTCTCTATAGGACATGATGGGGTTCTTTCTCTCTATAGGACATGATGGGGTTCTTTCTCTCTATAGGACATGATGGGGTTATTTCTCTCTATATGGCATGATGGGATTCTGTCTCTCTATATGGCATGATGGGGTTCTTTCTCTCTATAAGACATGATGGGGTTATTTCTCTCTATATGGCATGATGGGTTCTTTCTCTCTATAGGACATGATGGAGTTCTTTCTCTCTATAGGACATGATGGGGTTCTTTCTCTCTATAGGACATGATGGGGTTCTGTCTCTCTATAGGACATGATGGGGTTCTTTCTCTCTATAAGACATGATGGGGTTATTTCTCTCTATAGGACATGATGGGGTTCTTTCTCTCTATAGGACATGATGGGGTTCTGTCTCTCTATAGGACATGATGGGGTTCTTTCTCTCTATAGGACATGATGGGGTTCTTTCTCTCTATAAGACATGATGGGGTTATTTCTCTCTATATGGCATGATGGGTTCTTTCTCTCTATAGGACATGATGGAGTTCTTTCTCTCTATAGGACATGATGGGATTCTGTCTCTCTATATGGCATGATGGGGTTCTTTCTCTCTATAAGACATGATGGGGTTATTTCTCTCTATAGGACATGATGGGGTTCTTTCTCTCTATATGGCATGATGGGTTCTTTCTCTCTATATGGCATGATGGGTTCTTTCTCTCTATAAGACATGATGGGGTTCTTTCTCTCTATATGGCATGATGGGTTCTTTCTCTCTATATGGCATGATGGGTTCTTTCTCTCTATAAGACATGATGGGGTTCTTTCTCTCTATATGGCATGATGGGTTCTTTCTCTCTATAGGACATGATGGGATTCTGTCTCTCTATAGGACATGATGGGGTTCTTTCTCTCTATAGGGCATGATGGAGTTCTTTCTCTCTATAAGACATGATGGGATTCTGTCTCTCTATAGGACATGATGGGGTTCTTTCTCTCTATAGGGCATGATGGAGTTCTTTCTCTCTATAGGACATGATGGGATTCTGTCTCTCTATAGGACATGATGGGGTTCTTTCTCTCTATATGGCATGATGGGTTCTTTCTCTCTATAAGACATGATGGGGTTCTTTCTCTCTATAAGACATGATGGGTTCTTTCTCTCTATAGGACATGATGGGTTCTTTCTCTCTATAAGACATGATGGGGTTCTTTCTCTCTATAAGACATGATGGGTTCTTTCTCTCTATAAGACATGATGGGGTTCTTTCTCTCTATATGGCATGATGGGTTCTTTCTCTCTATAAGACATGATGGGGTTCTTTCTCTCTATAAGACATGATGGGTTCTTTCTCTCTATAGGACATGATGGGGTTTTTTCTCCCTATAGAACATGATGGGGTTCCTTCTCCCTATAGGACATGATGGGGTTCTTTCTCTCTATAGGACATGACAGGTACTTTATCTCTATAGAACACGATGGGGTTCTTTCTATCTATAGGACATGACAGGTACTTTATCTCTATAGAACACGATGGGTTCTTTCTATCTATAGAACATGACAGGTACTTTATCTCTATAGAACATGATGGGTTCTTTCTCTCTATAGGACATGATGGGGTTCCTTCTCCCTATAGAACATGATGGGGTTCCTTCTCCCTATAGGACATGATGGGGTTCTTTCTCTCTATAGGACATGATGGGGTTCTTTCTCTCTATAGGACATGACAGGTACTTTATCTCTATAGAACACGATGGGGTTCTTTCTATCTATAGAACATGACAGGTACTTTATCTCTATAGAACATGATGGGTTCTTTCTCTCTATAGAACATGACAGGTACTTTATCTCTATAGAACATGATGGGGTTCTTTCTATCTATAGGACATGATGGGTTCTTTCTCTCTGTAGGACATGATGGGTTCTTTCTCTCTGTAGGACATGATGGGGTTCTTTCTCTCTATAGGACATGATGGGTTCTTTCTCTCTATAGCACATGATGGGTTCTTTCTCTCTGTAGGACATGATGGGTTCTTTCTGTCTATAGGACATGATGGGTTGCTTCTCTCTATAGGACATGATGGGTTCCTTCTCTCTATAGGACATGATGGGTTCTTTCTCTCTGTAGGACATGATGAGTTCTTTCTCTCTGTAGGACATGATAGGTTCTTTCTCTCTGTAGGACATGACGGGTACTTTCTCTCTGTAGGACATGATAGGTTCTTTCTCTCTATAGGACATGACGGGTTCTTTCTCTCTATAGGACATAGGGCATGATGGGGTTTGTTCTCTTTATATAACATAGTACATTATGGGAGTCCTTCTCTCCATAAGATATAGGACATGATGCAGGTCTTTCTCTCTATTGCTTCTCATGATACAAAACCAATCTTTGATCAATTCTCCACTTTACATTTAGGTCTTGGTTTCACATATGCCATCATCTGTTACTGTATATGCCAGATAAAAGAAACATCTGAAAGCAATAACGAGATACCTACATCAAGTTTTGTCCGGAATCCCCTGCCACACTCAAGTGGACTAGTCTTGTCATCTAAATCAAGGCCCCAGAAAGCAAAGAAGTTCTCTATACGCAAGTGCCGTAAAGCATAGTAGCCAGCATTACGAATGCCGTAATCCTTCCCAGCGGTCATAAGTGTATCATAGACATGGAGAGCATACTGTAGAAGAAAATATCAATGAAAGAGGTCATAAGTGTATCATAGACATGGAGAGCATACTGTAGAAGAAAATATCAATGAAAGAGGTCATAAGTGTATCATAGACATGGAGAGCATACTGTAGAAGAAAATATCAATGAAAGAGGTCATAAGTGTATCATAGACATGGAGAGCATACTGTAGAAGAAAACATCAATGAAAGAGGTCATAAGTGTATCATAGACATGGAGAGCATACTGTAGAAGAAAATATCAATGAAAGAGGTCATAAGTGTATCATAGACATTTCTGTGAGTAAAAGTGAAAGTAATAATTTTTTTGAGCATGTCAATTTTGTGAAATTTGTATCTGGAGTATGTCTATGTTTTTGTGCTCACGGCACAGTGTTTATTAATGCTATTAATAATATCTACTAAATTACTATCCACTTAATTTATGACAATCTCTTATATTAACATTTTAAATCTATATTTGTTTATACAACTATACAAGTTAATAATTTTGCTGCACAAAAGTGAAAGTCAGAATTTTTTTGACTGTTTCAATTTTGCTTAATTTGCATTCGAAGTTGAGATATATTTTTGTGCTCGCGTTGCCAGTAAAATTGAAAATCATAAACACTGGGCTTATAGAAGGCAATTGTTATTTTTAGCAAATTAGCAAGATGAACTGCAACAGACACGGCAATGTCTGCAGCATTATATAAACAATATAATGTTTTTATAGCAAGAATGAAGGAAAATCTAATGAAAGCAGTCCTGGGTGTAGGTTAGAAACACCAATATTTTTATCAAGAGATGGAGACCATTTGAGTCATATTAGGGCCTAATTTATGTCATTGTAAGTAAGGAAAGTGCCCCGTCATGCCCAGTGGCGTATAGGAAATATGGTGTTCTATCTATCTAATGTCCTTTTGAGCCGAAGACGGCACATAGGGCAGAACCACAATCTCAAAAACAGAAACCTTGTGTGCCAAAGTGGCACATATTGCAGAGATCACTGCTCTAAAATATTGTTTCCATAACAATACTTTTTACAATGACAGCTTGTCAAGCCATCCATCAATCTCCTTAGTCGCCTCTTATGACATGCCTGGAAGGTCACAGTGTCACTATTCTTTACTTCCCTCATAATGAGGCCCCGGTAACACACAGGAAGAATATGGTGTTAGTGACCATAAATTTTACAGACCTTCGGCACATGATTTTTGAGGTAATGTGGTTGGTATTACGCCCGTGCCGGTTTACTTTCCCAGAAAAAAACCCTGTACCAATTAAAGGCTGGGTGAACCCGGAAGCCGTTGGTTGGGATCGAACCCTACCTCTTTTTCTTTATAGTCCAGTTCACTAACCACTGAGCTATTGCGGCTAATTTATGTCAATGTGGCTTAGGTCATTTCAGCTAAAGAACGTGCCCCGAAAAGGTGTGCTACGTGCATTGTGCATACGTTAAAGAACTCTTGGCAGTTCAAAGTCTAATAGAGTTAGCCATAATGACCACTGCCACTGCTGACAGTATGTATTAAATACAAAATAATCAATAAGCAAGAATTATGACCTTTAAAGATTAAGTATAAAATGAGAAATAAGGAAAAAGTAAACAAGAATTTCCATAAAATGAAAGTGTGTGAAAATGAAATTAATAAAAATACATTCTCACCTTTAAAGGTTTATATAAGGTAAATAGAAACAAGAAAGAGTTCTTAAATGTTGTGTAGAGTCAGTCTTAACATATGGATGTGAATCACGGACAATAGGACAACAGACAAGAAAATCACTGGAGTCTGTAGAAATGTGATTTTACAGAAAATTGTTGAGAATACCATGGACAGCTAAGAAGAGTAATGAAAACGTTCTGAAAGAGACCAAAGCAAAGAGAGAGCTAATTTCCAATATTAGGAAGAAACAATCATAATTTTTTGGACTTGTAATGAGAAGAGAACAACTGGAATATATTGTGACAACTGGGAAAATTGAGGGACGAAGAGATAGAGAGAAGCAAAGAGAAAAGATACCAGACTTAAGAGAATGATTTGATAGAAGGTCAACAACAAAAATGATAAATAACTATCGAGATCAAAAGTTGTAGAGAGACATGATCACTTATGCCAGCAGGCATGGTACTTGATGATGATGATGATTAGATAGGGGGAAAAAATAACTTGAATCTGCACCTCCAAAAAAGTACATACAAAATAAAAAGCAAGAAATAAACAAGTGGCCTCACCTAAAAAAAAACTGCACAAAATGACACAAATACACATGCATCCTCACCTCTGATGGTATGTACAAAATGAAACCATCCTCTCCTGTGTGAGTTAGCCTCATTGCTCGGATGCTACTAGCATGACCGACATCAATGATGTGAACTGTCATGGGACGGAAGACTGTCTTGTTGGTGGGGAAGTCGGAGACGTCTGCTAGTAACTGCTGAGCATGAGGACCAATCAAATTAATGCCAGAGAACATGGAGGTAACATCTGTCACCTGCACAGAACCATCAGCCGGCAAATGTTTATTCATCCACGCAATTGCACGTGTCTGCTGTGTGGCAGGACATATAATGTAATAGCTGAAACAGAAACACACATTTGCAGGCATATAAATTAATGATATATGAAATAATCATCATCATGTACCATGCCAGTTGGTGTAGGCGATCATGTCCCTCCACAATCTTCTATCTACAGTGCATTGTATCAGTTCTGTTGTTGACTGTTTTCCATGCCATGACACCAAGCTATCCAGTATTTTCTCTCTTTGTCGTCCGCGATCTCTCTTTCCTTTTATTTTGCCTGTTGTAACCAAGTATTCCAACTTTCCTCTTCTCATGATGTGCCCGAAAAATGTTGATTGCTTCTTTCTGATGTTTTTTAAGAGCTCCCTTTTTGTGTTGGCCTCTTATGAAATAATATCACATGAAATAATATCACATGAAATAATACCACATGGAATAATATCACATGAAATAATATCACATGAAATAATACCACGTGAAATAATATCACATGAAATAATATCACATGAAATAATACCACATGGAATAATATCACGTGAAATAATACCACATGGAATAATATCACATGAAATAATATCACATGAAATAATACCACATGGAATAATATCACATGAAATAATACCACATGGGATAATATCACATGAAATAATACCACATGGAATAATATCACATGAAATAATACCACATGAAATAATATCACATGAAATAATACCACATGAAATAATATCACATGAAATAATACCACATGGAATAATACCACATGAAATAATATCACATGAAATAATACCGCATGGAATAATATCACATGAAATAATACCGCATGGAATAATATCACATGAAATAATACCACATGAAATAATATCACATGAAATAATACCACATCAAATAATACCACATGGAATAATATCACATGAAATAATACCACATGGAATAATATCACATGAAATAATACCACATGGAATAATATCACATGAAATAATACCACATGAAATAATATCACATGGAATAATATCACATGAAATAATACCACATGGAATAATACCACATGAAATAATATCACATGAAATAATACCGCATGGAATAATACCACATGAAATAATACCACATGAAATAATATCACATGAAATAATACCACATCAATTAATACCACATGGAATAATATCACATGAAATAATACCACATGGAATAATATCACATGAAATAATACCACATGGAATAATATCACATGAAATAATACCACATGAAATAATATCACATGGAATAATATCACATGGAATAATATCACATGGAATAATACCACATGGAATAATATCACATGAAATAATACCACATGAAATAATACCACATGGAATAATATCACATGAAATAATACCACATGGAATAATACCACATGGAATAATATCACATGAAATAATATCACATGGAATAATATCACATGAAATAATACCACATGAAATAATACCACATGAAATAATACCACATGGAATAATATCACATGAAATAATACCACATGAAATAATACCACATGAAATAATACCACATGAAATAATACCACATGGAATAATATCACATGAAATAATACCACATGAAATAATACCACATGAAATAATACCACATGAAATAATACCACATGGAATAATACCACATGAAATAATACCACATGGAATAATATCACATGAAATAATACCACATGAAATAATACCACATGGAATAATACCACATGAAATAATACCACATGAAATAATATCACATGGAATAATATCACATGAAATAATACCACATGGAATAATACCACATGAAATAATACCACATGGAATAATATCACATGAAATAATACCACATGGAATAATATCACATGGAATAATACCACATGAAATAATACCACATGGAATAATATCACACGAAATAATATCATAAAAGTAGTCCCAACAATTAAACAAATATAAAACTAGTCATGGTGGACTGGTTCTTCCTCTTCTACCTTTTTAGCTCCCAGTGGAGCATAGGTCTTCAACAAACACTTTCAGCTCCCAGTGGAGCATAGGTCTTCAACAAACACTTTCAGCTCCCAGTGGAGCATAGGTCTTCAACAAACACTTTCAGCTCCCAGTGGAGCATAGGTCTTCAACAAACACTTTCAGCTCCCAGTGGAGCATAGGTCTTCAACAAACACTTTCAGCTCCCAGTGGAGCATAGGTCTTCAACAAACACTTTCAGCTCCCAGTGGAGCATAGGTCTTCAACAAACACTTTCAGCTCCCAGTGGAGCATAGGTCTTCAACAAACACTTTCCAAGTCGTTCTGTTACTTGCCATTCTTTTAAGATCATTCCATGTTTTCCCCATCATCTTTATCTCTGCTTCTATCTGTCTTCTCCAAGAATTCCTTGGTCTTCCTCTTTGTCTTTTCCCCTGAGGATTCCAAAAAAGGGCCTGTTGTGTAATACTCTCAGTTGTCTTCCGCAGTGTGTGTCCTATCCAGCGCTATCATCTACGCTGTATCTCTTTATCCATTGGTATTTGACTTGTACATTTCCATAATTCTATGTTAGTGATTTTGTCCTGCCATTTCCATCTTATTTTACGTAAACATCCATTAATGAAAGTACAAATGAACTATCATCAATAGCCAGCAAAATTGGGCTTGAGATCAATCATGAAAAGACTAAAGTCAAGAAAAGCTTAATTCCAACAGACGTCAAAATATAGATGGAAAATAAACCAGTGAAAGAGATCGATCACTTTATCTATCTTGGAAGTCACATTGATCGAGAAGGGGATACAAGCAAAGAAATTAGAATCAGTATAGCTAAAGCAGCAATGTCTTTCAGAAGCCTTGAAAAGTTGTGGAAATCAAAACTCATCAGCACAAACACAAAACTTGGACTATTCAAATCAAATGTACTATCAACCCTTACGTATGCGTGTGAAAGCTGGAAAACAACAAGAGATATAGAAACAAAGTTGAACGCATTCGAAAATAAATGTCTAAGGAAAATACTTGGTATAGCGTGGAACGAATTCAAAACAAACGAGGAAATTAGAGATATCGCCAATCAACCACTAATATCTTCAGTAATAAAGAAAAGACGATGGTCAGATGTTGGACATGTGATGAGGAGAGATAATAACTGAATAATAAAGCAAGCCCTCATGTGGGAAACAACAGGTAAGAGGAAAAGAGAAAGACCCAGAGAGACACTGAGAAGAACATTGATGAGAGAGGCAAGAGCAGCAGGAATCGGCTCCCTCAATGAGATAGAGCTGCTTGGACATAACAGAGACAAATAGCGAGATTTGATAAAATATCTTTAAAAGAATTGAAAACTGCTAGAATAAAAATTCAGATGGAGTATCTTGATCTACACCCTATGGGCTGGCTACAGCTTGAAAGATCAATAGATAGATAGATCCATTAATGAAAGTTTATATCTTCATGATTGTCAATTTTGTTGTTCTCCATGTTTCACAGCCATATAATAGGACCGACTTAACAATGGAGTTGAAAATTTTTATTTTTGTATTTAACCTAATTTCTTTGGACTTCCATGTTTCCCAGCACAATGAAAGCTCCTCTTGCTTTTGATATCCTTATTTTGGTATCATTTTGGGGGACTGGTTGGTCTTGAGGAAAGATGCCGGCCTCAATATAGAGAGGTCGTGAGTTCAAATTCGGCTGCACCAATTGTGATTATTATTTGTGATTTCTCTCTGTGACATTCACCCCTGGTCACAGCAGTGAGGCCCAGATTGAAACATCAATTACTCATTGATGGAAAAAATATGAGTACCTCCGAAATCAGAGTTATCTGTCTGTGCGACGAGGGACCCCTGTGCACACGGCTGCCATGGGAAAAATGGATTACCACACCAAATTCAGTTCCTAGTCTCTAAGTACTTCGCCAAAGTAAAAGCTGGTGAACAGACACACAAAAACTAGTTATGATTCCTGGAAGTTAATCAATGAGTTTCTCCCAGGCAAAAGATGGCACAAAGGGCAGAAATCATAGATCATTATGTCTGATGATTAAAAGTTAGACCTTGCAGGTTTTGTATGATTCTTAAGCCAATAGCTGAGCATTCTCTATATTTTTCTTCTCAGAGTTTCTTTCGGGCTTTCTTGTTTTCTTTTGTCACCTGAAGGTACTTCCAGAGTGTTATCCAAATATAGTAAAAAGTAAGGGGTTCTGTCACTCCATGTGGTGTTTAGGGAATATGGTGTTAGTAACCATAATTTTTACAGGCCTTCAGCACATGATTTTTGGGGTAATGTGGTCAGTATTACGCCCATAATATCTTCAGTAATAAAGAAAAGACGATGGTCATATGTTGGACATGTGATGAGAAGAGATAATAACCAAATAGCAAAGCAAGCCCTCATATGGGAAACAACAGGTAAGAGGAAAAGAGGAAGACCCAGAGAGACACTGAGAAGAACATTGATGAGAGAGGCAAGAGCAGCAGGATTCGGCTCCCTCAATGAGATAGAGCTGCATGCACAGAACAGAGACAAATGGCGAGATTTGATAAAATATCTTTAAAAGGATTGAAAACTGCTAGAACAAAAATTCAGATAAGAGAAGGAATATCTTGGTCTACGCCCTATGGGCCGGATATGGCTCAAAAGGTCAATAGATAGATTACGCCCATGCCACTTTACTTTCCCAGAAAAAAATCTGGTATCCATTTAAAGCAGGATGAACCTGGAAGTCATTGATCAGGATCGAACCGGACCTCTTGTTCTTAAAAGTGAAGAGCCCCGTTACGCCAAGTGGCATATAAATAATACGGTGTTAGTGACTATAATTTTTACAGACCTTCAGCACATGATCTTAGGAGCAATGTGGTCGGTATTATGTCTGTGCCACTTTACTTTGTCAGAAACAAATCTGGTACCCATTAAACGCTGGGTGAACCTGGAAGCCGTTGATCAGGATCAAACCCAACCTCTTGTCCTTTGTAGTCCAGTTCACAAACCACTGAGCTATCATGATATTGATATATATTCAAGCATGTTTTATTTTCTTATAATTTCATTTGGTGTAAAGTGTTGGATTAATTTGGTTGAAAGTTGGTTAATTATTATGAAAGATTATATAATTGTTACTAATCATTTTTTTTTTAGAAATAGGCCCAGGATGCAGCATACTGCCTATTTATTTCCATTTATAACTGCCAAGAAGGAGCCACGATAGCTCACTAATGAACTGGACTACAAAAGACAAGAGGTAGGGTTCAATCCAAACCGACGGCTTCCAGGTTCACCCAGCCTTAAATGGGTAACAGATTTGTTTCTGGAAAGACCAAAAAATCATGTGCTGAAGATCTGTAAAATTTATGGTCACTAACACCATATTCCCTATACGCCACTTGGCGGGATGGGGCTCTTTACTACTTTTACTTATAACTGCCAAGGGTTCATTTATGTGCTTAATTTGAATATTGAACCTCCATTTCATCATCTGTCTATGATAGAACTAAGCAATCAATCTCGTTGACCTTGAGATGTAGTTTGATTTTGGCAGCTGATGGACATGTGGTGTGTATCGCATTTCAACACCATGATAACCAAATTATTTTGTACTTTTTCACCCACGTGACTACCACGGCCCTGGCCACAATCACGGGAGAAAGGAACAGAGAAGCTGTCACCTGACACATATGTTGTAAGAGGTGACTAAAGAGGTAGGGGTCAAGGTCTTAGCCAGTGATATGGAATTCATCTGAGCAGCAGAAATCATCAATGCTTCCTCTAGTGTGTGTTGAACATGCTTCAATCTGGGGAACATGCTTCACACTGGGGAACATGCTCCACACTGGGAACATGCAACACACTGGGGAACATTGCAACACACTGGGGAACATTCTTTACACTGGAGAACATGCTCCACACTGGGGAACATGCTCCACACTGGGGAACATGCATCACACTAGGGAACATGCTTCACACTGGGGAACATGCAGCACAATGGGGAACATGCTCAACACTGGGGAACATGCTTCACACTGGGGAACATGCAGCACACTAGGGAACATGCTCCACACTGGGGAACATGCTTCACACTGGGGAACATGCAACACACTGGGGAACATTGCAACACACTGGGGAACATTCTTTACACTGGAGAACATGCTCCACACTGGGAACATGCTCCACACTGGGGAACATGCATCACACTAGGGAACATGCTTCACACTGGGGAACATGCAGCACAATGGGGAACATGCTCAACACTGGGGAACATGCTTCACAATGGGGAACATGCTTCACACTGGGGAACATGCAGCACACTAGGGAACATGCTCCACACTGGGGAACATGCTTCACACTGGGGAACATGCAGCACACTGGGGAACATGCTTCACACTGGGGAACATTCTTCACACTGGGGAACATGCAGCACACTGGGGAACATGCTTCACACTGGGGAACATGCTTCACACTGGGGAACAAGCTTCACACTTGGGAACATGTTTCATACTGGGGAACATGCTGCCGAGGATGAGATTTGAGCACAATGGAGTTGTCCGCCGTGCAATGAAGATGATCTTTAGACCAAACTAAACTATATTTTTTTGTTACTGAGTAAGATTGTATGTAAGGCTAAAATGTTCCCCTATTTTGTGCTTTTCCTCATGTAAAGTTCCCATAATATACTGTGTTCACCTTGTTCCATTTTGTTTCTTGTATTTTTCCTATAGCTACCCATTTGAGGGCTGCCTTGTCATTTTCTCGTTTTTTCCCCCTCATCACATGGCCAGCAATACACCCACCTTCTTTCTTGATTATAGATGAGATTGTAGACTGCATGACCATTTCTCTTATTTCTGATCTATCATAGTATACAAAATATTTTTCTTAAGCATTTGTCTTTTTAATGAATGTAGTCAAATATTTTCTTCATGGATAATAAGTCTAATATAAAATTCATCTAAGTAATATTATATCAAAAAACCTATAAAGATTAGAGTAAGATGCAAAAAAAAAAATAAATAAACAAACAACTTATAGAGAGAATAAACACACAGTCCTACTGATTTTTTTCCAGTCGAGCAACGGTACAGTCGTTTTCAAATCCACCGTACTTGTTCTGCATGCCAGTATGGACTATTGTACCAATCTCATGGTCAATGTTATTTGAACACAAATACTGCAGATATGCTGTTGCTTCATCTCCTCTGGACTGTCAGGAATCATTGAAGAACAACAAAGTGGCGACATTAAAATTTATACAAAAACATTGCTACATTAAAATGTATACAAAAGCATTGCTACGTTAAAATGTATACAAAGGCATTGCTACATTAAAATGTATACAAAAGCATTGCTACGTTAAAATGTATACAAAGGCATTGCTACATTAAAATGTATACAAAAACATTGCTACAATAAAATGTATACAAAAACATTGCTACATTAAAATGTAGACAAAAGCATTGCTACGTTAAAATGTATACAAAAGCATTGCTACATTAAAATGTATACAAAGGCATTGCTGCATTAAAATGTATACAAAGGCATTGCTACATTAAAATGTATACAAAGGCATTGCTGCATTAAAATGTATACAAAGGCATTGCTACATTAAAATGTATACAAAGGCATTGCTGCATTAAAATGTATACAAAGGCATTGCTACATTAAAATGTATACAAAGGCATTGCTACATTAAAATGTATACAAAGGCATTGCTGCATTAAAATGTATACAAAGGCATTGCTGCATTAAAATACAAAAGCATTGCTACATTAAAATGTATACAAAGGCATTGCTGCATTAAAATGTATACAGGGCATTGCTGCATTAAAATGTATACAAAGGCATTGCTGCATTAAAATGTATACAAAGGCATTGCTACATTAAAATGTATACAAAGGCATTGCTGCATTAAAATGTATACAAAAGCATTGCTACATTAAAATGTATACAAAGGCATTGCTGCATTAAAATGTATACAAAGGCATTGCTACATTAAAATGTATACAAAGGCATTGCTGCATTAAAATACAAAAGCGTTGCTGCATTAAAATTTATACAAAAACATTGCTACATTAAAATGTATACAAAGGCATTGCTACATTAAAATGTATACAAAGGCATTGCTACAATAAAATGTATACAAAAGCGTTGCTGCATTAAAATGTATACAAAGGCATTGCTGCATTAAAATGTATACAAAAGCGTTGCTGCATTAAAATTTGTTTGGCGATGGAAATGAATAATTGTAAAAGATAAATCAATCAGTAGAGAAAATTATAAGCAAAATACTAAGAAAAGAGTTAGAGACCACCCTCTCGGTATATGTTAGTGTTTGCTGTTTGCATTCGCCAGTTTTATATTTCTAGCGAAGTCCAGAGAAACTGAAGTTTGCGTGTATATCACTTTTTCCCATTTTTTCACACTGGCAGCTGTGTGCTCAGGTGTCCCCAGCCATAGAGGCCGATATTCTCCAACTTCAGAGGTACTCTTATATTTTTATCATCAAGAGTTTTAACGTTTCAGGTACATTTTTCCTATTAAATTTGCCTCGGCAGTGGCCATTTTTTAGCTTATTCTTTTTTATTTCAAACTGCCAAGGATTCTTTAACATACGCAGAATGCAAATGGGGCCACCTCTTCTTCACCGTTTTCTGAGAGGGCCAGACATTGGATCTCACTACCCAGAGACCATCATCATCATGTGCCATACCGGTTGGCGTAGGCGATCATGTCCTTCCACAATTTTCTATCCACAGTGCATTGTATCAGTTCTGTTGTTGACTGTTTTCCACGCCATGACACCAAACTATCCAGTATTTTCTCTCTTTGTCATCCGCGATCTCTCTTTTCTCTTATTTTGCCAGTTGTAACCAAGTATTCCAACTTTCCTCTTCTCATGATGTGCCCGAAAAATGTTGATTGTTTCTTTCTGATGTTTTTTTTTAAGTTCCCTTTTTGTGTTGGCCTCTTTGAGAATTTCCTCATTGGTCTTTTTAGCTGTCCAGGGAACTTTCAACATTCTTCTGAGAGATCCCATCTCTGTGGCCTCAAATCGTCTTTTCATTTGTTTGTCTACTGTCCATGATTTGCTTCCATAGGTCAGAATTGATTCTATATAGCACAGATGAACTCTCTTTCTCACTTCTATTGACATAGATTTGTTGCATAAGATATTTTCCATTTTCCTAAATGCTATTTTGCTTTTTATTTCCAGAGACCAAGGGATGATAAAGCCACGGATTCAATTTTATTTATTTATTTTTCAACTACCTGTGATGGGAATCAAACCCAGGACCTTTTTGTCTACAGGTGGGTGTCTTACCTCTAGACTACCAAGGCACACCCCCCCCCCCTTTTCCCACCCGTAGGATATATAAAAAAACCCAACAAATTAAACGTTTGGCCACATAAAAAGAAAGAAGCAATTAAAATAGAAGTAAAATTTAAATTAGGCAGAATTGGATGGAAAGAAAATAAAACAAACGAGGAAGTTTTAAAACAACTAAAAATGAAAAAAGAATTACTAAACACAATTAGAGCAAGACAAATGAAATGAAATTTTTTGGTCATGTTAAAAGACACAACAGTCTAATAGAAGTAATATTAGAAGGGAAAATACAAGGTAAAAGAGGCAGAGGCAGACCAAGACTAACATGGACGAGTAACATCAAAAGATGGACAAGTCAGCCTATGTCAATCTGCACCATCAAAGCAAGACACAGAGTGGAATGGCGCTCCATGGTAGCCAACCTTCGTTGCAGAGACGGCACTCAATGATGATGATGATATTGTTTCCATACGCCAGCTTTATATCTCTAGCGAATTCCAGAGGGACTGAATTTTTTATGAAAAATCACTCTTTCCTTTCTTTGACACTGGCAGCCATGTGCTCAGGTGTCCCTCACCATACAGGCAGGTATTCTCCAACTTCAGAGGTACTATCACTTTATACTGCCAAAAGATTTTTTTTTCTATCAATTTTTCCCAGGCATCTACTATTTTTAGCTTCCCTCCTCTTTTTAATTTCCAACTGTCAAGAGTTCTTTAATGTGTGCTGTCTATCTATCTTTCGTTCACCTGAAGTATGTCTTTAACGTGTGCTGTCTATCTATCTTTCGTTCACCTGAAGTATGTCTTTAACGTGTGCTGTCTATCTATCTTTCGTTCACCTGAAGTATGTCTTTAACGTGTGCTGTCTATCTATCTTTCGTTCGCCTGAAGTATGTCTTTAACGTGTGCTGTCTATCTATCTTTCGTTCACCTGAAGTATGTCTTTAACGTGTGCTGTCTATCTATCTTTCGTTCACCTGAAGTATGTCTTTAGCGTGTGCTGTCTATCTATCTTTCGTTCACCTGAAGTATGTCTTTAACGTGTGCTGTCTATCTATCTTTCGTTCGCCTGAAGTATGTCTTTAGCGTGTGCTGTCTATCTATCTTTCGTTCGCCTGAAGTATGTCTTTAACGTGTGCTGTCTATCTATCTTTCGTTCGCCTGAAGTATGTCTTTAGCATGTGCTGTCTATCTATCTTTCGTTCGCCTGAAGTATGTCTTTAACGTGTGCTGTCTATCAATCTTTCGTTCGCCTGAAGTATGTCTTTAGCGTGTGCTGAATGCACATGGGACATCATGTTTTTGGCTATTGCCTCAGAGGATAATCAGATCTCACTACAAAAAAAACCACAGATTCAATTCTTGAAAAATTTCAATCGCCTAATAGGGAGCTGCGATAGCTCAGTGGTTAGTGAACTGGACTAGACAAGAGGTAGGGTTCGATCCCAACCGAATGCTTCCGGTTCACCCAGCCTTTAATGGGTACCGGACTTTTTTTATGGGAAAGTAAAGCAGCACGGGCGTAAAACCAACCACATTACCCCAAAAATCATGTGCCGAAGGTCTGTAAAATTTATGGTCACTAACATCATATTCCCTATATGCCACTTGGTGTGATGGGGGTACTTTACTTTTTTTTTTAACCACCACCTAATGGTGGGAAATAAACCCAGGACTTTCTTGTCCTCAGGCTGAAGTCTTGCCTCTACACCAACCAGGCCCTCTAGTTTGACAATAATGCTACAAGCTCTCTATAAAAAGTTTCAGATGAATGGAAGAAGGTCTGGTGGTGTTGTGGTTAGTGCACTTGCCTGCTGACCTGAAGGTTAGTACGACTTGAATCGGCATCTTAGCACGAGAGTTTTTACCCACATAAGTGCTTGGCCAGCTTATCAAGAAGTGTTCAGAGACTTCTGGATAGTGTCACTTCAAGCATCAAAACTCACGATGCGAAGTGCATTCCTCACCTTCCCAAAGTAATACCCTGGTATGTATTTCTGCTAGCGGCTGGGTCGATCGTGGGTATATTTTTTTTTTGCAACTACGAGTACAACTCACACTGTTTCCAGCAGGAATCGAACACAGGTTGTCCGAATGTCAGTAGCTCAGTCAGGTGGTTTTCTCAACTAGGCTACCGAGGTCCCCAGATTCAGGGTACAAATACGAGTTGAGGCAAACATTTTTTTGTAACCTAAAATTTCAACCTAGCCTCTTTAAATGGGTATCAGGGAGAGAACAACACCTTACAGGAATAGTCATTCTGCAAAATACGCTTCAATAAATGATGGGACCAGCACTTGGAGCGAATATGGGGAGACCCAAACTACAATAAAAATGATTCCATGAATAGAATAGAATAGAATAGAATAGAATAGAATAGAATAGAATAGAATAGAATAGAATAGAATAGAATAGAATAGAATAGAATAGAATAGAATAGGGAGAAAGGAAAGGCAGCAAGGAATGGAACTGACCATCCCACCTCATGAGGCTAAGTTAAAAAAAAAAAAAAAGTAAAGTACCCCCATCACGCCAAGTGGCGTATAGGGAATATTGTGTTAGTGACCATAAATTTTACAAACCTTTGGCACATGATTTTTGGGGTAATGTCGTCGGTATTATGCCCGTGCCGCTTTACATTCCTAGAAAAAAATCCGGTACCCATTAAAGGCTGGGTGAACCTGGAAGCCGTCAGTTGGGAATCAAACCCTACCTCTTGTCCTTTGTAGACCAGTTCACTAACCACTGAGCTATCGCAGCTTCATGAGGCTACGGCTTAGTATAAAAAGTCACAAACACCTCATAACCTAACAACAATTAGTGGTAGCACACTCTGCATTAGGAAAGCCTCTAAAGCTCAGTGGTTAGTGAACTGAACTACAAAGGACAAGAGGTCGGGTTCAAACCTAACCGATGGCTTCCAGGTTCACCCAGCTTTAAAGGGATAGATACCAGATTTTTTCTGGGAAAGGAAAGCGACATGGGAGGAATACCGACCACATTACCCCAAAAATCATGTTCCGAAGGTCTTTAAAAATTATGGCCCACTAACACCATATTCCTTATACGCCACTTGGCATGACGGGGCTCTTTACTTCTACACTCTGCATTAAATACAAAGAAAAAAAAGTGCTCAGTCAACTCATGATTTTACAGCCTACCCATCTACCATTATGGACCTAAAGCAGCTGACTTCAAATCTCAATGAAGGCTAAGAGTACTAGTTTAGAAATCCTTACAGTAGCATGCACAAATGTTTACTTCTCATAGAAAAATACCATAAATACTTTAGCTACTGCAAGGAGCAATGCTATAATTGTTTTACAGACAGAAGCAGTAACTTAAATATTTTACACATTCAACAAAAACAATAACATAAATATTTTATACATATCTCAATTAACAATAACATGAATATTTTATACATATAACATATCTTAATTAACAATAACATGAATATTTTATACATATAACATATCTTAATTAACAATAACATGAATATTTTATACATATAACATATCTCAATTAACAATAACATGAATATTTTATACATATCTCAATTAACAATAACATGAATATTTTATACATATCTCAATTAACAATAACATGAATATTTTATACATATAACATATCTCAATTAACAATAACATGAATATTTTATACATATAACATATCTCAATTAACAATAATACAAAAAAATTAACAGATACCTCCAGGTAAAAATATCATAAACAACTAGTGCTAGAATCAGAATAAAGACAAGAATAATGTCTCACAATCGCAATAAAGACAAGAACAATGTCTCACAATCGCAATAAAGACAAGAACAATGTCTCACAATCACAATAAAGACAAGAACAATGTCTCACAATCGCAATAAAGACAAGAACAATGTCTCACAATCACAATAAGACAAGAACAATGTCTCACAATCACAATAAAGACAAGAACCATGTCTCACAATCGCAATAAAGACAAGAACAATGTCTCACAATCACAATAAGACAAGAACAATGTCTCACAATCACAATAAGACAAGAACAATGTCTCACAATAAGACAAGAACAATGTCTCACAATCACAATAAGACAAGAACAATGTCTCACAATCACAATAAGACAAGAACAATGTCTTACAATCACAATAAGACAAGAACAATGCCTCACAATCACAATAAGACAAAAACAATGTCTCACAATCACAATAAGACAAAAACAATGTCTTACAATCACAATAAGACAAAAACAATGTCTCACAATCACAATAAGACAAGAACAATGCCTCACAATCACAATAAGACAAGAACAATGTCTCACAATCACAATAAGACAAAAACAATGTCTCACAATCACAATAAGACAAAAACAATGTCTCACAATCACAATAAGACGAGAACAATGTCTTACAATCACAATAAGACAAGAACAATGTCTCACAATCACAATAAGAAAAGAACAATGTCTCACAATCGCAATAAGACAAGAACAATGTCTCACAATCACAATAAGACAAGAACAATGTCTCACAATCACAATAAGACAAGAACAATGTCTTACAATCACAATAAGACAAGAACAATGTCTCACAATCACAATAAGACAAGAACAATGTCTCACAATCACAATAAGACAAAAACAATGTCTTACAATCACAATAAGACAAGAACAATGTCTCATAATCACAATAAGACAAAAACAATGTCTCACAATCACAATAAGACAAGAACAATGTCTTAAATCACAATAAAACAAAAACAATGTCTCACAATCACAATAAGACAAGAACAATGTCTCACAATCACAATAAGACAAAAACAATGTCTTACAATCACAATAAGACAAGAACAATGTCTTACAATCACAATAAGACAAAAACAATGTCTTACAATCACAATAAGACAAGAACAATGTCTCACAATCACAATAAGACAAGAATAATGTCCCACAATCACAATAAGACAAGAACAATGTCTCACAATCACAATAAAACAAGAACAATGTATCACAATCACAATAAAACAAGAACAATGTATCACAATCACAATAAAACAAGAACAATGTCTCAGAATCAGAATAAAGTCAAGAATAACATCTAAAATTGAGGGTCACAAAAACTTACTCTGACTTCTATCTTAGAAAACGATGACATGTCCATGAGACAGACCCTTTCCTTGCAGGCCCAGTACTCCTCCTGCACGGCCTCGAACCAGCATGGTTTAGACCATGACCACATTGCTCCCGTTTCTTTACCAATCGTATGGTCTCCTGTAAGCAATGCACAGAATATGAAAAATAGTTGGGTTGGGTTTTTAGGATCGGTTCAGTTCAAGTTAGTTAGTTAAGGGGGACTGGGTGGTCTGGAGATAAGACATCGGCCTCTGGACAAGAAAGTCTTGAGTTTGAATTCTACCACAGGTGGTGGGAATTATACACTTCGAATCCATGGTTTCTACACGACTTTACCCTACTCTGGTCTCTGGGTAGTCTAACTCTCTTGAATAACAACAAACCAGATTTCCTGCATGCATTCTGCACAAGTTAAAGAACTCTTGGCAGTTAGAAAACAAAAACCATATGCCAAAAGAAGGCCACTTCCCATGTAAAAATTGGTTAAAAAAAACAAAAATTTACCCTATAAAAAAAATGTCAAAACATTAGACCATTAAAAAAATTGTCAAAACATTAGACCATTAAAAAAAAATGTCAAAACATTAGACCATTAAAAAAATTGTCAAAACATTAGACCATTAAAAAAATTGTCAAAACATTAGACCATAAAAAAAATGTCAAAACATTAGACCATAAAAAAAAAAAATGAGAATATCTCTGAAGTCGGAGAATATCTACCTGTATGGTGAGGGACACCTGAGCACACTGTGTGGAAAAAAGGAAAATTTATATTCACACAAAAATCAGCCTCATTACTAGGGACTTCACTAGAGATTTAAAGCTCACACTTGCAAACAAAGTCTGGGTGAACCCTCAGCTATAGAGGTTTAAAAAATAAACTCACAGCTGTGGCACTGCTAATCTGTTGATATGCAAAGTAGTCACTAAGACATTATAGCTTCATAAGTAATTTTTTAAAAAACATTAAATTAGTTACTCGGTTGTGTTGATAGAATAGAATAGAATAGAATAGAATAGAATAGAATAGAATAGAATAGAATAGAATAGAATAGAATAGAATAGAATAGAATAGAATAGAATAGAATAGACCTTGAGTTGATGCATGTAAGATTCCTTTGTTTATTGAGTATGGCAGGTTGTAGTGGTTTTCTTCACATTCTCAGCTTTACTGGAGAAGGTAAAGGTAAAGTACGAGACTAGAACTGGTGTCTTAGCACGCGAGTTTACACCCATATGTGCTCGGCCGCCTATCCAGAAATGTTCAGAGATTTCTATAGTGTCACCTCAAACATCGAAACTCAGATGCGAAGTAACATTCCTTACCTTCTCAGGGTAATTACCCTGGTACCCATTTCTGCCAATGGCTGGGTCGACCGTAGGGGTATATTTTTTTTTCCAACCACGAGTACAATTCACACTGCTCCCAGCAGGAATCGAACACGGGTTGTCCAAATGTCGGTAGTCCAGTCGGGTGGTTTTCCCAACTAGGCTACCGAGGCCCCCAACTGGAGAAGTTTGACATCATGCAGTGCTGGGCAACTACTGGTCTAGCCTAGAGGTGCAACAACACTATGTCTTCTATATCAGTAAGAGATACCACTACAGGGAACAAGGCAATCCTAGCTTCTGCTAGCCAGTCTGTTTGATGCAAGTTGTTGCTGGGAGAGACTAACGAGGAGGTAAAAAAAAACTGCTACATCTTGGTCATCTGACGGTGCATCAACCCTGCTATTATGACTGCAGGTTGCAGTCACTTTAGTTCCCCAGTGTCTCAGGTCTATTAAACCATACATGAAATATTGATTACACCACTACCTGTTATATATGTCCCACTGGCAGACTACAGTAATGGAAAGATGCCGCAAAAATAGTTTTTTTATTTCAATATCTGTACACTTACTTATGACCTATCCAGCGTATATTGTAGAAATAGAATGTAATATATTTATATTTTATGTAAATTTGGATGTAAACAAAAAAGAACAGACACACAAAAAAATCAACCAACTTATGGCCAACTCACAAAACACAACAGCATAAATCTAACCTTCGGAAGTTTGGAAATACATGGCCCTTTCATATGCCATTGTTTCCCCGAAGACAGCTCCAGCAACTTCTAACCGTGTATGTAAGGGAGAGCATCGTAGTTTCCTGCCTGTCTTGTACTCTTCCCTTGGGTATTTCAGCAGATAGTGGTTGGCTTAATTTGAAAAATAGAAGGATGAAGAAGATTAATCACAAGAACAGTTGTGTTCGTCTCCTCAACTTGTAGAATATTCACAGTCAGATCTGGCACTCTGATAAAATGCATTGTAAGCATAAAGTATTCAGCGAAAAATAACTTCTGCATATAAGCAGACTGTATTATCAACCCTGGGGTCTATCATCAGTGACAGACTATCTTTAGATACAGAAATTTACACTCGTATTGGTAAAGCTGCTACCACCTTTGCCCGTCTTTCTAGGCGTGTCTGGCAAAACAGCAACCTGACAATTAAAACAAAAACCGCAGTGTACAATGCCTGCATAATTAGCATCCTCCTGTATTGCATCGAATCTTGGACAACCTATGTAAAGCAGGAGAGAAGGCTAAATGCATTCCATATGTGATGTCTATGCCGTATTCTTGGTATCACCTGGAAGGGTAAAGTGACAAACGTGGAGGTCATGACTTGCACAGGCCTCCTGAATGTCTACACGCTGCTCAAACAACGTAGGTTACGCTGGCTTGGCCATGCACATCATATGTATGAAAGATGGCCGTATACCGAAAGATATACTCAACGGACAACTGGCAGATGGTAAAAGAACTAGGGGACGCCCAAAACTTCGATTTGTAGATGTGTGTAAACGCGACATGAAGACTCTGAACATAAACCCTGCAGCCTGGGAAGACATAGCTGCAGACCACAATCTCTGGAAACACACTCTAAAGGTTCACCACAAACAAGAAGCAGACAGATTTATGGAGAATACACGACGAAAGAAAAGAAAAGTAAAAATAACATTTCTAGGGGCGCTGAAAAATCCATAGTCAACTATGACTGACGGAGGCTACTATAGTCACTTATGACTGACGGAGGCTACTGTAGTCAACTATGACTGACGGAGGCTACTATAGTCAACTATGACTGACGGAGGCTACTATAGTCAACTATGACTGACGGAGGCTACTATAGTCACTTATGACTGACGGAGGCTACTGTAGTCAACTATGACTGACGGAGGCTACTATAGTCAACTATGACTGACGGAGGCTACTATAGTCAACTATGACTGACGGAGGCTACTATAGTCAACTATGACTGACGGAGGCTACTATAATCAACTATGACTGACGGAGGCTACTATAGTCAACTATGACTGACGGAGGCTACTATAGTCAACTATGACTGATGGAGGCTACTATAGTCAACTATGACTGACGGAGGCTACTATAGTCAACTATGACTGACGGAGGCTACTATAGTCAACTATGACTGACGGAGGCTACTATAGTCAACTATGACTGACGGAGGCTACTATACTATTATCCACCCCCACTTATGTCTGTGGAATCTGGAAAACAACTAAAGAAATAGAAAATACATTAGAGGCATTTGAAAACAAATGCTTTACGAAAATGCTTTGTACACCATGGAATGAATTCAAGACTAGTGCAGAAATAAGAGAAATGACAAAGCATCCAACAAAATAATCTATAATCAAGAGAAGTTGGACGGACATATGCTTACTATGTCTTGAGAAAAGACAAGAAGTTATCTATCTCAAAGCAAACCCAGAAATGGGAACTAGAGGGTAAATGAAAAAGAGGTCAGCATATTTTTTTTTTCGTGTTCGCCAGCTATCACCTCTGACAAAGTCCCTAGAGACTTTGAACTAAATTTTGTGTGTTAATCCATTTTTCCCTGGCAGCCGTGTGCACAGGGGTTCCTCACAGGCAGATAACTCCGTTTTCTGAGGCACTAATATTTTTTCCATCAATGATTAATTGACGTTTCAAACCAGACTTAGCTGCTGAGACCAGGGGGTGGTTGCCACAGAGAGAAATCACAAATAAAAATCCCAATTGGTGCAGCCAGGATTGGAGCTCACAACCTCGCTGTCTTGTGGCTGGCGTCTTGCCTCGAGACCAACCAGATCTGAGGTCAGCATATAGAAACACTAAAAAGAATACTGAGGCAAGAGGCAACAATAGTAGGCATTAGCTTTCTTGCAAAAGGTGGGAGGCTTGGCCAGAACAGGGATATGTGGTAAGATACAATGCGAATCTTGTGCAAAGTCTGACATTTAATAGCAAAGTTTATTGGACATGGCAGCTGCGATAGCTCAGTGGTTAGTGAACTGGACTACAAAGGACAAGAGGGTTCAATCCCAACCGACGGCTTCCGGGTTCACCCAGCCTTTAATGGGTACCGGATTTTTTTCTGGGAAAGTAAAGCGGCACGGGCGTATTATCCAACCACATTACCCCAAAAATCATGTGCCGAAGGTCTGTAAAATTTATGGTCACCAACACCATATTCCCTATACGCCACTTGGCGTGACTGGGTACATTACTTTTTCATTTTTTTTTTTAATTGGACATGGAGAATCTAGAGTTTCTGTCCTTGGTGTGATCGTTGGCTCAAAAGAACAAGAGATCACCATCATCAACTACCGTGCACACTGGCATAAGTGATCATGTCTCTCCACAACTTTCGATCTTGACAGTTATTTATCATTTCTATTGTAAACCTTCTGCCAAGCCATCTCTTAAGCTGTCTGATATCTTTTCTCTTAGATTCCCTCTATCTCTTCATCCCTCAATTTTCCCAGTTGTTATAATATATTCCAGCTGTTTCCTTCTCATTACATGGCCTAAAAATTATGATTGTTTCTTCCTAATATTGATATTATCTATCTTTTTTCTTTGGCCTCTTTCAGAACGTTTTCATTACTCTTCTTAGCTGTTCATGGTATTCTCAACATTACATAGTAAAACCACATTTCTACAGCCTCCAGTGATTTCCTTATCTGTTGTCCTATTATCCATAATTCACATCCATATGTTAAGACTAGCTCTACATAACATTTAAGAACTCGTTTTCTTGTTTCTATTTTCAAAAACGGATTGCATACTATCTTCATTTTTTGGAAAGCTGCTTTTGCCTGAGCCATTCTCCATCTCACCTCTGTTGTAACTCAAGATAATGTAGTAAAATAAATAAAATAAAGTAGAAAAGATGACAGAAAATGGCATAACAGAAAATAAAAACCAATCTACCAAATGCCTCAGTCATGCGATCTCGAAGGAACTTTTTGTTGTTATGTAGACGTACAAATCTTCGAACATCGTATGCCCACAAGTTCAGACTTGGTTCTCCTTCAATGATCCACTCTGCGATGTACTTTCCTGCTCCACCAGCCCCAACTATTCCATTTGAATTCATCCCTGCAGCAATGAAGTAGTTCTCCACCTGTTATTGGCAAGATACAAGATTATTGACAAGATACAAGATTATTGACAAGATACAAGATTATTGACAAGATACATGATTATTGACAAGATACATGATTTTTGACAAGATACATGATTATTGACAAGATACAAGATTATTGACAAGATACATGATTATTGACAAGATACAACATTATTGACAAGATACATGATTATTGACAAGATACAAGATTATTGACAAGATACATGATTATTGACAAGATACAACATTATTGACAAGATACATGATTATTGACAAGATACATGATTTTTGACAAGATACATGATTATTGACAAGATACAAGATTATTGACAAGATACATGATTATTAACAATATACATGATTATTGACAAGATACATGATTATTGACAAGATACAAGATTATTGACAAGATACATGATTATTGACAAGATACAAGATTATTGACAAGATACATGATTATTGACAAGATACAAGATTATTGACAAGATACAAGATTATTGACAAGATACATGATTATTGACAATATACATGATTATTGACAAGATACATGATTATTGACAAGATACAACATTATTGACAATATACAAGATTATTGACAAGATACATGATTATTGACAAGATACATGATTATTGACAAGATACAAGATTATTGACAAGATACATGATTATTGACAAGATACAAGATTATTGACAAGATACATGATTATTGACAAGATACATGATTATTGACAAGATACAAGATTATTGACAAGATACATGATTATTGACAAGATATATGATTATTGACAAGATACAAGATTATTGACAATATACATGATTATTGACAAGATACATGATTATTGACATGATACATGATTATTGACAAGATACATACAATGTAATCATTAAAAAATATATAGCATAAGTAGTTTACTCGTCATTGTCAGGGGAAAAGATCTAGAGGTGAGACGTTGGCCTCTGGATAAGAAGGTCTTGGGTTCGAATCCTGCTGTTGAAATTTTTTACTTTGTGCTTTCTTTGAGGTTTTATCCTCCCAAGGTTTCAGGATAGTGAGATCTGAAGTCTAGCCCTCCTACATAAAGGCGGTGAAAAACAGGAGGTCCTGTGTGTGTTCTGTTCATGTTAAATAACCCTTGGAAGTTTGAAGGCTATGTCTGAAAAGTGTTCCTTGTTGCAGTTTCCTCATATTCCAAGTCCGGCTTGTTGCAGGAGCTACTGAATTAAGTGCTCTGTGTACACTGTGAGCTGTGTGTTTTATCTGTTTTAATCACGTTTCGATTGTTTACAATGAATGATGATATCATATGACAGGGAACAGACGGTTGTGTTCACTTTCTGTGTGGTTTCGCCTTATGTCTTTTGGCATGTGCTGAGATTGCTATGATGGGGACTACAGCTGCCTTTGTTCACAAACAGCTAAGATGATGAGGTCAGGTTAAATCCTGATCAACGGCTTCCATTACCCATCCTTAAATGGGCACCAGATTTTTTTCTGGGAAAGTAAAGCAGTACGGGAATAATACCGACCACATTACCCCAAAATCATGTGTCGAAGGTCTGTAAAATTTATGGTCACTAGCACCATATTCACTATACCCCACTTGGTGTGACGGGCCTCTTTACTCTTTTATAAGAAGAAGTGAAGAAAAAGAGAGAAAGAGCGAGAGAGAGAGAAAAAGGGGTGTGTGTGTGGGGGGGGGGGGGGGGGGGGAAAGAATTTATCTACATACTCTTTTTTTTATTTTAAAATGAAAAACTCTTATTTATATCTATCTATCTATCTATTGTCCTTTCGAGCCGAAGACGGCACATAGGGCAGAACCACAATCTCAAAAACAGAAACCTTGCGTGCCAAAATGGCACATATTGCAGAGATCACTGCTCTAAAATCTATGGCGCTGTTTCCATAACAATACTTTTTACAATGACAGCTTGTCAAGCCATCGATCAACCTCCTTAATCGCCTCTTATGACATGCTTGGAAGGTCGCAGTGTCACTATTCTCCTTAGTCGCCTCTTATGACATGCTTGGAAGGTCACAGTGTCACTATTCTTTACCTCCCTCATAACTCATAACGAGGCCCCGGTAACACACAGGAATCTTGTTTATATGCTCAACTTAAATATGGATCACACAGGATATATTCTGTCTGTAACATGATCTCACGTAAACTACAATCAGGGATTAAATGGAAAAGACCTGATCACTGTAAAGAGGATTTGAATCGGGTATATGTATGTATGTATGTATCTGAAAACAATTTTTAAAAAGGTATGGAGAAAAAACACATGAAATTGCACACTTACAGCTTTTTGATATAAGGGAAAAAAGAATATCTAAACATTTTGGCTACCTAGAGTCCAATAGTAAACAAAGTCACTAGACTAACACATGATCACATATGTGAATCTATGTGATCATTGTTTACTGATGAAGGCATCGTAGCTGAAACATTTTGTTATTTGTTTTGTCCTTATTTCGTAAAGCTGTGACACAGTTTTAAGTTTTTACACTTACATTACAGCTCTACAACAACTTCACATGCTATTATATTATACAAATATTGGAGACCAAGCGGACAGAGAACAGTGGAATATAAATGAACAGTTTGGGCCAGAGTTGGGCACTGTGCAAATGGCGACCAAGGTCTGAGTAAAATTGAAGAACTTTGTAGATGACCAAGAGAACACCAGAGGACATGAATGCTATTGGCTGCGTTGTTGGCTTGCAAAAACTTGTAAATGAAAAAGTGACACACAAAAAAACATAGGGAGACACAAAATTTCTCTACCTGTTTATGTAAAGAAGATTAGTATTTAATCATCATCATCATCGAGTGCCATCTCCACATCGAAGGTTGACTACCATGGAGTGCCATTCCGCTCATCTCTTGCTTTGATGGTGCAGGTTGTCAAAGGCTGACCTGTCCATCTTTTGATGTTACTTGTCCATGTTAGTCTTGGTCTGCCTCTGCCTCTTTTACCTTGTCTTTTCCCTTCTAAGATTACTTTTAGTAGGCTGTTGTGTCTTTTAACATGCCTCAAAAATTTTATTTGTTATATTTGAATTGTGTTTAGTAGTTCTCTTTCCATTTTTAGTTGTTTTAAGACTTCATCATTTGTTTTCTTTTCTTTCCATACAATTCTTCCTATTCTTCTATAAATCCACATTTCATCAGCATATCTTTGGTTATTGATTACCTTTTCCATTAATGTTTAGGCCTGACATCTCTGTGATGTTAGTAAAGATTTTCTCAGTGTATAGATTGAACAAGTTTGGCAAGAGGATGCGTCCCTGTCTTAACGCCTCTTTTTTATATCAATGGGTGCAGAGTTCTCTTTGTTATATTTTAGTGTTGCTGTTTGCTCCCAATATAAATTACACATTAGTCTGTGTCATCTAGATGTATATCTTTTAGGCAGTCTATAAGTTGTTTAAGGTTTATTCTATCAAAAGCTTTGGTACAGTCTATGAAGCAGGTTTGTTTACTTCTGTGTACTTTTTGATTAATGTCCTCATGAAATATGGCTTCTTTTGTCCTACTGTTTTTCCTAAATCCAAATTGTTTTTCTTCTAATTCTATATTGATTTTATTCTGAATCCTTCTTTGTATAAGTTTAGCAAGATTTTTATTACATGGCTCATTAAACTTATTGTTTTAAAGTCACTGCATTCAGCTGCACCATTCTTTTTAGGCAATGCAATGAAAGTTTATGTTTTTAGTTTATTTGGTATGTATCCTGTATGTTATATGTTGGCATTGTCAGTGATCACTTCAATGCCAAAATCTTCTAGTGCCTGTATCATCTCTATCTGTATGTTGTCAGGTCCTCCAGGTTTTTCCCTTTTTCATTTTTTGTATCGCTTTTTTAACCTTCAGATTTTAAGATTTTACAGCCTGACGTACATTTTATAATTAGTTTGTTTTCCCTTTCATCATAAAATAATTCTGTTATATATTCCTGCCATCTGTTGATTATAACTTTGTTGTCTGTTAGCATTTAGCATTTTTGCTTTTTTGTATGCAATACATCACTTTCTGTGACTTTTTTATTTTTTCTAGTCATTCTTTTTATTTCTCTGATCATCCCTTTCAGATCTTGTTTATTTTCCAGTTTTGATTTCTAGACATCTTTGGCTGAGCCAGTCTTCTTTTGCCTTTTTGCGTATTTTATTATTTATTTTATTGTATTGCACAGTGTTCTTCGTTTGTCTCCTTTCTTCCATTTTTTCTAAGATGTTGTCAGTTATCCATTTTTGTTTTTTGTTATTTTCTTTTTTGGGTAAGGTGTCGCAAGCTTCTTGCATGCTTTTCTTTATGTACTGCCATTTGGTTGTAACTTTTCATCAGGATTTTCTCTTCTGTACTACTCAATCCCTTCTTTACTTGCATCATATAAATATCTTTAATGTCTCTTTGATTTAAAGCTGTTATATCTGGTGGTATTGTTGTTGAATTAGACTTTTACTCATTTCTCTTTAGTTTGACTTTCATTTTAATCATTACAGGATTGTAATCTGACTTAATGTCTACTCCTGGATAGGTTTTGGCTTTCTTGACGCTGTTACGGAACCTATCTTTTATCAATATGTAGTCTATTTGATTCCTCTTCTTATCTCCTGGGCGTTTCCATAAGTAAAATTTCTTTTTCTTTTGCTCAAAGTAGGTGTTACATATTATGGGCCTATTTTCTTCACAGAAATGTATTAATTTTTCTTCACTTTCATTTCTTTTTCCTAAACCATGATTTCTTATATGGTCTTATATCTAACTTTTCCTACTTTAACATTCATATCACCCATTACAATCAAGATGTCCAAAGATTTGTTTCGTAACTTTGGATCTTCATAGTATGCCTTTATTTAAAGTTCATCTGTATAATCTTGAGTAGGTGCCTATGTTTGTTTTATTGCTATGTTGAATGGTTTTGCTTTCATTTTGAGTAGTATAATCCTATCATCATATGTCCAGTGAGCACTTTATTTGTAGCTCTCTTTTTAATAGTATTCCTACACCTCTTTGATGTTCTGTTGTGTAGCTAAAATATATATTAATGTATATTTTTTGTCATATATGCATCCACATTCTTTCCATCTTGTCTCTGATATGCCTAAAATATCTATGTTTAATCGTTCTGTTTCTAAAATAAGATTTTCCTATTTTCCTTCTTGGTAAAGAGTCCTAACATTCCATATACAGTCGAACCTGTCTAAGGCGACCATTCACGGGACTTTCAAAAACTGGTCCCATAGGACAGGTGGTCCTGCCTCACAGGTTTCACATAATAAATAGAGCGATAAAAAAAATTTTATCCTAAGCACTATGAAAACTAACCTGCAAATCAGCGTAATCCATGAGTAGAACATAGTGCACATGTCGGTCTACAATAGCCACTGGTTGGACACTTTTCATAAAACACGATAGTTAAACACACAAAAATAAAACACACATACACAGATTCCACTTATACTATACATGTATCACTTTTGACTTGAAAAAAAATCCAATATGGTAGTCTGTTGTTTGACAGATGAAATAAACGATAAGTTCAATTTTTCTCTCAAGTCCATGATAACGTCTAGTATGTCAGATCTCCCGTTTGTTATTGAATAGGTGCGCTTTTGACACTGGCCATTTACTATATTGTGTGTAACACTTTTAAAATCCACAAAAATAATTCACTGAGATACTGTACATGTACGTGAATACACTCTAAGCGGGCAATGACTAATTCTTTAGTTAATTCCTGTAATTTATACGGGCCACGCAATGGTCTACTCTGGTCTAGACGGAACCGCGAAGTGATGTCACTTCACGAATCATAGATCTGTGTCTGCCGTGTTTCTCACACCAGTATTGACTGATAAACGTAACACGTCCCACTGTAATCTGGGACTCACTAAATACGGGAAAACTTCGACACCTGTAGACACCTGTGTCGATCGTTTATGGCTCCCAGCGAGACGGAGAAGGACTGGCTGGTCAGTGTATCGTTATCTCGGATTACCCGCGTGTCGTAAACGGGATAAATAACATTGGCGGCGGTTAATTAGCCTGGTCTCTGGTCGCGTCATACGGTGAGCGCCGTAATCAGTGTTAGCATATAGTAAAAAACTCGGGGAAATTGTAGACCCGGTCCTATAACCAGGGAAACGCTTTAAACAGGTGGTCCTAAGACCAGGTTCGACTGTACTTATTCATAGATCTTTTTCTGACATTTGTCTTCATGGCTTTTTTTAAAAAAAAGTATATGTGATGAGGCTCCAATCTCTTTCACAGTGGTCAGCCATATTCATCTTTCGTGCCCTGAATCTTGTGTACCACACACTTTGCTGTTTTTGCTTGCCAGTTTTGTTGAGTGACTTCACTTCTCAATGTATTCCTGGGACTTCACAATTTGAACACACAAATGACATTTTTGAAGACACAAAGAGATAAAAACCTGCTAAAAGTATATCTGGAAGGGAAAACACAAGGTCAACAACAGAGATAGATAAAGACTAAAGTGGACTGACAACACCAAAAGATAGACAGCAGAACTAATGACAGTGTGGACCATCAAGGAAAGAGACAGAGAACTAATGCTCCACAACAGCCAACATTTAATGCTGGGATGGCACAAGATGATGATGATGATGATGCACATTTCGTCAACATTTTACCTTGGGGGATTTCCCAAGCAGCCAATGGGAATCGGGTGTAAAGCTCTCTGGACCATTTACTAACTGACGTACTTCGGCAGAGTTTAAAAGAGGTATCCGATAAATTATGCCATCCAACAGAATTTCTGTACAGAAAACAAAATCATTTACAGTCATCATTTTTAAAAATTAGAGCCACAATAGCTCAGTGGTTAGTGAACTGGATTACAAGGGACAAGAGGTAGGGTTTGTTCCCAACCGACAACTTCCGGTTCACCCGGCCTTTAACGGGTACCAGATTTTTTTCTGGAAAAGTAAAGCGGCACGGGTGTAATAATACTGACCACATTACCCCAAAAATCATGTGCCGAAGGTCTGTAAAATTTATGGTCACTAACACCATATTCCCTATACACCACTTGGTGTGACGGGGATACTTTACTTTTTTTTTTTATTATTTTTAAAATTACTGACCATTTTGTGGAAAACTTACTTTTTGACATTTGCCCTTTAAGTCTGAGATAAGTACAAATATTATGAGGGGCTGCAGAAAACATGTAAAATAAACATAAAGTGGTATTAAGCAGCTAAACTAGTAAGGTGATGAGACAAATTATCAATGTTTCAGCAAAAGCCTTCATCAGGTACATCATCATCATGTGCCATATCGGTTGGTGTAGGTGATCATGTCCTTCCACAATCTTCTATCTACAGTACATCATATGAGTTCTGTTGTTGACTGTTTTCCATGCCATGACACCAAGCTATCCAGTATTTTCTCTCTTTGTTGTCAGCGGTCTCTCTTTCCTTTTATTTTGCCAGTTGTAACCAAGTATTCCAACTTTCCTCTTCTCATGATGTGCCCGAAAAATGTTGATTGTTTCTTTCTGATGTTTATTAGTTCCCTTTTTGTGTTGGCCTCTTTCAGAATTTTCTCATTGGTCTTTTTAGCTGTCCAGAGAACTTTCAACATTCTTCTGAGAGATCCCATCTCTGTGGCCTCTAATCGTCTTTTCATTTGTTTGTCTACGGTCCATGATTCGCTTCCATAGGTCAGAATTGGCTCTATATAGCACTGATGAACTCTCTTTCTCATTTTTATTGACATAGATTTGTTGCATAAGATATTTTTCATTTTCTGAAATGCTATTTTGGCCTGAGCTATTCTGCTTTTTATTTCCGTGGTGCATCTTCCATCCGATGTTATTATTGTGCCCAAGTATTTGAAACGTTGCATTTGTTTCAGATTTGTCATGTTTATTTTTATGCTGCAAATATGGTGATGATTGTTTCTTCGATATGACCATTATTTCTGTTTTCTTACTATTCAGACTAAGACCTTTCTTGTTGCCTTCTTTCACTACTATGTCTATAATTTCTTGTAGTTCATTCTCTGTCTCTGCTATTAAGACTGTTTCATCCGCACTTCGAAAATTATTTATGTTGTGACTTTTGACTTCAATTCCTTTTTTGTCTACTATTGATCTCATAATATATTCACTGTAAAGTGAAAACAAATCAGGTGACAGAACATTTACATTGTCTACTCATCAAGTACAAGCTAATAAATATTTATACAAAGACAAACACACAAAAAAAGTACTACTCTAATTAAAAAAGTGGTGGAAGAGGTGGTAGTCTGTCTTGTCTTTATAAAAGTTTAGATGCTTAATATCATTTGACCATTTTGTGTTTTTACACTATTCAAATCAAATGTACTATCAACCGCGCACGTATGCGCGTGAGAGCTGGAAAACAACAAGAGACAAAGAAACAAAGTTGAACGCATTCGAAAATAAATGTCTAAGGAAAATACTTGGTATAGCGTGGAACAAATTCAAAACAAAGGAGGAAATTAGAGAAATCACCAATCAACCACTAATATCTTCAGTAATCAAGAAAAACGATGGTCATATTTTGGACATGTGATGAGAAGAGATAATAACCAAATAGCAAAGCAAGCCCTCATGTGGGAAACAACAGGTAAGAGGAAAAGAGGAAGACCCAGAGAGACACTGAGAAGAACATTGATCTGAGTGGCAAGAGCAGCAGGAATCGGCTCCCTCAATGAGACAGAGCTGCTTGCACAGAACAGAGTCAAATGGCGAGATTTGATAAAATATCTTTAAAAGAATTGAAAACTACTAGAACAAAAATTCAGATAAGAGAAAGAGTATCTTGGTCTACACCCTATGGGCCGGCTACGGCTCGAAAAGTTAATAGATAGATAGATAGATTTTATGTTTATTGCCTATAATGTATCACTATTTTACAACTTTTACAGAAAGCAGTAAATTACAGATGGAAACCTTTGGGGAAAGAACTGTCCAGATACAAATAGGAACGAAGATCAAGAACAGGAAATGGGGATGCATTAGCCACACAAATTACGAAGACCACCAAACAATATTGTTGAGATGGAATCCACAAGAAAAGTTTGAAGAGCAAAGTAGATCTGGAGAAGAACTGTTGAGACAGAAGTAAAGGCTACAGGATGTGGGCTCATTTGGAGAAGGTAGCACAGAAGTGGGTCTGTTGATAGTGTGTGGTTACTGCCCTTTGCTCCACAAGAAACTAAATAAGTCAAGTATGTCAGGTTGAATGTTAATCATGAGTCCAAGTCTTTATGAAATCATCTCTAGATCAGGATGCCTTCATAAATGCAATGAAGGAGAACTGGCTTGTTGCAGGAGCTATTGAGTTAAGTGTTCTGTGCACACCGTGAGCTGTGCATTTCATCCGTTTTTATTGTGTTTCGATATTCCGATTTTTACAATGAATGATGATATCGTATGACAAGGAACAGTTGGCTGTGTTCACTTTCTGTGCGGTTTCACCTTATGTCTTTTGGCGTATGCTGAGACTGCTATGATGGGGTCTACAGCTACCTTTCTTTGTTTGGGAGATGAGATAGTAATTTGGATGATTCCACTGACATGGGCGGTTGAGCAATTATGGATTTTAATTCGTTTGCAGGGATACCAGGGCCTTCAATAACAATAACAATAACCATGAAGAAGAAATACCATCTACAGAATCCAGATCAACAACACTATTCATGAGCATAAATCTTACAGTGCATGAATAAGTCTTACAGTACGGGCACTGGAAATGAGGAGGTACAGAAAGATCTTGTGAATGTCTTATATAGATCATATCACCAATAAGAAAATGTGCAACAAAATTTAACAATCTACAGAGCGAATTAAAGATTAATTATCAAAGTTAAAAGAAAGAAAATTTAAATCGTTCGGACATGTTACAAGATTTACAGAACTGGCTAAGACCTTCTTGCGGGGTACAGTAGCAGGCTCAATCTCCCCCCACCCCCTTTCCATAGAATATATAAAGAAATAACAGATAAAATGGTTTGGCCACGTGACAAGCCAGAGAGATCAAAACACAACACAATGAGCCCTCAAGAACATTGCAAGAACACCAGACCCAAGGGTCGACCATGAAAAAGAAGGAACAGCGGATTATATTAGAAGCACCTGGAGACATAACAGCAAAACAAAATTTCTGTGATATCTCGAAAATTAAATCCTATCTATTCTCTGACATCAACATAAACAATTACTTCAATAACATCAACATGAACAATTACTTCAATAACATCAACATGAACAATTACTTCAATAACATCAACATGAACAATTACTTCAATAACATCAACATGAACAATTACTTCAGTAACATTAACATGAACAATTACTTCAATAACATCAACATGAACAACTACTTCAATAACATCAACATGAACAACTACTTCAATATCAAGAACACGAACACTGAATTGAACTCACGAAAGTGATCCCAATCTGAAGGCAGAAGCTGAAATTCAAACTGGTCAGGAATGCCTTTATGAAAGCAGGGTTTGGGGTTGGGTTCAAATCCTCCAGCAAGAATTCCACCACTCCACTCACGAAAGTATACATGGCCATCATGATCACGTATGACTGAAATATATGCAGGTTTAATAATCCATTAGTTTAACAAACTATATAGACCATAGTATTTTATTGTAAGGACTCTAAGAACATCACCTTTGAAATGATCCTACACAAGCAAACAATTTCCCCACTGTTTTGAACAACTAGACTTAGAGCTATGTAAACATGTTCTGAGCAGATCATTTTTTTTTGGCATGACAGTGTCAGAAGTACTGAGCGTTCATAGTAAAGGTCCCCTCCATGCCTTGCCAGTCATATGGGAACTGCTTGGTCTTGAGGCAAGACGCCGGCTTCAAGTTTTCAAATCCTGGCTGCACCAATTGGATTTTTATTTGTGATTTCTCTCTATGGCAAACCACCCCTGGTCTCAGCAGTGAGACCTGGCTTGAAACATCAATTACTCATCGACGGAAAAAAATATGAGTACCTCTGAAGACAGAGTTATTTACCTGCGGCGAGGTACCCCTGTGAACACACAAATGCCAAGGAAAATTGGATTAACACGCAAAATTCAGTTCCTAGTCTCTAGGGTTTTCGTCAAAGTTAAAAGCTGGCAAACGCAACAAAAAAAAAAAAAAAAAAAAAAAATTATGGGGATATGATGTTAGTGATCTTATTTTTCTATGACCATTGCATATTTTTGGGTGATGTGTTCAGTATCATGCCAGACTGCCTTTATATCCCAAAAAAATCTCTGGTACCCATTTTTAGAGGCTGGGTGAACCCTGGAATCTTGTTGGATAAAATAAATTTCACTTCTGAGACTTGAACTCTAACCCTTCAGGTCAGGAAGCAAGTGTGCACTAACCACTCAGCCACTGAGACTCGTACTTGATCACACATGGTTTCTGTTCGTACTTGATCACACATGGTTTCTGTTAATTAAAATTGCACATAAAAATGTAATGTCCCATGACATAACTTATGCTGTAGGGAAATGAATATACAATTACACAATACCAGGTCATATCATTTGGAGGCGAGGTGGTCAGTGCTCTTCCTCATTGTGTAACAGTGGAGGTTAAAATTGGTAACAATGAGCTGAGTTCGAATGAGTGAAAGTCACAAGGAGAAAGTGGGAAAATTAGCTCAGACAGAACAACGGGTTTCCTGTGAATAGTGAGAGAGCTGAGTTAGAAAGAGGCAGAGGATTAAGAAGATTTATGATTGGCTGGAGGGCAAAGGGATATTCAAGATACAGGAAAAGTACGGTCAGACGAGAGGTGAAACTTGCTGTGTACAAACGGCTGGAGAGCTTGTCGCCGAGAGGTGGTAGGCATAGTGTTACGGTTACATGGTAGTATTGTAGTTAGGTTCAAGCAAGGAGTTCAACAATGATTTAAGTTTCATAAAGAGTTGTTCTGAAGTTTTTGTGACTTAGAGATAGTCCAAGAGTAGTTAGAGTGATAATAGTGCAGAAGTAAGTCTCGTGTTTAAAGTCAAGGCAGTTTTGTGTTTGGACTATAGTTTAGTTTCCAGTTACGTATGAAGTAGATTTTTCAGTATGGACAATCAGAGTGTGAGAGTGAGGAAGGCATGACTGTAATGAAAAGTGCATGCGGTGTATTGTATGTGTGAACAGCCAAGCGCAAAGTAAGTCACTGGCTTTTAATTTGTTGAGTGACTTGACAAGTGTCAGATAATAAACTCAAGTCATATTTTATGAGTAGACTTTTGAACAGTGCATTATGTCAGTGTTGTGGTTGACAAACAGCATAGTGACGAACGAACCTTAAAGTCGCGGAGAAGACGGAGTCCTCAGATTTATGTGGGGACATCAAAATGGAAAAATTAACGCGAAGTACGCCATTGGAAAAGATAACGAATGAAAGCGGTGCAAGTCCGGATAATTAAAGGGCTGATGGCAGAGTCCTATCAAATGCAGTAATCAAGAAACAAGTCCAGAGTCCAGTCAAGCAATAGCTCTTGATGCTGACAGAGAGTATATCAGGTGGCTAGATTAAACGGGCAGTGACACAGTACTACAGAGGGTGGCTGTTGTCCTGTCCCGATTGTTAGTTTTTCACCTTGGAGAGCAGTGCACGTAAGGGCGGGTTACCAAAAGGCTCGCACGAGATATTAATTGAGAAATTGACATTGCATTGATAGGCCATTGGTTGCCGCTATCGTTACAAGCATTCAAGTAGAAGGATAAGCAAACGACGTCTATTGCTGATACATGGAAATATTATGTGACGTCTCTTTATGACATTCACGTTTGCAGATTAAATGTCAGCAGCCCACAGCTGATGGCTTGTGCCAGAATCGGTTAACAAGAACCATCCAGACCCTGCTCCACCTCTCAATGGTGCCTCCAGAAACAGATTAACCTGTCTAGTCTGGCCAAGTGAGTAAGGATCTAAAAGGGAAGACAACCCGGTACTCAGAATAACATGCTGAGGTCGGATGTGTTGGGACGAACGGCGCAAATATCAGTTATACTGCAAACCACAACATAACATACCACACGCCACATAACGTTCTTTTAAGGGCAGATGATGAAGAGGTGTACTCCTTTAGTCATCGAGCGAACGCAAGTAAGCAAACAAATGTTTAGTGGCTCAAAAATACTTTGTGCAGCTCTTACCTGGCATCATGGGGTCAATGCCTTCCTGTGGTTTGGTGACTAGATAATAATGCTCACATGAGTATAAAGGAGCCTTAACCACTTTGGGATATGTCTTCTTGCCAACTGCCCTGGCCCACTGTAATAGTAAATTCAACAAATTAATACCAGAAGCTATGATTATATCAGAGTTATGTACCATGCATGCCTTAACAGGCAACTAAGTAAGGTCTTGATCAGATGTGGATCGTTAATCCTGGTATGGCAACAATAGATCATCTGGCTCATTTCTACGATATTTAGATTAAAGAACTTTTGCTTAGCATTTTCTTCCAGCTATGAGAACTTTTGCTTAGCACTTTCTTCCTGCTATGAGAACTTTTGCTTAGCACTTTCTTCCAGCTATAAGAATTTTTGCTTAGCATTTTCTTCCAGCTATAATAATTTTTGCTTAGCACTTTCTTCCAGCTATAAGAACTTTTGCTTAGCACTTTCTTCCAGCTATAAGAACTTTTGCTTAGCACTTTCTTCCTGCTATGAGAACTTTTGCTTAGCACTTTCTTCCAGCTATAACAATTTTTGCTTAGCACTTTCTTCCAGCTATAAGAACTTTTGCTTAGCACTTTCTTCCTGCTATAAGAATTTTTGCTTAGCACTTTCTTCCAGCTATGAGAACTTTTACTTAGCACTTTCTACCAGCTATGAGAACTTGTGAGAGAATTTATGGCTGACTAATGAAGGCTTCTTCCTCTTCACTTCCTTTTGTATCCAGCCATTCAGGTGTCGAGGGAGATTCATAGTTTAGTTTCTTGCCCTTCTGGCAGCTTCAGCCATTGTCAGTCGATGTTGTTGTAGCATTTCTTTGATGTTGTTGATCCATCTTACTTTGTGTCTGCCTCATATTTCTCTGTTCTCCTCTTTTGGTACATATTTCGTTTGGTAAGGAATCACGCTGCATTCTTTCCAGATAGGCGAACCAATTTACGAATTAAGGCTGCATTTTTTTATATATTAAAATGTTGGTGACCAACTGATAAGAGCACTCACATGCTGATCAGGTGGTTCAGATCATACAAGATATGTGGCAGTTAATTTTTGTAATTACCAACATGACTTTAAGGCTTAATCTAACCTAAGAAAACTAGTACTAGAAAAGAGGGAATAATAGAACAAAGAAGTATGTGTTAGCACTCGGAAAAATTGACAGACAAACAACAATAGAAAAAAACGAAGAACAATATATGGTCCGAAGTGGGATCGAACCCGTACTCAGTGGCACCGCGCCTTGCCACGAGAAGCCGAACGCTTGGCACACTGCCACACAGCCAACTAAAAAGTTGGCTATTGCAGCAGTGTCTAATTGTCTTTTCTTTACTATAACCAGGTGACCAAATGTAGCTTGCTGTGAGGAGCACTCTTTTCTTTACTATAACCAGGTGACCAAATGTAGCTTGCTGTGAGGAGCACTCTTTTCTTTACTATAACCAGGTGACCAAATGTAGCTTGCTGTGAGGAGCACTCTTTTCTTTACTATAACCAGGTGACCAAATGTAGCTTGCTGTGAGGGGCACTCTTTTCTTTACTATAACCAGGTGACCAAATGTAGCTTGCTGTGAGGAGCACTCTTTTCTTTACTATAACCAGGTGACCAAATGTAGCTTGCTGTGAGGAGCACTCTTTTCTTTACTATAACCAGGTGACCAAATGTAGCTTGCTGTGAGGGGCACTCTTTTCTTTACTATAACCAGGTGACCAAATGTAGCTTGCTGTGAGGAGCACTCTTTTCTTTACTATAACCAGGTGACCAAATGTAGCTTGCTGTGAGGAGCACTTTTTTCTTTACTATAACCAGGTGACCAAATGTAGCTTGCTGTGAGGAGCACTCTTTTCTTTACTATAACCAGGTGACCAAATGTAGCTTGCTGTGAGGAGCACTCTTTTCTTTACTATAACCAGGTGACCAAATGTAGCTTGCTGTGAGGAGCACTCTTTTCTTTACTATAACCAGGTGACCCAACAGAGTAAAGATTCAGTTGTTATTTTATTTTAGACTTTAGAAACAAATATGATTATATCACAATTTGGAAGTAGTGGTTGTTAAGTGAACTGGACTACTAAGGACAAGAGGTCAGGTTCGCTCCTGATCAATGGCTTCCAGGTTCACTCAGTCTTAATTAAGTGTCAGTTATTTTCTGGGGGCCTCGGTAGCCTAGTTGGGAAAACCACCCGACTGGACTACCGATGTTCGGACAACCCGTGTTCGATTCCCACTAGAAGCAGTGCGAGTTGTACTCGTGGTTGGAAAAAAAAAAATACCCCCACGGTCGACCCAGCCGTTGGCAGAAATGGGTACCAGGGTATTACCCTGGGAAGGTGAGGAATGTCGCTTCACATCTGAGTTTCGATGCTTGAGGTTACACTATACAGAAATCTCCGAACATTTCTGGATAGGCCGCCAAGCACATATGTGTGTAAACTCGCGTACTAAGACGCCGATTCAAGTCTCGAACTTTACCTTTACCTTTATTTTCTGGAGAAAATAAAAAGACACCACTGGTCCTCAAAATAATGTGCTGAAGGTCTATTTAAAAAGATATGCCACTACCATTGTATTCCCTGTGTGTTACTATGCAGTGCGATGAGGCTCTTTCTTTTTTTCTCTATCTACAATTTTAAATGATAATCTGACAATTTGTAGACAGAAGTTACCTCTGCTTGATCACCCAGCTCCTTATCTAACCCAACCACTTGTCTAACCCAACTCCTTGTCTCTCTCCTTGTCTAACCCAACTTCCTTTCTCTCCTTGTCTAACCCAGGCCCTTGTCTAACTCAACTTCTTATCTAACCCAACCCCTTGTCTGACCCAACCCCTTATCTAACCCAACCCCTTAACTAACCCAACTCCTTGTCTCTCTCCTTGTCTGACCCAACCCCTTGTTTAACCCAACCCCTTGTCTGACCCAACCTCTTGTCTAACCCAACCTCTTGTCTAACCCAATCCCTTGTCTAACCGAATCCCTTGTCTAACCGAACCCCTTGTCTAACCCAACTTCTTGTCTAACCCAACCCCTTGTCTAACCCAACTTCTTGTCTAACCCAACTTCTTGTCTAACCCAACCCCTTGTCTAACCCAACTTCTTGTCTAACCCAACTTCTTGTCTAACCCAATCCCTTGTCTAACACAACCCCTTGTCTAACACAACCCCTTGTCTAACCCAACCCCTTGTCTAACCCAACTTCTTGTCTAACCCAACCCCTTGTTCAACCCAACTCCATACCAACACCTACCCCCTACCTCAAATTTGAAAATAATTTCACAGTTAGTAAAGTAACCTTTGTTTCTAGAAAAAACACTATGTTAGGAGCTGATGTATGAGACATCATTAAAGAAGTAGCTACTCAATGAGTGCTAGGAGTTGTAGTTGATTGGACATGAGTCATCATTAAAGAATTAGCTATTCAATGAGTGCTAGGAGCTGTAGTTGGTTGGACATGAGATATCATTAAAGAATTAGCTATTCATATGTGCTAGGAGCTGTAGTTGGTTGGACATGAGATATCATTAAAGAATTAGCTATTCAATGAGTGCTAGGAGCTGTAGCTGGTTGGGCATGAGACATCATTAAAGAATTAGCCATTCAATGAGTGCTAGGAGTTGTAGTTGGTTGGACATGACTCATCATTAATAAATTAGCCATTCAATGAGTGCTAGGAGCTGTAGTTGGTTGGACATGAGTCATCATTAAAGAATTAGCTATTCAATGAGTGCTAGGAGTTGTAGTTGGTCGGACATGAGCCATCATTAAAGAATTAGCCATTCATATGTATGTGCTAGGAGCTGTAGTTGGTTGGACATGAGATATCATTAAAGAATTGGCTATTCAATGAGTGCTAGGAGTTGTAGTTGGTTGGACATGAGCCATCATTAAAGAATTAGCCATTCATATGTGCTAGGAGCTGTAGTTGGTTGGACATGAGTCATCAATAAAGAATTAGCCACTCAATGAGTGCTAGGAGTTGTAGTTGGTTGGACATGAGCCAGCTGAAGGTCTACTTGGCCAAAACGTCGACTTTTGTTTTGTTAATTACCATGTAAAGCTGTTACCATACCACTTTTTTTCTTCTTTTTTTTTTTTAAAATCATCATTACCATCAGCTTTACAGCAGCTTCGCATCTCTATACATCTTGGTTCCTTTACTCCTTTACTAGCTCCATACTAAGTATTCCACTGCCGTTAAAGAGAGGTGGAGTTACATGTTGTGGTTCACTGATCCTGATACCAGCAATTAGCTATTCTATTCTATCCATGGAACCAGTTTTATTGCAGTCAGGAATTGCCCATATCCGCTCAACCACCACAGCATTTCCAAAAATGCATCAGTAAATTCTGGTGACAAGTAGCTCCATGCATGCCCTACTTGGAGGAACTAAAGAGGAAGGAACAGAAAATGATACCAAAATAAGGATATCAAAAGCAAGAGGAGCTCTTGTTGCACTAGGAAACATATGGAAGTCCAAAGAAATTAGGTTAAATACAAAATTAAAAATTTTCAACTCCAATATTAAGTCAGTCCTATTATATGGCTGTGAAAAATGGAGAACAACAAAATTGACAATCATGAAGACACAGACTTTCATTAATGGATGCTTACGCAGAGTAAAAGGATGGAAATGGCAGGACAAAATCACTAATATAGAATTATGGAAATGTACCAGTCAAATACCAGTAGATAAAGAAATACAGCGAAGACGATGGCGCTGGATAGGACACACACTGCGGAAGCTAACTGAGAGTATTACACAACAGGCCCTTTTTTTGGAATTCCCAGGGGAAAAGACAAAGAGGAAGACCAAGAAATTCTTGGAGAAGATAGATAGAAGCAGAGATGAAGATGATGGGGAAGACATGGAATGATCTTAAAAGAATGCCAAGAAACAGAACGACTTGGAAAGTGTTTTTTGAAGAACTATGCTCCACAGGGAGCTGAAAGGTAGAAGAAGAATGCCCTACTCGATTGCACAGATGATGATACCAAACCTCCTTAGTCACCTCCTATGACAAGCATGGCAGGTAAAAGTAGCCATATTCTTTTCTCCCCTCACTGTGGAAGCCTGGTGTGGCACCTGCCAAGCACTTTACAATGTGCAATGTCTTTAAACAATGGAGATATATTTCATGAAGGGATGATTCCCATTAACACACATGACATAAGGCTGACACTATCTATCTATTGACCTTTTGAGCCGTAGCTGGCCCATAGGGCATAGACCAAGATACTCCTTCTCTTATCTGAATTTTCGTTCTAGCAGTTTTAAATTCTTTTAAAGATATTTGATCAAATCTCGCCATTTGTCTCTGTTCTGTGCAAGCAGCTCTATCTCATTGAGGGAGCCAATTCCTGCTGCTCTTGCCTCTCTCATCAATGTTCTTCTCAGTGTCTCTCTGTGTCTTCCTCTTTTCCTTTTACCTGTTGTTTCCCACATGAGGGCTTGCTTTGCTATTCGATTATTATCTCTTCTCATCACATGTCCAACATATGACCATCGTCTTTTCTTGATTACTGAAGATATTAGTGGTTGATTGGCGATTTCTCTAATTTCCTCGTTTGTTTTGAATTTGTTCCACAAAGCCTGACACACCTAACCATAAAACACCAGGAAATGATAAGGCAGATAAATTAGCTAAGAGATGATCCAGACATACAGAATTTCACACTGACAGCTCTTTAAACAGAGTCAAACAAATCATAAAGTCCAACAGTAGAGAAGATTATCTGAATGGATGGGCCATGAGAAAAACAGGGAGAGAACTTTTTAAATACATGATGAGGCCAAACTCCCTTGAAAACATTAACAATCTTAAAAGAAGAAACCAGGCCACCATCTTCAGACTGATAACCAGTAACGTATCACTGAACAATCACATCAAAAGAATACAACAAAACCAAACTGCAGCATGTCCAGTCTGTGAACACCCACATGAAACAGTAGAACATCATCTTTTTGACTGTCCAAAGCTCACTGACGTCAGAGCAATTCAACTTCCTCAAAGACCTGATAAATGAAACACCTTGTACGGAACAAGAGAACTCATAAAATGACCTGCAGATATCATTACAAGGAATTGGGCTGAAGGTCATGAGCTCACATGTTTATGGATCCATAACAACAACAAGGGATGATTCGTAAACAAACAAAAAATGAAATCAGCAAGAAAACTAAAAGCAATCAATATTAAATAGATCTGGATCCTGAATAATCACAACACTGACATCAACTCAAGGTTTCAAAAATGAAATAGTTGGAGAAGAATATCTAAAAGGTATCAGTTAGGACACACAACCATGTGATTCAAGAAACCTTTTAAGAGACATGTGAAACAGTCAAATGGTTCAATCAAAATACGCAGCGTGGAAAAAATATCTACCACAAAGAAATAAATGGAAGTTTAAATAACAAGAAATAAGATCTCCTAAGAAAGTTAGAAAAAATCAGGAAGAAGATTATTTTAGATATCTATTTATAAATCATGGATATAATTTAAACTAAACAAGAAAAGAAGACTTTTAGAACGTTATTATGTCAATCTCTAGAGAAATCTAATACCTTACAGGAGAGAGAGAAAGTTTATGATAATAATTGAATTTTTATATTTAACAAATGTACGTATGTGTAAGGTACAAGATTTTTTGTTTTTAATCCATGGACAAATTAGTTAAGGAGATGTATAAACTCGAGAGGCACAAAACTTTCCTGACCTGTCCAGCACAGTTGACAAAATAATCACACTTTATATTGCCATTAGAAGTCTCCACAACAGTCACTCGTCCGTTTTCGGTTATCACTTTTTGTACGGCAACACCTTCAAATATCTTGACACCTGAAATTAATGTCAGTGGTAATCATGATGGGAACTAGAACTTTGCATCTCCCTTGACAACTGAACAGGTACATGAGGAAGTGAAGATAGACAGAAAGAAAGAAAGAAAGAAAGAAAGAAAGAAAGAAAGAAAGAAAGAAAGAAAGAAAGAAAGAAAGAAAAAGAAAGGAAGGAGGGAGGAAGGAAGGGAGGGTGGGAGGAAGATAGGAAGGAAGGAAGGAAGGAAGGAAGGAAGGAAGGGAGGGAGGGAGGAAGGAAGGAAGGAAGGAAGGAAGGAAGGAAGGAAGGAAGGAAGGAAGGAAGGAAGGAAGGAAGGAAGGAAGGAAGGAAGGAAGGAAGGAAGGAAGGAAGGAAGGAAGGAAGGAAGGAAGGAAGGAAGGAAACATGGACATACAATATAGACAGCTTCATGGAGAACGCAAAATTAAAACCATTTGCACAGGAGCAAATAAAAGTTTAAATTAAGTTCAATATGAACATACAATGAAGAGGTAGGGTAACAAGTATGTTCATCATCCTCCAATAGAGCCATCTTAGATGGCTAGGCCACTTGTGCTGAATGCAGGATGGACAAATTCCCAAAGACATCCTATATGGAGAGACAGCCTTTGGTAAAACATACAAAGGATGACCCATTCTACACTAAAAAGATATCTGTAAATGTGACATCATCAAGTTCCGGGCCTATTGACATAGGTGATCATGTCTCTCCACAACTTTCGATCTCGACAGTTATTTATCATTTCTGTTGTTGACCTTCTGCCTAGCCATTCTCTTAAGCTGTCTGATATCTTTTCTATTTGCTTCCCTCTATCTCTTCATCCCTCAATTTTCCCAGTTGTTACAATATATTCCAGTTGTTCTCTTCTCATTGCATTGCCAAAAAATGATGATTGTTTCTTCCTAATATTGGAAATTAGCTCTCTTTTTGCTTTGGCCTCTTTCAGAACATTTTCATTACTCTTCTTAGTTGTGACATAAGAGCTCTTAATATAAATATAACTAACTGGGAGGAGTTTTGTTTGTAAAGACATATTAAGTTCAAAGGGAGCTGGCTTGAAAGCTTGTGAATGTAACTTAAGAAAACTGGTCTACTCTAGATGCACACAAAGAAAGAAAAAAACACAACTTCTCGAATAAGTCTGTATTTCCCCACAGTCTCTCAAGTCTAACAAGATCCTAAAGTAAGTAAAGTAAAGGTTCCCTCCATGCCTTACTAGTCGTATGGGGAATATGGTGTTAGTGACCATATTTTTCTATAACTACGGCACATTTTTGGGTGATGTGGTTGGTATCACGCCAGGCCGCCTTTACTTCCCAGAAAAATCTCTGGTACCCATTTTTAGAGGCTGGGTAAACCCCGAAGCTTTGTCAGTCCGAAAAAAAAAATCCGCCACTGCTGGGGATCGAGCCAGGACCCTTCTGGTCAGAAAGCGAGCACACTAACCACTCAGCCACCGAGGCTCTCATGATCCTACTAATACTATAAACATATTCCTTTACAGAGAAAAAATAACAGACAGCTTAGAATGGCTTGGCAGAAGGTCAACAACAGAAATGATAAACAGCTGTCAAGATCAAAAGTTGTGGTGAGACATGATCACCTATGCCAGCAGCCCCGGTACTTGATGATGATGATTCCTTTACAAATTGAAGAATAAAACCATTAGAGACATACAAAAGCAATAAATAAAATGGTGTGCCCACATGAAGAGGTGTCTTGTGATTATATGGAACACAAGGCATAAACAATAAGTGGTGAAGTCAGCTGATCTGAGCGGCAGACAAAGTAATAGAATAAGACTATTTATACGCCGTTGATTTAATTTATAGGGTCTGCTGGGAGAACTTATCAAACCAGGGGAGCCTATAGACCCTGAGAACAAAGTCTGCTTGTCTAATGCAGTTGCAACAAGGTGTTCAGGTTAGGATTTCTATTCACCCCAGACTGACAGAAACAATTTTTGTACCATCTCTATTGTTCTTTCCAGTCAAAGGCAGCAGGACAGACATTCTAGATTTTTCAAATCCAATTGGGGACTGGTTGGTCTCGAGGCAAGACGCCGGCCTCGAGACAGAGAGGTTGTGGGTTCAAATCCCGGCTACACCAGTCGGGATTTTTATTTATGATTTGTCTCTGCGGCAACCACCCTTGGTCTCAGCAGAGAGGCCAGGCTTAAAACGTCAATTACTCATCAACGGATAAAATATGAGTACCTCTGAAGTCGGAATTATCTGCTTGTGCGGCAAGGAACCCCTGTGCAAACAGCTGCCAGGGAAAAATGGATTAACACACAAAACTCAGATCCTAGTCTCTAGGGACTTCGTCAGAGATAAAAGCTGACAAACGAAAAAAAAAAATCCAATGATCTTTGCTATCAGACTTTGCAGCGGATCCAAGTTAGATTTTTCAAGATATCCCTGTTCCGAATGAGCCTCAACCTTGACATGGGAGCTGAAGCCTGCCTGCTGTTTTTGCTCCTCACATCAGCTTTCTTTTTAGTGTTTCTGTAGGGCAACTTCTTTTTTGTGCTACATCCTGTGAACAAAATACCATCGGGGTTTAAATTTTTTAAAAATTCCACTCGATATTGAATGCCACTTCTATTATCCACATCTGTGGCAAACAGTAGGTGGCCAGGTTGTTCTCCATTAATATTTAGTGGTCTTAAAAAATCCAGTTGCACATAATTTACACTTTATGACAGATTTATTTACCTTTTGCTTTTGCCAACCTTGCCAAAACATTGCATACGTCAGGAGCTGTCACAACTCCATCATGGGGAAGCCACATAGCACCCTATTCACAAATTTGTTGACATTAAACATTGCCAAAGGCCATATATATATATATATATATATATATATATATATATATATATATATATATATATATATATATATATATATATATATATATATATATATATATATGTATATATACACATCAGTGGGTGAATTAATTAAGAGCAGAAATGAAAAAAAATATATGGAAAAAATACAAAAAAACGGTACGGTGAAAGCTTTACGTAATATGTGCACAACACAAATTAGAACAACATTTTGGCTCAATAGGCCTTCAGCAGGAACAAACATACAACACATACACAGATATGTATCATTATCATCATCATGTGCTATACCGGTTGGCGTAGGCGATCATGTCCTTCCACAATCTTCTATCTACAGTGCATCGTATCAGTTCTGTTGTTGACTGTTTTCCATGCCATGACACCAAGCTATTCAGTATTTTCTCTCTTTGTTTGTCATGATTATTCTAGGAAATATAAGAAGGTAGTTTGCTATTCCTTTCCTTCTTGGCAGTGACTGTACTTGTCACAGATCACATTCATTGTCTCTATACATGAGATCCTCTGCCTGCCATCATGGAGTCGGGACCATAACCGACACTACTACTTGGCTGCTCTCACAACACCATCCACCACCTGCTCCAATGGCTTCACATAACCCTGAAAGGGGGTGGGCTAAACAGGAGCTCCACCTTGCCCAAGGGTGTCCCGAAGACTAGCGGAGGAAAGGAGACGTCTTACTCCTCCTTTGGTAGGGCAAAACTCTACCCCGCTAACCCAGATATGTATACAAAATAAAAAATAATTAATTTTTAAAAAATGTTGTACTAGAAGGAGAAATAGAAACAAAAATAAAATGTCTTCCCGTATATACCACTGTGGCCAGAAGGAAAATTAACGTTAGTGTGCATGGGGTACGTGTACATGCACCCAAGTGAAAATGTGCACACACAGCACTCATAACCAGAAGTTCCCACAAACTGGTCATGTTTTTACAGTGTTTTTATTGGCTTTACTGCAGCTTCACATTTCTATGCATTTCTTTGCTTTGACTCGAACCAATTAAGATGAAAAAAAGGGATAAAATAAAGAATTTGAAGGTAAATTGAATAATAATAGAGATAAAATAAAGAATTTGAAGGTAAATTGAATAATAATAGAGATCAAATATCTGGCATTAAATTAAGAGGATAAAATTAAGACAATTTTAGTTTTATGTTAAGAAGATTAAATAAAGAGGGGTTTTTGGTTTATATTAAGAGAAGTATTATATCTAACTGTGATAATACTAGGAGAAATATTGGATTCAAATTAAGGAAACTAAAAAAGTAAAGTAAAGTAAAGTAAAGTAAAGTAAAGTAAAGTAAAAGTAAAGTAAAAAAAAAAAAAAAGCTGGGGTGGAAATGGGAGATCATCCCTTGATTCCTAGTGGCATTTATGGGGAATATGTTCTTCTTCATCAATCAGATACTGCCATACATTTAGACCAGCAGAGGTCACAAACATGATGGTCCATTTAAGATCTTCACTGGTTTTCTATAGTTTGCATTCTATCTATTGACCTTTCGAGCTGTAGCCAACCCATAGGGTGTAGACCAAGATACTCCTCTTATCTGAATTTTTGTTCTAGCCGTTTTCAATTCTTTTAAAGATATCTTATCAAATCTCGCCATTTGTCTCTGTTCTGTGCAAGCAGCTCTATCTCATTGAGGGAGCCGAATCCTGCTGTTCTTGCCTCTCTCATCAATGTTCTTCTCACAGTGTCTATCTGGGTCTTCCTCTTTTCCTCTTACCTGTTGTTTCCCATATGAGGGCTTGCTTTGCTATTCGGTTATTACCTCTCCTCATCACATGTCCAACATATGACCATCGTCTTTTCTTTATTACTGAAGATATTAGTGGTTGATTGGCGATCCCTCTAATTTCTTCATTTGTTTTGAATTCGTTCCACGCTATACCAAGTATTTTCCTTAGGCATTTACTTTCGAATGCGTTCAACTTTGTTTCTATATCTCTTGTTGTTTTCCAGCTTTCACACGCATACGTAAGGGTTGATAGTTTGCATTGCAGGATTGTTACTGTGGGCATTGTTGTGCTCTTAGGGTGTTGAGAATTCTGTAGTCTTGTAGGATATGCTCTTCAGTCTGGATGCTCCACAATTGCATGTTGCAAAGTCACTGAGTCCCATCCTGTTTAGATGTGCTCTGAGTCCCAGTCGCCTGATCTGAGTCTGAAGATCTTAGTCTACTCAGATCTGCTGAGTAGGCTAAGATGGGAATATGGTTGGTGTGACATAATCCTTCCATTTTTATGGCTGATTTAGTCAGTTTTACATCAGGTAGTCCAACAATTCCTGGCTGATTTAGTCAGTTTTACATCAGGTAGTCCAACAATTCCTGGCTGATTTAGTCAGTTTTACATCAGGTAGTCCAACAATTCCTGGCTGATTTAGTCAGTTTTACATCAGGTAGTCCAACAATTCCTGGCTGATTTAGTCAGTTTTACATCAGGTAGTCCAACAATTCCTGGCTGATTTAGTCAGTTTTACATCAGGTAGTCCAACAATTCCTGGCTGATTTAGTCAGTTTTACATCAGGTAGCCCAACATTCCTGGCTGATTTAGTCAGTTTTACATCAGGTAGTCCAACAATTCCTGGCTGATTTAGTCAGTTTTACATCAGGTAGTCCAACAATTCCTGGCTGATTTAGTCAGTTTTACATCAGGTAGCCCAACAATTCCTGGCTGATTCAGTCAGTTTTACATCAGGTAGTCCAACAATTCCTGGCTGATTTAGTCAGTTTTACATCAGGTAGCTCAACAATTCCTGGCTCATTTAGTCAGTTTTACATCAGGTAGCTCAACAATTCCTGCTCATTTAGTCAGTATTACATCAGGTTGCTCAACAATTCCTGGCTGATTTAGTCAGTATTACATCAGGTTGCTCAACAATTCCTGGCTGATTTAGTCAGTATTACATCAGGTTGCTCAACAATTCCTGGCTGATTTAGTCAGTATTACATCAGGTAGCTCAACAATTCCTGGCTGATTTAGTCAGTATTACATCAGGTTGCCCAACAATTGCTAGCTGATTTAGTCAGTATTACATCAGGTAGCCCAACTATTCCTGGCTGATTTAGTCAGTATTACATCAGGTTGCTCAACAATTCCTGGCTGATTTAGTCAGTATTACATGAGGTAGCCCAACTATTCCTGGCTCATTTAGTCAGTATTACATCAGGTTGCTCAACAATTCCTGGCTGATTTAGTCAGTATTACATCAGATCAAACAATTCCTAGCTGATTTAGTCAGTATTACATCAGGTAGCCCAACAATTCCTGGCTGATTTAGTCAGTATTACATCAGGTAGCCCAACAATTCCTGGCTGATTTAGTCAGTATTACATCAGGTAGCCCAACAATTCCTGGCTGATTTAGTCAGTATTACATCAGGTCCCCCAACAACTCCAGAGAAAATCTCTGGTACCAATTTTCAGAGGTTACATTAGTTCTAAAGCTGCGCCAGTCTAGAAAAAATTTTGCTGCATTTTGGAATTGAAATCATCTAGAAAAAAATTTGGCACATTTTAGAATTGAAATAATCTAGAAAAAAAATTTGGCACATTTTAGAATTGAAATAATCTAGAAAAAAAATTGGCACATTTTAGAATTGAAATAATCTACAAAAAAATTTGGCACATTTTAGAATTGAAATCATCTAGAAAAAAATTTGCCATGTTTTGGAATTGAAACCAGACTCTCGTAAAAAATAGATGAGCACATTAATTACTCTGCAACAACAATTTCCTTGAAAATTAAATGACAAAAAAAAAAATAATGGATGATAACAATTTACAGATTCCTAGATTTCTTAGCAAATTTCCACCCATTTATTAAAATATATATACTATTTCTACATCCTTTGGGGGAATCGCCTATGATGGGATTCAAACCTAGAGCCTCTTTGTCAAGAGGTTGATTTCTTACTTCTAGACTACCTATTAGGTATTTAGGTTAGCGGGGTAGAGTTCTGCCCTACCAAAGAAGGAGTAAGACGTCTCCTTTCCTCCGCTAGTCTTCGAGACACCCTTGGGCATAGTGGAGCTCCCTTTAAGCCCCCCTATAAGGGTTATGTGAAGCCATTGGAGCTGGTGGTGGATGGTGTTGTGGGAGCAGCCGACAAGTAGTGACGGTTATGGTCCCCGCACTGCGATGGCAGGCAGAGGATCTCATGTATAGAGACAATGGCTGCGATCACCAACTAGTACAGTCACTGCCAAGAAGGACAGGAATGGCAAACTACCTTCTTATATTGCCTAGACTAATCATGACAAATCACAACTTAATATCTACAGCTAACGACGTTAATGGGGACGCCACCTCGTCTGGTAGGGAGCATCATGTCCTACAGGTGACACCAGATCGTCATTAAGCTACTGTATGCAAGATCAAAAATATAGAGACACTAGCATTTCATAAAATTAAAAATATCTTATGCAACAAATCTATGTCAATAGTTAACACTGAGAAAGAGTTCATCAGTGCTATATAAAACCAATTCTGACCTATGGAAGCGAATCATGGACAGTATGAAGAAGAATGTTGAAAGTTCCCTGGACAGCTAAAAAGACCAATGAGGAAGTTCTCAAAGAGGCCAACACAAAAAGACAGCTCCTAAAAAAAATCAGAAAGAAACAATCAACATTTTTCGGGCGCATCATGAGAAGAGGAAAGTTGGAATACTTGGTTACAACTGGCAAAATAAAAGGAAAGAGAGATCGCGGACGACAAAGAGAAAAAATACTGGATAGCTTGGTGTCATGGCATGGAAAACAGTCAACAACAGAACTGATATGATGCACTGTAGTTAGAAGATTGTGGAAGGACATGATCGTCCATGCCAACCGGTACGGCACATGATGATGATCATGAGACTACCTATACCCACACATCATCAATAATGTGCTGACATTATGGCAAAAACATTGTAGGCACTAATATCAGTTTACATTCTCATCAATGATACCTTTAACGAGCAGTAGACTTCTGGTTGGTAAAACTGTCAAATCAGGTTCAGAATTAGTTGCATTTTTGTTGCAGTGTGGTTTCAAGTAATTCTTTCTGGTTTTAATTTTTGTTGTGGTGTGGTGTGGTTTCAAGTAATTCTTTCTGGTTTGGATTTTTGTTGTAGTGTGGTTTCAAGTAATTCTTTCTGGTTTGAATTTTTGTTGTAGTGTGGTTTCAAGTAATTCTTTCTGGTTTGGATTTTTGTTGTAGTGTGGTTTCAAGTAATTCTTTCTGGTTTGGATTTTTGTTGTAGTGTGGTTTCAAGTTTGGATTTTTGTTGTAGTGTGGTTTCAAGTAATTCTATCTGGTTTGGATTTTTGTTGTAGTGTGGTTTCAAGTAATTCTATCTGGTTTGGATTTTTGTTGTAGTGTGGTTTCAAGTAATTCTATCTGGTTTGGATTTTTGTTGTGGTGTGGTTTCAAGTAATTCTATCTGGTTTGGATTTTTGTTGTAGTGTGGTTTCAAGTAATTCTATCTGGTTTGGATTTTTGTTGTAGTGTGGTTTCAAGTTTGGATTTTTGTTGTAGTGTGGTTTCAAGTAATTCTTTCTGGTTTGGATTTTTGTTGTAGTGTGGTTTCAAGTAATTCTTTCTGGTTTGGATTTTTGTTGTAGTGTGGTTTCAAGTAATTCTTTCTGGTTTGGATTTTTGTTGTAGTGTGGTGTGGTTTCAAGTAATTCTTTCTGGTTTGGATTTTTGTTGTAGTGTGGTTTCAAGTAATTCTTTCTGGTTTGGATTTTTGTTGTAGTGTGGTTTCAAGCAATTCTTTCTGGTTTGGATTTTTGTTTGTGGGGACAGCAATTGTTTGATCGCATTCACCTGACAATGAAATCAACGTGGTTTTAGCACCCATGCACTAATCACAAGTACAATTCACACTGCTTCCAGCAGGAATCAAACTCAGGTTGCCCAAACATCGGTAAGGTAGCCCCGTCTGGTGGTTTTCCCATCCTGACCATGGAATGTAGTAGAACGGTACCAGGTCTTGGTTTTGCCCTGGGACAGGATGTGTGATCCGTGTTTAACTAAAATTTACCACCGGCCGGACTGCAGTAAAATCAAGTGTTTCACGCTTGACTTCATTTATTGGTATGACGATTCATGAGGCAAGCTCACTAAGAAGATGAAGACAGATCTGGTCTGAAAGCGATAGAACACAACAACAACAAAAATCACTTTAACAATTTGCCTGAGAGCAAAATGACACAGCAAAGATGATGACAAATTTGATCTATTGACAAAAAAAGGTCCTCAATATAATAACATCAATAAATCTTAATTGAAAATACTAAAGTTAAGTTACCATGGTAACGATGAAATCATGTGTTAACTAAACTAACCTCTAGATCGTCTGTGTAGATCAAGGGGCATAACTTCTTGGCTTCAGATGGCGTTATAACATGTGTCTCAACCCCAGCAGTTCTGCATTTTGGGAACATCGAATGAAAGAGCATTTTACCGTTCCGTCAGTGTTAACTTTCAACAATCATTTTACTGTTCTTTCATTTTTAGTATTTAACAATCATTTAACTGTTCTGTCAGTCTTAACTTTCAACAATCATTTTACTGTTCTTTCAGCTTTAGCATTTAACAATTATTTTACTGTTTTGTCAGTTTTAGCATTTAACAATTATTTTACTGTTCTGTCAGTCTTAACTATCAAAAATTATTTAACTGTTCTGTCAGTCTTAGCATTCAACAATCATTTTACTGTTCTTTCAGTTTTAGCATTCAACAATCATTTTACTGTTCTGTCAGTTTTAGCATTTAACAATTATTTTACTGCTCTGTCAGTTTTAGCATTTAACAATCATTTTACTGTTCTGTCAGTTTTAGCATTTAACAATCATTTTGTTAAATAATGTAAAGACAGATCTTGGAAAGGTTCTGGCAAAAGCAACATACAAAGAATTAGACAACAAAGTGAAAAGTTCGGCAAGAAGAGATACAAGAGCTTATATAGACAACTTGGCAGAGAAAGCAGAGACAGCTGCAATTACAGGAGACAGCAGAACTCTTTATACTGTACAAAAGATGCTGACAAACACCTATACATCCAGTGGAACACCAATTCTAGACAAATCTGGATTAATGCTAACAACAAGCGCAGACATAAAAGCCCGTTGGGCGGAACACTTCAAAGAAATTCTTAACCGTCCACTACCTCACAGTTTAATAGATTTTGAAGCTGAAACACCAGCAGCAGAATTAGATGTAAATTTAGATGACTTCACCTTGAGTGAAATAGAAACCACCTTAAAGCTAATGACCAATAACAAGGCTGCTGGAGAGGATAAGTTAACAGCTGAGATCCTAAAGGCAATTGATAGCCATAATTTAATACATCTCCAAAAAATGTTCAACATCATTTGGAAAACAGAGAAGACGCCTCATAAATGGAAAAAAGGAATCATTGTTAAGATCCCAAAAAAGGGCAATCTTAGAGATTGTAACAATTGGAGAGGCGTGACACTTTTGTCAGTTGCCTCAAAATTATTCTGTAAAATCATCCTAAATAGAATAAAGGATTCAATAGATACAGTAATGCGTGAAGAACAGGCTGGGTTTAGAAAAGGGAGAAGCTGTCTTGACCACATTTTCACTCTACGACTTATATTGGAGGAACACATTGAAAAGCAAAAACCTTTTGTACTTAACTTCATCGACTTCAAAAAAGCATTTGATAGTATTCATAGAGATTCTTTGTGGAAAATTCTGAAGCAATATGGCTTACCATCAAAAATCATAAATATTATCAAAGACATGTATGATGGTTACACATGTGCAGTTCGAACAGAGGAAGGACTGAGCGAATGTTTCCCAATAGAAACTGGGGTTAAACAAGGATGTATTTTATCGCCCTTGTTATTTGGAATTGTTATGGACTTCATAATGAAGAAATGCTGCACTGGTAATAAAGGCATCGAATGGATACAAGGGGACCATTTGGAGGACCTGGACTTTGCTGATGACATAGTTCTCATCAGCAATCAGATAAAAACGATGCAGGAAAACACAAATGAACTATCATCAATAGCCAGCAAAATTGGGCTTGAGGTCAATCATGAAAAGACTAAAGTCATGAAAAGTTTAATTCCAACAAGTGACAAAATATACATGGAAAACAAACCAGTAGAAGAGATCGATCACTTCATCTATCTTGGAAGTCACATTGATCGAGAAGGGGATACGAGCAAAGAAATTAGAATCAGACTGGCTAAAGCAGCAATGTCTTTCAGAAGCCTTGAAAAGTTGTGGAAATCAAAACTCATTAGCACAAACACAAAACTTAGGCTATTCAAATCAAATGTACTATCAACCCTTACGTATGCGTGTGAAAGCTGGAAAACAACAAGAGATATAGAAACAAAGTTGAACGCATTCGAAAATAAATGTCTAAGGAAAATACTTGGTATAGAATGGAACGAATTCAAAACAAACGAGGAAATTAGAGAAATCGCCAATCAACCACTAATATCTTCAGTAATAAAGAAAAGACGATGGTCATACGTTGGACATGTGATGAGAAGAGATAATAATCGAATAGCAAAGCAAGCCCTCATATGGGAAACAACAGGTAAAAGAAAAAGAGGAAGACCCAGGGAGACACTGAGAAGAACATTGATGAGAGAGGCAAGAGCAGCAGGAATCGGCTCCCTCAATGAGATAGAACTGCTTGCACAGAACAGAGACAGATGGCGAGATTTGATAAAATATCTTTAAAAGAAAACTGCTAGAACAAAAATTCATATAGGAGAAGGTGTATCTTGGTCTACGCCCTATGGGCCGGTTACGGCTCGAAAGGTCAATAGATAGATAGAATCATTTTACTGTTCTGTCAGTTTTAGCATTTAACAATCATTTTACTGTTCTGTCAGTTTTAGCATTTAACAATCATTTTACTGTTCTTTTAGTTTTAGCATATAACAATCATTTTACTGTTCTACCAGTTTTAGCTTTCAACAATCATTTACTAAATTTATGAATGAACTAAGAACTCACTTTGCCACAGCATGTTTCCTCTTAAACTCAATGAGTCGATCCTTTGTCCTGGCAACATTCACACTGCCACACTGTTTCCAGCCTTAAAAGGAGAACACAATTGTTCTATTATCTTTCCAATGCTAAACACAATTGCCTTATTATCTTTCCAATGCTAAACACAATTGTTCTACTATCTTACCAATGCTAAACACAATTGCCTTATTATCTTACCAATACTAAACACAATTGCTCTATTATCTTCTTTCTATCTATCTATTGTCCTTTCGAGCTGAAGATGGCACATAGGGCAGAACCACAATCTCAAAAACAGAAACCTTGCATGCCAAAATGGCACAAATTGCAGAAATCACTGCTTCTAAAATCTATGGCTCTGTTTCCATAATAATACTTTTTACAATGACAGCTTGTCAAGCAATCGATCAACCTCCTTAGTCGTCTCTTATGACATGCCTGGAAGGTCACAGTGTCACTATTCTTTACTCCCTCATAATGAGGCCCAGGTAACACATGGGAAGCTATTATCTTACCAACATTAAACACAATTGCTCTATTATCTTACCAACATTAAACACAATTGCTCTATTATCTTACCAACATTAAACACAATTGCTCTATTATCTTACCAACATTAAACACAATTGCTCTATTATCTTACCAACATTAAACACAATTGCTCTATTATCTTACCAACATTAAACACAATTGCTCTATTATCTTACCAACCAAATCTATAAGCCACCACAATTTTATCATATTTATTCTAAGGTAAAGGTGTTCTATAGTACATGGTAGACAAAGAGCAAGATGGACTGACAACATCAGAGAAATACTGCAATAACAGCAATTGACAATGATTAAGGCAGCAAAAATGGCAAGAATTAGAACTTTGTATCTCCCTCTATCTTCTTCTTTCCTTCCTCATCTGCCTTTCAGCATCGAGGGGAGATATAATTTGCAGTCTTTTGCTCTTCTGTTTGCCTCTGCTGCTGTTATGTTTCCTAGTGTTTCTAATATTCCAGCGCCCTATCTTTTTCGTGGTCGACCCGTGAGTCTAGTGTTCTCACATTTGCTGAAGGCTCGTTGTGTTGTATTTTGATCTTTCTGCCTTGTCACATGGCCAAACTATTTTATCTGTTGTTTCCTTATATATTCTATGGCGGGGCTATTCCTAGCTTTTTTTCTCAGTTCTTCATTTCTGATATTATCTCTCAGACTGTTTCCTGACATTCGTCTAACACATTTCATCTCAGTAGAGGTTATTTTTCTTATTGTTCTTGCATCTAGAGTCCAGGTCTGGCATTGGTAGCACAACGCTGGGATGAAGATTGTATTGTATAGTGTTCATTTTGCCTCCAGAGTTATTTCCTTGTTGGACAATAATCTCCCTCTATAAAACAGGTAAATGAATTTAAATATCTTGGAACATTGTTAACCTCAGATGGTACATGTACAACAGAGGTGAGATGCAGAATGGCTCAGGCAAAAGCAGCTTTCCAAACAGTGAGGAAGATACTATGTGATCCATTTTTTGACAATAGAAACAAGGAAAAGAGTTCTTAGATGTTATGTAAAACCAGGTTTAAATTATGGATGTGAATCTTGGACAATAGGACAACAGACATGTAGTTTTACAGAAAAATGTTGAGAATACCATGGACAGCTAAGAAGAGTAATGAAAACATTTTGAAAGAGGCCAAAGCAAAAAGAGAGCTAATTTCCAATATTAGGAAGAAACAATCATCATTTTTGGCCATGTAATGAGAAGAGAACAACTGGAATATATTGTAACAACTGGAAAAATTGAGGGACGAAGAGATAGAGGGAAACAAAGAAAGAAAATACCAGACAGCCTAAAAGAATGGCTTGGGAGAAGGTCAACAACAGAAATGATAAATAACTGTCGAGATTGAAAGTTGTGGAGAGACATGATCACCTACGCCAGTTGGCCTGGTACTTGATGATGATGATATATTTCCTGCTGTTAAAATTGCTTTTTGCTATTCCTATTATATTGTTTATTTTTATCTGACATTTTCCATCACTTGTTATAACATGTTCAAGATAGCTATATTCTTGATCTATTTTCAGCTTCTTTCCATCAACTTTGATATCCACTTGTAGGTTTTGTGTGTTTTCTCTGCTTATAATCATAGTTTTAGCACTCGATGAATGAATGAATGAATAATGTTTAAATCTGACATCTCCATGATGTATTTAAAGATCTGTTCTTTCGAGACTTGCAGATACTGCATCTTAAATAATGAAATTAGAAAAGATCATAAATAATACGCAACATTTCTTCAAAGAAATGCCCTGCAAACACAAAAGTTACAGGTAAGACGGCTTGGTCATGTTTACAGAATGTAAATAGATTATTCATAAAAAAATATTGCAAAAAAACAAGAAATAAAAAATTCCTCTTTTATGACCCTTCCCAATGCTTTATTTAAAAGTACATAATAAAAATATGCTGAAAAAGAAGAAATAAAAGTCTTCTTTTATGACCCTTCCCAATGCTTTATTTAAAAGTACATTTAAAAAAAAACAATTTAGTCATGTCCTTTTGGTTGCTATTTCAGCTATTTGCTTTTCCATAGACTCAATTCAATTTTGTGAGCCATTATGTATGTTTTCATCTCATCACCATCATCTAGTTTGTTGGAATAATATGACTCACATGGCAGCTGATATTCTCTCTGTCCTACATGAGAAGTTCAACATTTCCAGCAGTCAATCTCAGTTCATTTAAGATATCTTGCAACATTCTTCTTCCAGGTCTTCCTCCCTCTCCTATCTGGAACTATGCCCTCCATAACTATCTTCACTAGTAAAAAAGTAAAGTACCCCTGTCACGCCAAGTGGCATATAGGGAATATGGTGTTAGTGACCATAAATTTTACAGACCTTCGGCACATGATTTTTGGGGTAATGTGGTCGGTATTACGCCCGTGCCGCTTTACTTTCCCAGAAAAAAATCTGGTACCCATTTAAGGCTGGGTGAACCCGGAAGCCGCCGGTTGGGATCAAACCCTACCTCTTGTCCTTTGTAGTCCAGTTCACTAACCACTGAGCTATCCCGGCTCCCTATCTTCACTAGGACATTATTATGTCATTTTATATGATAAAAATATGTTATATTCTTTGTTTTTATGTTCTTTATTAACCGGTTTTCTAGATTTTTATATTCTTGCAAGATTGGTGAGTTTCTTCTTTTCTCTGTCCATGGTATTCTGAGTAATTTTATGTAACATGTGCATTCTAAAACACTGATGTGTTTTTTTGAGTAATAAGTTACCCTCCCTCGGCCAGACTAGAATGGCTAGTCTGTTTCTAGGGGCACCACAAAGAGGTGGATTAGGATCAGGATAGTTCTGGTAACACGTGCATTCTAAAACACTGATGTGTTTTTGAGTGCACTTGTCAACAGTCCATGTTTGACAGCCATATGTTGCTAGTGTGAAAAACACAGGCTCATAAGTTTTGTTGTTATATCAATCCTTTGCCATATGTTGCACAGATGTTTTAATTGATGCATAGTTATGTTCAGCATTCATAGTTATGTTCAGCCTTCACAGTTATGTTCAGCCTTCACAGTTATGTTCAGCCTTCATCGTTATGTTCAGCCTTCACCGTTATGTTCAGCCTTCACCATTATGTTCAGCCTTCACCGTTATGTTCAGCCTTCACAGTTATGTTCAGCCTTCATAGTTATGTTCAGCCTTCATCGTTATGTTCAGCCTTCATAGTTATGTTCAGCCTACACAGTTATGTTCAGCCTTCATCATTATGTTCAGCCTTCACAGTTATGTTCAGCCTTCACCATTATGTTCAGCCTTCATCGTTATGTTCAGCCTTCACCATTATGTTCAGCCTTCACCGTTATGTTCAGCCTTCATCGTTACGTTCAGCCTTCATCGTTACGTTCAGCCTTTATCGTTATGTTCAGCCTTCATAGTTATGTTCAGCCTTCACTTGATCTCCTCTACAGTTTTCCCATCCTTTGTTATTAATGTTTACCGCTGGTTAAAACTATTGATTAAAATGTGGATCTAGATGTGATTATATTAACTAATGTTCTGCACTATTACAAACAAAAGCTTTCTTTAAATTTATTTAAGCAAGGAAACAGGGAACTAGACACCTTAATTAGATGGGAAGATAATATCAGACAGTGTCTGAGGGTGAAGGCATGAAACAGCAACACAGTTTAAAACTGTCAGTGACTCATAGTTGATGGCTTGCGCCAGGAACGGTGAACCAGAACTATCCTGATCCTAATCCACCTCTTTGTGGTGCCCCTAGAAACAGACTAGCCATTCTAGTCTGGCCGAGGGAGGGTAACTTATTACTCAAAAAAACGCCATGCTGAAAACAGATGTGTTAGGTCAAATGATGCAGATATTAGTTTTACTGCAAACAGCAACACAATACATATGTGTCCACATAAAGTCCTTTTTGGGGTGAATGGTGAAGAGGCATATTTCCTTAACCATTGAGTGAATATGAGAGAGAAAGAAAGAGAGAGACATATGAGAGGGAAAGATATGAGAGAGATATATAAGAGAGAGATGAGAGATAAAGATATAAGAGAGAAAGAAATTAGAGAGAATGAGAGAGAAAGAGAGGGAGAAAGAAAGATATGAGAGATGAGAGAGAAAGATATGAGAGAGAAAGAAAGATATCAGAGATGAGGGAGAAAGATATGAGAGAGAAACATATGAGAGAGAAAGATATTAGAGAGAAAGAAAGATATGAGAGATGAGAGAGAAAGATATGAGAAAGAAAGATATGAGAGAGAAAGATATGAGAGATGAGAGAGAAAGATATGAGAGAGAAAGAAAGATATCAGAGATGAGGGAGAAAGATATGAGAGAGAAAGATATGAGAGAGAAAGAAAGATATGAGAGATGAGAGAGAAAGAAATGAGAGAGAAAGAGAATTCCTGAAAATTTCAGACCGATAACAAGAAGACAAGGTAACAGATGAGTCTGGAACTTTCCCTGGCAACCAGACCTGAGTCTGGAACTTTCCCTGGCAACCAGACCTGATTATTAAAATAGTAAAAACAAAGTATTTCTTTAATCAAAGATTTGTAACCAATTTTTTGTTTCTTATCACAAAGAAACATCTTATACTGAGTATAATCATTCCCACATTGGGCTACCAGTGCCAAACATGGTCACTTACAACTGAAGAGTAAAGGATGCTTGTCACTACAGAGATGATGTTTGAGAAAAGTGCTTGGAGTGATCATAAAAGATAGAAATTAAGTCATAAGAGAAAGAACAGGCATTGAGCCAATCCTAAAGTAAAGGTAAAGGTAAAGTACGAGACTTGAACCGGCGTCTTAACACGCGAGTTTCCACCCATATGTGCTCGGCCGCCTATCTAGAAATGTTCAGATATTTCTGTATAGTGTAGCCTCAAGCATCGAAACTCAGATGCGAAGCGACATTCCTCACCTTCCCAGGGTAATACCCTGGTACCCATTTCTGCCAACGGCTGGGTTGACCGTGGGGGTATTATTTTTTTTTTCCAACCACAAGTACAATTCACACTGCTCCCAGCGGGAATCGAACACGGGTTGTCCGAACGTCGGTAGTCTAGTCGGGTGGTTTTCCCAACTAGGCTACCGAGGCCCCCAATCCTAAAGTACATACAGAAACAACAAATAAAATGGTTTGCCCATCTAAAAAAGAATGTTGCGTGATTCCATACCATACAAAGCATATATGAAAAGAGGAAAAAAAGAGAAAAGCAAGAGGCGAACCATAGTAAGATGAACCCACAATATGGACAGGATTGACATAGGCTCAATTGGAGAAGATTGCACAGAACCAACTCCATTGGTAGAGTGTGGTTGTAGTCCTTTACTCCTTGAAAAGCTGCATGTCAAGTCAGAGAAACACAGAAAATTCACTCATTTGGAAATTGAAAAAAATATATGTGTTGTGCAAACACAGAAAATTCACTCATTTGGAAATTGAAAAAAATATATGTGTTGTGCAAACACAGAAAATTCACTCATTTGGAAATTGAGAAATATACATGTTTTGTGCAAACACAGAAAATTCACTCATTTGGAAATTGAGAAATATACATGTTTTGTGCAAACACAGAAAATTCACTCATTTGGAAATTGAATAAAATATGTTTTGCGCAAACAGAAAATTCACTAATTGGGAAATTGAAAAATATATATGTTTTGTGCAAACACAGAAAATTCACTCATTTGGAAATTGAAAAATATATGTTTTGTGCAAACACAGAAAATTCACTAATTTGGAAATTGAAAAAAAATATATGTTTTGTGCAAACAGAAAATTCACTAATTTTGAAATTTCTGGAAAAATATATGTTTTGTGCAAACAGAAAATTCACTAATTTGGAAATTGAAAACATATGTTTTGTGCAAACACAGAAAATTCACTCATTTGAAAATTGAAAAACAAATATATGTTTTGTGCAAACACAGAAAATTCACTCATTTGGAAATTTCTGGGAAAATATATGTTTTGTGCAAACACAGAAAATTCACTCATTTGGAAATTGAAAAATATATGTTTTGTGCAAACACAGAAAATTCACTCATTTGGAAAATTGAAAAAAAAATATATGTTTTGTGCAAACAGAAAATTCATTAATTTGGAAATTTCTGGAAAAATATATGTTTTGTGCAAACACAGAAAATTCACTAATTTGGAAATTGAAAAAAATATATGTTTTGTGCAAACACAGAAAATTCACTCATTTGGAAATTTCTGGGAAAATATATGTTTTGTGCAAACAGAAAATTTACATTTGGAAGTTGAGAAATATACATGTTTTGTGCAAACAGAAAATTCACTCATTTGGAAATTTCTGGAAAAATGTGTTTTGTGCAAACAGAAAATTCACTCATTTGGAAATTGAAAAATATATATGTTTTGCGCAAACACAGAAAATTCACTCATTTGGAAATTGAAAAAAATATATGTTTTGTGCAAACACAGAAAATTCACTCATTTGGAAATTGAAAAATATATATGTTTTGTGCAAACACAGAAAATTAGCTACCACATATTACATTTTGGAAAGTCAACTACCTCAATTTCAAGTGAAAAAAAAAAATATTTTTCTCTCTCTCTCTCTCTCCATTTCCTCTTGTAAAAGTTCAGGTGTTAAGGGAGATACAAAGTTCTGGTTCTCTGACTTTTTGCAGCGTTACTCACTGTCAATTGATATTGTAGCACTCTTGATGCTTTCTGTCTATCTTACTCTGGGTCTGCCTCTTGTTCTTCTCCCTTCACCTCTTTTAATATATGCTTTATGTGGTAATGAATCGCACACCATTCTTTCTACGTGGTGAAATTTGTTTGTTGTTTCTGTATGTAGTTTAAGATTGGTTCAATGCCTATTCTTTCTTCTATAATAGCATTGCTATAATAGCATAGAAAGAAAATACTCAAAACCCACAAGTGGATATCAAGGTTGAAGGAATAGACCTTGAGACAGTTCAGAACTATAACTACCTTGGACATACTATAACCAGTGATGGAAAATGTACAACTGAAATAAACAAAAGAATAGGAATGGCAAAAAGTAATTTTAATGTCATGAAGGACATACTAACATCAAAACAAATAACACCAGAGCTAAAACTAAGAATAGCAAAATGTTACATCTTCTCAATATTCCTATATGGTGCTGAAACATGGACATTAGACAAGAAAACAGAACAGAGAATTGAAGCCTTTGAAATGTGGATTTATAGAAGAATAGGTAGAATTGGATGGAAGGAAAAGAAAACAAACGACAAAGTCTTAAAACAACTAAAAATGAAAAGAGAACTTCTGAACACAATTAGAACAAGACAAATGCGATTCTTAGGCCATGTTAAAAGACACAACAGCCTACTGAAAGTGATCCTGGAGGGGAAAATACAAGGTAAAAGAGGCAGAGGCAGACCAAGATTAACATGGACGAGTAACATCAAAAGATGGACAAATCAACCGATGACAACCTGCACCATCAAAGCAAGAGATACAGCAAAATGGCGCTCCATGGTAGCCAACCTTCGTTGCGGAGACGGCACTCAATAATGATGATGATAAAAGCATTTCTAATTCTGATTTTTTGGTCACTCCAAGCTCTTTTCTCAGACATCTCATCTCTAAAAGAAAATATGCACTTTACAAATTTAGAAAGTAAACTATAAAACAAAAAGAGAAGATAATCTGTAACAAAACAGAATCAAATCAATTTTGTCAAAGAAAGAATCACTTACCCAAACCATGACCTTCTTTTTCCAATCGTTCATAGAGTTGCTTACTGTAGTCTACAATTTTTAGTTCTGTCCGGCTGATTCGAGCTCGACCAATCAGACCAGCTGCATGCCATGTTGTCCCACATGTAAGGCTGAAAAGTGGTACATATTCTTTGTTTTTATCAAACAATAAAAATGCTTCAAATTAGCTTTCTTAATTTAAGGTCAACTGCTAGCCACTGCAGGAAGGCCAAAGAAACCAAAGGTTAAGGAATCGATGGTACATGGAATGCTGATTATGCAATCTTGGTTGTGAACTCCCACCAAGCTTGCTATGGAAGATTGACAGGCAGTCTCTGTGGGGTTTTCACTGATACCTAAAAGGTGTCGTTGTTTATATCATTTGTTGTTCTTGAGCTGCTCGAACTGTCTGAATTAGTGATTTTCCTTTGTTGTTACATGTCTCTATCACTGCATCTATCCATCTTCTTTTCTCTTTCTCACTGATACCTAAAAGGTGTCGTTGCTTATATCATTTGCCATTCTTGAGCTGCTCAAACTGTCTGAATTAGTAATTTTCCTTTGTTGTTACATGTCTCTATCACTGCATCTATCCATCTTCTTTTCTCTTTTCACTGATACCTAAAAGGTGTCGTTGTTTATATCAATTGTCGTTCTTGAGCTGCTCAAACTGTCTAAATTAGTAATTTTCCTTTGTTGTTACATGTCTCTGTCACTGCATCTATCCATCTTCTTCTTTTCTCTTTTCACTGATACCTAAACGGTGTCGTGGTTATATCATTTGTCGTTCTTGAGCTGCTCAAACTGTCTGAATTAGTGATTTTCCTTTGTTGTTACATGTCTCTGTCACTGCATCTATCCATCTTCTTCTAGGTCTTCCTCTTGGTCTTTTTCCATGCATTCTCAAGAAGAACGCTCTGGATGGTGATTGGTGAGGATATGGAATTATATACTAAGGGAAATTCTTTATTATATGATAGGCTTAGACACAGGCAATCTTCTCTTTAAAAAAAAAAAACAAAGAAATTGTCATTAACAGGCAATTAAAGCAAAAATTAATTTTAATTCAGCATTTTTTTGTTACTTAACCTATTTTTTTTTTTCATTTTTCATACAGTTCATGATCATCTATCATTGGTTTGCCCCTGATGAAACTTGACTCCGATAACAGCTACTCTGATGTTTTTTCTGCTTTGCAGCGTGATATGTAAAGGAGAAATGAAAAAAACAGAAAAAATGGTACGGTTAAAGCTTTATGTAATTGATGGACAATAGAGACATGATTCTGTGTGACTGATGACTAAGTAAAACTTTATGTAATTGATGGACAGAGACATGATTCTGTGTGACTGATGACTAAGTAAAGCTTTATGTAATTGATGGACAATAGAGAGATGATTCTGTGTGACTGATGACTAAGTAAAGCTTTATGTAACTGATGGACAATAGAGACATGATTCTGTGTAATTGATGACTAAGTAGAACTTTATGTAACTGATGGAAAATAGAGACATGATTCTGTGTAATTGATGACTAAGTAGAACTTTATGTAACTGATGGAAAATAGAGACATGATTCTGTGTAATTGATAACTAAGTAGAACTTTATGTAATTGATGGACAATAGAGACATGATTCTGTGTAACTGATGGACAATAGAGACATGATTCTGTGTGACTGATGGACAATAGAGACATAATTCTGTGTAACTGATGACTAAGTAAAGCATTATGTAACTGATGGACAATAGAGACATGATTCTGTGTGACTGATGAATAAGTAAAGCGTTATGTAACTGATGGACAATAGACACATGATTCTGTGTAACTGATGGACAATAGAGACATGATTCTGTGTGACTGATGGACAATAGAGACATGATTCTGTGTGACTGATGGACAATAGAGACATGATTCTGTGTGACTGATGGACAATAGAGACATGATTCTGTGTGACTGATGGACAATAGAGACATGATTCTGTGTAACTAATGACTAAGTAAAGCATTAGGTAACTGATGGACAATAGAGACATGATTCTGTGTAACTGATGGACAATAGAGAAATGATTCTGTGTGACTGATGGACAATAGAGACATAATTCTGTGTGACTGATGGACAATAGAGACATGATTCTGTGTGACTGATGGACAATAGAGACATAATTCTGTGTGACTGATGGACAATAGAGGACATAATTCTGTGTGACTGATGAAACATAGAGACATAATTCTGTGTGACTGATGGACAATAGAGACATGATTCTGTGTAACTGATGACTAAGTAAAGCTTTATGTAACTGATGGACAATAGAGACATGATTCTGTGTAACTGATGACTAAGTAAAGCTTTATGTAACTGATGGATAATAGAGACATGATTCTGTGTAACTGATGACTAAGTAAAGCTTTATGTAATTGATGGACAATAGAGACATGATTCTGTGTGACTGATGGACAATAGAGACATGATTCTGTGTAACTGATGGACAATAGAGACATAATTCTGTGTGACTGATGAAACATAGAGACATAATTCTGTGTGACTGATGGACAATAGAGACATGATTCTGTGTGACTGATGACTAAGTAAAGCTTTATGTAACTGATGGACAATAGAGACATGATTCTGTGTGACTGATGACTAAGTAAAGCTTTATGTAACTGATGGACAATAGAGACATGATTCTGTGTAACTGATGACTAAGTAAAACTTTATGTAATTGATGGACAATAGAGACATGATTATGTGTAACTGATGACTAAGTAAAGCGTTATGTAACTGATGGACAATAGAGACATGATTCTGTGTAACTGATTGACAATAGAGATATGATTCTGTGTGACTGATGACTAAGTAAAGCTTTATGTAACTGATGGACAATAGAGACATAATTCTGTGTAACTGATGGACAATAGAAACATAATTCTGTGTGGCTGATAGACAATAGAGACATAATTCTGTGTGACTGATGGACAATAGAGACATAATTCTGTGTGACTGATGGACAATAGAGACAAAATTATGTGTGACTGATGGACAATAGAGACATAATTCTGTGTGGCTGATGGACAATAGAGACATAATTCTGTGTGACTGATGGACAATAGAGACATAATTCTGTGTGACTGATGACTATGTAAAGCTTTATGTAAGTGATGGACAATAGAGACATGATTCTGTGTGACTGATGACTAAGTAAAGCTTTATATAATTGATGGACAATAGAGACATGATTCTGTGTAACTGATGACTAAGTAAAGCTTTATGTAAGTGATGGACAATAGAGACATTATTCTGTGTAACTGATGACTAAGTAAAGCTTTATGTAACTGATGGACAATAGAGACATAATTCTGTGTGACTGATGACTAAGTAAAGCTTTATGTAACTGATGGACAATAGAGACATGATTCTGTGTACTGATGGACAATAGAGACATAATTCTGTGTAACTGATGGACAATAGAGACATAATTCTGTGTGGCTGATGGACAATAGAGACATAATTCTGTGTGACTGATGGACAATAGAGACATAATTCTGTGTGACTGATGGACAATAGAGACACAATTCTGTGTGACTGATGACTAAGTAAAGCTTTATGTAACCGATGGACAATAGAGAAATGATTCTGTGTGACTGATGACTAAGTAAAGCTTTATGTAACTGATGGACAATAGAGACATAATTCTGTGTGACTGATGACTAAGTAAAGCTTTATGTAATTGAAGGACAATAGAGGCATGATTATGTGTGACTGATGACTAAGTAAAGCGTTATGTAACTGATGGACAATAGAGACATGATTCTGTGTAACTGATGACTAAGTAAAGCTTTATGTAATTGATGGATAATAGAGACATGATTCTGTGTAACTGATGACTAAGTAAAGCTTTATGTAACTGATGGACAATAGAGACATAATTCTGTGTGGCTGATGGACAATAGAGACATAATTCTGTGTAACTGATGACTAAGTAAAGCTTTATGTAACTGATGGACAACAGAGACATGATTCTGTGTAACTGATGGACAATAGAGACATAATTCTGTGTAACTGATGGACAATAGAAACATAATTCTGTGTGGCTGATAGACAATAGAGACATAATTCTGTGTGACTGATGGACAATAGAGACATAATTCTGTGTGACTGATGGACAATAGAGACATAATTCTGTGTGACTGATGGACAATAGAGACATAATTCTGTGTGGCTGATGGACAATAGAGACATAATTCTGTGTGACTGATGGACAATAGAGACATAATCTGTGTGACTGATGACTAAGTAAAGCTTTATGTAAGTGATGGACAATAGAGACATGATTTTGTGTGACTGATGACTAAGTAAAGCTTTATATAACTGATGGACAATAGAGACATGATTCTGTGTAACTGATGACTAAGTAAAGCTTTATGTAAGTGATGGACAATAGAGACATGATTCTGTGTAACTGATGACTAAGTAAAGCTTTATGTAACTGATGGACAATAGAGACATATTTCTGTGTGACTGATGACTAAGTAAAGCTTTATGTAACTGATGGACAATAGAGACATGATTCTGTGTGACTGATGACTAAGTAAAGCTTTATGTAACTGATGGACAATAGAGACATGATTCTGTGTACTGATGGACAATAGAGACATAATTCTGTGTAACTGATGGACAATAGAGACATAATTCTGTGTAACTGATGAACAATAGAGACATAATTCTGTGTGGCTGATGGACAATAGAGACATAATTCTGTGTGACTGATGGACAATAGAGACATAATTCTGTGTGACTGATGGACAATAGAGACATAATTCTGTGTGACTGATGACTAAGTAAAGCTTTATGTAACCGATGGACAATAGAGAAATGATTCTGTGTGACTGATGACTAAGTAAAGCTTTATGTAACTGATGGACAATAGAGACATAATTCTGTGTGACTGATGACTAAGTAAAGCTTTATGTAATTGATGGACAATAGAGGCATGATTCTGTGTAACTGATGGACAATAGAGACATAATTCTGTGTGACTGATGACTAAGTAAAGCTTTATGTAACTGATGGACAATAGAGGCATGATTCTGTGTGACTGATGACTAAGTAAAGCTTTATGTAAGTGATGGACAATAGAGACATGATTCTGTGTGACTGATGACTAAGTAAAGCTTTATGTAACTGATGGACAATAGAGACATGATTCTGTGTGACTGATGACTAAGTAAAGCTTTATATAACTGATGGACAATAGAGACATGATTCTGTGTAACTGATGACTAAGTAAAGCTTTATGTAACTGATGGACAATAGAGACATAATTCTGTGTGACTGATGACTAAGTAAAGCTTTAACCATACCATTTCTTTCTATTTCTTTAATTTCTTTTTTGATTTAATGTTCTTTATTAACCAGTTTTTTTTAATTCTAAGTTATTACAATACTGACAAGTTTTGTTTTTTTCTACATTCATGGTTTTATATATATATATATATATATATATATATATATATATATATATATATATATATATATATATATATTAAGCAGGTTAGAGTTCTGCCCTACCAAAGGAGGAGTAAGATGTCTCCTTTCCTCCGCTAGTCTCCGGGACACCCTTGGACAAGATGGAGATCCCATTTAGCCCCCCATCAGGGTTATGCGAAGCCATTTGAGCAGGTGGTGAATGGTGTTGTGGAATCAGCCGACAAGTAGTGCAGGTTTTATTTATATATATATATATATAAATATATATATACACACACACACACACACATAAATATATCTTCTTCTTTCCTTCCTCATCTGTCTTTCAGCATCGAGGGGAGATATAGTTTGCGATCTTTTGCTCTTCTGTTCGCCTCTGCTGCTGTTATGTTTCCTAGTGTTTCTAATATTCCATTCATCCATCTTTTTCGTGGTCAACCATTTGGTCTGGTATTCTCACAACATTTGCTGAAGGCTCGTTGTGTTGTGTTTTGATCTTTCTGCCTTATTACATGGCCAAATCATTTTATCTGTTGTTTCCTTATATATTCTATGGCGGGGGCTATTCCTAGCTTTTTTCTCAGTTCTTCATTTCTGATCTTATCTCTCAGACTGTTTCCTGTCATTCGTCTAACACATTTCATCTCAGTAGAGGTTTTTTTTTCTTATTGTTCTTGCATCTAGGGTCCAGGTCTGGCATTGGTAGCACAACGTTGGGATGAGGACATATATATATATATCATGAAAAATGATTAGGTCATTTATTTAAAAGTTAATTTCATAAAAATTAATATAATACCTTCAAGATTAGTCATATTTTGATAAGAAAGGAAACATACCTTCCTTGTTCAATAATCACAACATCTGTCCAGCCCTTCTCTGCCAGGTGGTAAGCTACTGACGATCCCACAACACCACCACCACAAATAACAACCCGAGATTCGGTGGGTATTTTGTTAAGCCCCACAGATGACTGCGATGATGATGTTGACAGCAAGCGGCAACAACAGGGAGTTAAAGTCCGACTGGGCACAGTTTCTGACAGAAGCCTTTGAGCAAAGTCTCCATGAAGAATCTTCACTAAATTTGTGTTCAGCCGGAACATGGCAACTGCAGAACGATGGTCTTTCAATCGCACTCACTTGACATGAAGATACTGTATCAGAATGTTTAAAATATTTGGTTACAAATAATAGAAAAAACATGTGATGATGTTTTTTCTCTTGTAACAAGGACAATTAAATATAAACTTGGCTTTTTTTTAGTTTCTTGCTTCAAAAATGATTAACTGTGGACAGGTTAATTTGTTCAATTATTGTAGCGAAGGAAATTAATTACAAACTTGATTGTTCATTTCACGTTACAAGGATAACTAAATGTGAGTATGTTAACTTTTTCCGTTATTGTAATTAAGATAATTATTTGTGAAAATGCCACCCAGTTCAATTAATGTAAAGTTGATAATCATTGGACTGATGTGATTGTGTGTGCGCATGTGTGATTGTGCACATACCAAAAAACTAAGTAAATGACAAAATTTAGATTGTTCAACTCTTGAGTGATACCACTGCAAACATATGGATCTTAAAGCTGAAAGTCCACCATGACATTAGATCAAAAATTTAATCCCTTTGAAAACAAATTATGTAGGATCACAAACATAAGCTGAATAGAATGCATTTTCAAACAAACTGATAAGAGACAAAACTAACCAATAATATGTTATTGGTTATTGGTTATGGAAGGCCTCGGTCTCACAGCAAACGAATTAAAATCCATAATTGCTCAACCGCCCGTGCCAGTGGAATCATCCAAATTACTAACTCATCTCCCAAACAAAGAAAGGTAACTGTAGTCTCCATCGTAGCAGTCTCAGCACACGCCAAAAGACATAAGGCGAAACCGCGCAGAAAGTGAACACAACCAACTGTTCCCCGTCATACGATATCATCATTCATCGTAAACAAGCGGGATATCGAAGCAGGATCAAAACGGATGAGACACACAGCTCACGGTGTGCACAGAGCAATAACAATAATATGTGTTGTGCAATATAAGAAGTCATTGGATATACATCAGTCATGTGCTGAGAATAGATAAAGATAAAGAAAGACTTCCACATCAGGCAATCAAGTGGAAACCATTTGTTAAAAGAACACAAGGAAAACCCAGAGAATCACTACACAGAACAACTACAAGGGAATGCTCAACCAGAGATTAAGAAACACCAAAGAACTAATAGCAAATTGCCAATCATGGAGAACAATGACTTCCACCCACGTGTCGTCTTCAGCCCAAGAGGACAAAATAAACTTGGCGTACTGTTCTTCAAAGGAGCCACAATAGCTCAGTGGTTAGTGAACTGGACTACAAAGGACAAAAGGTTGGGTTTGATCCTGATCGGCAGCTTCGAGGTACCTTAAATGGGTGCCAGATATTTTCAGGGGAAAGTAAAGCGGCACAGGCATAATACTGACCACATTACCCCAAAATCATGCGCCAAAGGTCTATAAAAATTATGGCCACTAACGCCATATTCCATATACACCACTTGGCGTGATCTTTACTTTTTACTTACTTACTGTTCTTCACAGCCTGGCATGATACTGACCATATCATCCAAAAATGTGCATAGAAAAATAGGGTCATTAACACCATATTCTCCATACTCCTAGCAAGGCATGGAAGGAACCTTTATTTTGTACTGTTCTTTGCTAAAGTTTACATCTTCAAAGTTATCTTTTTCTACGTTATTTCTTGTCCTTACCAATAAGAGTCTCCATAATTGGTCATGCCCTGTTCTGTTTTAGTGTGGTCCAATTGAATAGTAGCAGGTGTCTCTCAAGGCTTGCTGTATCAAATTATACTTATCTCTTCCTAATCATACAGGAAGATCCCAGCACACTCCGTTAGCACCAATGGGAATCCCTGAATTTATTTGTGTGTGTGTGTGTGTGTGTGTGTGTGTGCGCACAAATGTATATATGTATATATATTATGAGAAATTAAGGATGACACTTTCATCCTCCATGTTTTTATGCTCATCAGTTAGTTTTTTTTCTTTTTATCATCATCATCATCATCATCATGTGCCATACCGGTTGGCATAGGCGATCATGTCCTTCCACAATCTTCTATCTACAGTGCATCGTATCAGTTCTGTTGTTGACTGTTTTCTATGCCATGACACCAAGCTATCCAGTATTTTCTCTCTTTGTCGTCCGCGATCTCTCTTTCCTTTTATTTTGCCTGTTGTAACCAAGTATTCCAACTTTCCTCTTCTCATGATGTGTAGACGAGGAGGAAGAAAAGGATAGAAAGAGAGAGTGAAGGAGAAAATAGAGAGCAGGTCAGAAAGAACGATCCGGAAGTGAGGGGGCGAATAGGCGAGACAAAATGTGTAAAGATAGGTCAAGGAAAAACACATAAAGAAGACGACACAATAGAGAGGATGGGTCAGGAGAAACACGTGCGGAGTATCAAGGCCATCTTTAAGAAGTGAACGAACAAAGAGATGCGTAGGTGGAAAAGGAGAGAATTAAATAAACAGAGGCCAGGTCCAAAAGTAGAACAAGGTCAAGGGAACTAGACAGACAGACAGACGCGGGGTGTAATAAAGAGGTCGAAATTAACATGCAAAAACATGAAGGCCATGTCCATAAGTGAGTGGGTGGTCAGACGTACGTGGGCAGGAAGATGCTGATTGGATGGAGAAGCCGAATTTAAGGGTAGACACACAACATAGGTCAGTGAGGATGAATTGTTGGTCAGGAAATGCTAGAGAGTCAGGAATTGTTAGTCAGGCAATTGAGAATTATTAGTCAGATTGAGAGAAGTTATTCATAAGGCAAACACGCTTCTTAGGAGCCAGTCGGGCCATAGAGAGGCTAACACCAACTAATAGAGTTAGCAGTGATATAGCGTAGTTGTGAGTAGAATGGTCAAGACCTATCATGATCAACAGGCAGACGACAGAATAGACCAATAGATAGTAATTAGCGTATTGGAGGCGCTCGATGGGAGCGTCTCAATGTAATTTAGTGCCTAGAGTGTGATGCAAGTGTGGTCCTGACATTACATATGTATCGAGAGTCTGAAGTGGCATGAATAAAAGCCAGCTAATTTACCAACAAAAGGTGTTGTTCTGTGTTATACAGTTTCATTATCTGGCCTAAGTGTCACGAACCAGACCACCAGTAAAGTTGTCGCGGAACACAACGCAACGGTCATCTTAATGAACCAGAAGTACTACCAGACCGAGCAAGGGTCAAGCTAATAAGAATCAAATAGTCCGGGGATGTGTATGTGACCTGATTACAAACATGAGCCTAACGCCGGGGGGCAGGAACACAGCCATCGCATTCCAGAGAGGTCACACTAACATGATCTCAAGCTAACAGCTGATGAGTAGACGCCACAGACAACAGCTGATCGAATAAACAACAACCAACGGACGATCTGTTCAAAGATTCGCTCTTAAAATCACAAAGCAAAGATCCTCAAAGACTCGCTCAGAAGACAATCAAACAATCAAACATATCGCTCATAAAGTTCTCTCGCCCCGCTACAGATGTGCCCGAAAAATGTTGATTGTTTCTTCTGATGTTTTTTTATAACATCATGTAATTCTGGCAACTGCCAATAGTGCATTCTTATTTTACACTTTTTCTGGCATGATTTTATGAGACCATAGTATACCAAATGTGAATTTTTTAACAAGGAGAAGGTGTTCCTACATTTTATTAATTGAAACTGATCATTCGGTGTGGTTTTTTTTTCAGAAGCATGTTTCTGCATTATGCAGCTTTCTACCTTTTCTATCTATCTATCTATTGACCTTTCGAGCCGTAACTGGTCCATAGGGCGTAGACCAAGATACTCCTCTTATCTGAATTTTTGTTCTAGCAGTTTTCAATTCTTTTAAAGATATTTTATCAAATCTGCCATTTGTCTCTGTTCTGTGCAAGCAGCTCTATCTCACTGAGGGAGCCGATTCCTGCTGTTTTTGCCGCTCTCAGCAATGTTCTTCTCAGTGTCTCTCTGGGTCTTCCTCTTTTTCTACCTTTTGCCACCCATTAAAGATAATCTCAAGTTTAAAAATATGTATATTTAGATTCAGCATCCATAGTTGCTGTTAGAATTTAAATGACTGCTATTGATTATGAAAATAATTATGACTGATAATGTTTTGCACCATCTACTGTGAAGTATCATTGGATTCATAGTCACTGTGAATAAATCTACCAATTCTCGAGTTCAGTGTTATGGGTATTTAGTTTCAGTGTCAATTTTAACATTGGCGTGGTGAATTTCAAGGTGATTAGTTCACCTAATTAATTGGTATCAGGAATTAAATGATCACACTGTCTTCAATAGGGAGCCACGATAGCTCAGTGGTTAGTGAACTGGACTACAAAGGACAAGAGGTAGGGTTCGATCCCAACCGACGGCTTCCAGGTTCACCCAGCCTTAAATGGGTACCGGAATTTTTCTGGGAAAGTAAAGCACCACGGGCGTAATACCGACCACATTACCCCAAAAATCATGTGCTGAAGGTCTGTAAAATATGGGGTCACTAACACTATATTTCCCTATACGCCACTTGGCGTGACGGGGGTACTTTACTTTTTTTACTTTACTGTCTTCAATATTTGTTACTATTACACTACTATTTATCATATGTCTAATGCGTCATAACCATATGGAATGGGTGTGCCCTAGACATTGTTTTTGGATAATGTAATCCAATCTGAACAAGCCTGGCATTAAGGTAGGGGGAAGCAACATAAACAACCTCAGGTATACAAATGACATAGTATTGATATCAGAAAACAAGATCTGTACAATCTATTTGATAAAATTGTGACAGAAAGTGACCAAAACATCCTGAATCTCAACATCAAAAAGACAGAAACTGATTAATCAAAGAAAAGACATAAAAATGTAGAGTAAAACTAAATGAGGAAATCCTGAAACAAGTGCATAGATTCAAATACCTGGGATCACAATACAAGGTCACCTTTGTCTATGTCCATGGACATGCGGGAGTACGGGGAAATGAAAGAGTGGACAGGTTGGCTAGCTGCGCTGTCATTGAGGATGGGCGGACATCATCAATGCCTTCCGAGATGTGGGAACAGCACAGGACTTCGGCAAACACAGATCCACGTCACTTCTTCAGATGATGGAAATGGGAGTTAAGATGGGCACAGCCAGAAATGAGAAACTTAGTAGCCGTGTAAGAAGACTTATCAACCAACATAGAACTGGAGTCGTCAGTCGCTGGACACTGCGGGAATTGCTGAGGAGGGTATCTGAGTACCTATGGACATGTTCGGAGTGCAATGATGATGACCTGCAAATAACTCAATAACCTGGGATCAATAACATCATCAGATGGCAGATGCACTGCAGGTTATGAATCAGAATAGGACCAGCAAAGACAGAATTCCATGAATGAAAAGCATCCAATGTAACAAATCATTGTCTGTTAATGAAAAGCATCCAATGTAACAAATCATTGTCTGTTAATGTTAGAAAATGTGCCCCTGAAATGCTACATCAAATCTGTACTATATGGAAGTGAGACATGGATAATAAGTAAGACAACACAAAGAACATTAGAGGCAGCTGAGATGTGGTTTATCAGAAGAATGCTACAAATTTCATGAATAGCAAAAATTACAAATGAAGAATGTTTAAAACAAGTTGATGAAACAAGGAATATCATCAATGATCAAAATCATAAGGAAGAGACAATCTACATTAACTGGGCATATCATGTGAAAAGAAGGCATTGTGTACTATAACAACAGCAGAATGAATGGAAAGAAAAGCAGAGGAAAATCAAGAGAAAAAAATATTGAGCAGCTTATATCCAAATGGCATAATAAAAGATCACAATCTAAAATTATAACACACATGAAGGACCTTATAACACACATGAAGGACCTTATAACACACATTAAGGACCTTATAACACACATGAAGGACCGAGTGATGTGAAGAGAGAAGATCCCTTACGTCAAACAACATAGCACTGAATGATGATGATAAATCCAATCTGCTGCTTTGACAAACGGCAATGCTCTTTATCATAACAATTCACTTCAAAATTCATAACTTTTTTAAATAATTGATGTACACAGACATGAATGAATGACATTCACATTGGATGAGGCATGATAATTTTTCCTTGTTTCCTACAATTAAGGGCTATTCTGGTATTTGTTTTACATTTTTTGGAATATTTGTTATTATCAAAAAATAATCATCATATATTATTATAAATATTTTGTTTTCCTTCCTCAATTGCCTTTCAGCATTGAGTGGAAATATAATCATTGATAGTGTGTGTGATCTTTTGCTCCTTCCAATATAATCAATATATTAAATTACAACTTTCACAAAAGACCATTTTTATTTAACTTACCCACTCTCTGAGTCACTGAGTAGTAGTAGTGTGTGATAAATTAAAAGAAAAAAAGAAAAATAGACTCAAGGTTGAGTCAAAGTAAAAGTGTAAAACTAAAAGTAAAATCCTCAAATAATGATGGAGACAAGACTCAAGTCAAACAAATAATTCATTACAATTATGATTATAAATGTGTCAATCCTCAATCAGTCAATGACAAGACAACTCAAATCAAACTGGAATTGTGAATGCTTCCACCATTACAGTTACAGTGTTTATGCAGACGCTCTCACATTATTTTCTAACTTTGCACTGTACAGCACACACATAATTGCAATAGCCATTGACTACACTATGTGACTATAGGCCAGCTGTTGCTGCTCGAACTTGCAGTTTTGAACTTGATTTTTAGTTCACGGCCGATTCAGTATAGCTTAACTTTCGTTTCGGTTTATTTACATACAAGTCGCACATTTTATTTTATACAAGCAAATCAAAACTTTGACGTTGTACCGAAACAATTAAAAGCTAGGTTCAAACGCTGTTCATGGAATCAGTATCACAACAGTCGAGAATTCCACATATCCACTTCACTTCTCCGCTAGATTTAAACGTACAAATAATTGTAAGTGTAGTAAACTGTGACTGCAGTTTTAAAATGACATTTGCGGTTTCTTATAGCCTAATATGACACAGTTTCAGGTTAAATAAGAAGGGAAACAAATGGTTCTTTGGTTATGGAAGGCCCCGGTGTATCACTGCAAACGAATTAAAATACATAATTGCTCAACCGCCCGTGCCAACGTAATCATCCGAATTACTATCTCATCTCCCAAACAAAGAAAGGTAACTGTAGTCCCCATCATAGCAGTCTCAGCACACGCCAAAAGACATAAGGCTTAACTGCACAGAAAGTGAACAACTGTTCCCTGCCATACGATATCATGATTCATCGTAAACAATTGGAATATCGAAACATTATCAAAACGGATGAAACACAGAGCTCACGGTGTGCACAGAGAACCTAACTCAGTAGCTCCTGCAACAAGCCGGACTTGGAACATGAGGAAGCTGCAACAAGGAACACTGTCATACATAGCCTTCAATGGTTCCTGCCGCCTATCCACCATAATGACCTGAAGTTCACGTCATCCTGAAAATGATGATTGCCATATTTTTTTTTTTTATGTATAGCACTTGATGATGTTAGGACATCGTTTTTTACTCCAATTCCGAACATATAAAACACAGTCGTCTGATTATCCCCGTCGCACATCAAACAACAGACCGTGAGATTCGCGTATGGCCGCACAGAGATAAGGGTAACGCCACAATGAAACTATTCGAAGTCAAAATTTCACACCGTTTTTGGCGAGATTCAAACCCAGGTTTACCTGTTCAGAAGTCTCCCCTATTGACCACCTAATCCCGCGTCAAATCATTGATTTACTGTTTCTTTCTACAATCCACTGCGGAGTGATCCCTAACTTTCGCATTATCTCTTCATTTCTAATGTAGCCTCTCAAGCTGAAATCCTATACTCGACTAACACATTCCATTTCCAAAGGGAACCATGATAGCTCAGTGGTTAGTGAACTGGACTTTACTAGACCACAAAGGACATGGGGTAGGGTTCGATCCCAACCGACGGCTTCCGGTTCACCCAGCCTTAAATTGGTACCAGATTTTTTTCTGTGAAAGTAAAGCGGCACGGGCGTAATACCGACCACATTACCCCAAAAATCATGTGCCGAAGGTCTGTAAAATGTATGGTCACTAACACCATATTCCCTATACGCCACTTGGCGTGACGGGGGCTCTTTACTCTTTACTTTTACATTCCATTTTCATATTTACAATCTTGTATGTATTTTTGAAAATTGGCTATTAAATCTAGAAATGCTAAGAACGTACAAGTCACAGAAACGAGTTAGATTTCGGGACTTTCAGAGACTACACAAACAAACAAGAATCAATAGTAGCCTGAGTTCATATAAAGAACATCTTACACTGTGAAGAAGAATAAGTGACGGTGATACGTGTATGTCAAAATATTCAACGGTCTGGTCTAGATCATCTTAGAGGGAATAGATAGGTAAGAGAGTCGAATGGATTGATGATATCTTATAAAAGGAAGGAAGGAAGGAAGGAAGAAGGAAGGAAGGAAACAGTAGGAAGGAAGGAAGGAAGGAAGGAAGGAAGGAAGGAAGGAAGGAAGGAAGGAAGGAAGGAAGGAAGGAAGGAAGGAAGGAAGGAAGGAAGGAAGGAAGGAAGGAAGGAAGGAAGGAAGGAAGGAAGGAAGGAAGGAAGGAAGGAAGGAAGGAAGGAAGGAAGGAAGTTAAACTAGTGAAAACAAAACTCTTTTCTTGCCCTCTTAAAATAACACAGCACGCTGTCCATGCTGTGCCCTGTCTTATGAACTGCTTTCAAATATAATACACTTAAAACAAGCATACAATAGGGTATTTGGCAAATGTAAAACTACTGGTATGTTTGCATAGAAATACAAAACAAATATTTACCTTTATATGAGCTTAATCCTCGTTTATCTCTTCACGTTTCATTATATCTAAATGTTAAAATGTGCATAGGGACGCTTGCAACTATCTTATTTAGGTCCTGTTGTAGACTGTGCTACACGATTAATAGCAGCGCTCTTCAAACTGGGCAAAACAGGTCCACTAGTAGGTGGTTTCCACTTTTGTACGGATGGGGGATGAATGTCATGCTTGGCAAAGTGCACTTGAACATTTTCGATCTCAAGTGTGTAAGAAAACATATGTGGAAGTCTGTATCATTCATTCATTCATAAATTTTACATTTTTTTTATTTCAAGTGTGTACGAAAACAGATGTGAAAGTCATTATCACTTCAATCATTCACATGTTCGATCTCAAATGTGTAAGAAAACATAGGGAAAATGTAAAGTCATTATCACTTCAATCATTCACATGTTCGATCTCAAATGTGTAAGAAAACACAGGGAAAATGTAAAGTCACTATCACTTCAATCATTCACATGTTCGATCTCGAATGTGTAAGAAAACATAGGGAAAATGTAAAGTCATTATCACTTCAATCACTCACATGTTCGATCTTAAATGTGTAAGAAAACATAGGGAAAATGTAAAGTCATTATCACTTCAATCACTCACATGTTCGATCTCAAATGTGTAAGAAAACATAGGGAAAATGTAAAGTCATTACCACTTCAATCATTCACATGTTCGATCTCAAATATGTAAGAAAACATAAGGAAAATGTAAAGTCATTACCACTTCAATCACTCACATGTTCGATCTCGAATGTGTAAGAAAACACAGGGAAAATGTAAAGTCATTACCACTTCAATCACTCACATGTTCGATCTCGAATGTGTAAGAAAACATCGGGAAAATGTAAAGTCATTACCACTTCAATCACTCACATGTTCGATCTCGAATGTGTAAGAAAACATAGGGAAAATGTAAAGTCGTTACCACTTCAATCACTCACATGTTCGATCTCGAATGTGTAAGAAAACATAGGGAAAATGTAAAGTCATTACCACTTCAATCACTCACATGTTCGATCTCGAATGTGTAAGAAAACACAGGGAAAATGTAAAGTCATTATCACTTCAATCATTCGTTTTCCTTTCTGGCACAATAGCAGATGTTATGCGTAGCGATTTTCTGAGTCTGTTTTGTTTTATTTTACCAGATGGTTTCCACATGAATGATTGATGGGGAAGTCTTCCTTCATTCATTCTCAGCACATGACCGATATACTTCCAACACCTTCTTCTTATAAAGCTCGACACGTATACTTTTTTTAAATCCGTCTATTATCTCTTCTTTTTAAATGTATTCTTTCCAGCTTCTGTTTGGGATCCAGCGTAGACATTTGTTTTCAAAGGCATTTACTTTCCTATCTAATGTCTAGATGGATTTCCACATTTCACATCCAAACGTTAACATTGGTACCCCACAGGAGTTGAGTCTGTGTAACCCAACAATTATCATTTAAAGTAGAGAAAGTACCTGAATTATGACATTTAAAGGTAAAAGTCAAGTAGATGCTTGAATCCGGCGTCTTAGCACGCGAGTTTTCACCCATATGAGCTCCTATCCAAATGTGTTCGGGGACATCTGGATAGTGTCGCTTCACGCATCGAAATTCACGATGCGAGGCGGCATTCCTCACCTTCTCAGAGTACTATCCTAGTACCCATTTCTGGGTCGACCGCGGGGTTGTTTTTTTTTCAACCACGAGTACAGTTCACACTGCTTGTGAAGCCGGTTCCGTAGATAGAATAGAATAGGATAGAATTCATATCTTAGTGTGTGTCTGTGCTGGCCATGGTTCATATCTTAGTGTATTTCCGTGCCAGCCATGGCTCATGTCTTAATGTGTTTCTGTGCTAGACATGGTTCATATCTTGGTGTGTTTCCGTGAAGCAATGGCTCATATCTTAATGTGTTTCTGTGCTAGCCATGGCTCATATCTTAGTGTGTTTCTGTGCTAGCCATGGCTCATATCTTAGCTTGTGTGTGTGTGTGCTAGCCATGGCTCATATGCGTCATGTTAGTCATATCTCATATCTTAGTGTGTCCGTGTTAATCATGTCTCATATCTTTATGTGTGTCTGTGTTTAGTCATTTCTCATATCTTAGTGTGTATCTGTGTTAGTCATGTGTCATATCTTTGTGTGTGCATGTCTGGGTTAGTGATATCTCATATCTTTGTGTGCATGTCTATGTTAGTCATGTGTCATATCTTTGTGTGTGCATGTCTATGTTAGTGATATCTCATATTTTTGTGTGCATGTCTATGTTAGGCATGTGTCATATCTTTGTGTGTGCATGTCTATGTCAGTCATATCTCATATCTTTGTGTGCATGTCTATGTTAGTCATATGTCATATCTTTGTGTGTGCATATCTATGTCAGTCATATCTCATATCTTTGTGTGCATGTCTATGTTAGGCATGTGTCATATCTTTGTGTGTGCGTATCTGTGTTAGTCATATCTCATATCTTGATGTGTGTCAGTGTTAGCCATGCCTCGTATCGCTGTGTGCATGTCTGTGTTAGTCGCATCTCATATCTTTGTGTGTGCATGTCTGTGTTAGTCACCTCTAGTGACTCGGGCAGATGGTGCTCGTAAACCTGGGAGGGCCGACCATCTAAGGGCAGAATCTTCCTACAGAAAAGACAATCTGCTGCCTTGCAGGAAGATTGGGGACAATCAAAGGCTAAGGAAAGCAAACCTGAATAAAATGCTGGCTGAAATCGGATGCACTGGGCCACTGGTGCAGAACAAAGTGCAACGTTTTAACGGGTATTCAATCAG